>VZTE01003367.1:3574678-3618900 GCA_013397775.1 Eulacestoma nigropectus
AAAAAAAAAAAAAAAAAAAGAAATACAGAGTGATATTTACTGGCAAAATTCGTATTCAGTTTCCTACATCAAGGTTTTTTGTGTAAGGTTGAAAATATGTCTGTAAAATCTACCTTTATCTGTGTGGTCTTGTAGACCATGGTCTTTACTTGACATGTATGCACATGTATCTTGTCCTGTTTTACCAACCTCTTGTCCTTCTAGTAGAAGGCATAAGGCATAAGTGCATTAGCCCTAACACACTTGCGTGGCTTGTGTTATTGACCAGTAGCCAACTGAAGGATTCAATCCCGTTACTGATGGACTCCAATGGAAGTCACGGTCAGCCACCAGCTGGGGAGATAGAGCAAGTTCCTTGGGGCCACTACAGAAATGTTCAAGAGCATTGATTCCAATTATAGCGTTATGAGCTCATTTTATTCTCAGCATTGTAAGGTCTTTGAAAGCCCTGCATGAATCATAATCTGAAATGATGATTTCAGTAGGACACCACTGAAATTCCCAAATGTAACCTCAGGAGGCAGTAACACTGAATGACTGGAACAGTTTATTGCAAATTAGTACTCTGGATTCCGCTCACGGCTTTCTTACTGGTTTACCATATAACGTGCAACTACCCATTTTTAAAACAGTTACAGGTACCTCACAAAGACACGTATCATTGCCTCACAAAGACTATAGACTGTGTAATGTTTGCAAGCTACTTAAAGACCTTTGGGTAATTGCCTATAATTATCCAAATTAACCCCAGGATTGGTATACAATAATTTTAAACAGCCTGCTAGAATCCAAAAATACTGTTATAAATGTTTCAGTAGCAATCAGAATTGCCATAGGTATGCATGCATTTGTAGATTTGTATTTATATGCAGCATCAAAGTTTGCATTTGATACATGTTAAGTATGATTTTATTCAGTCTTTTCTTCTTTCCATGTCTATTACATGTTAAAAAAATGACAACCAGATTGCAACAAAGTGCAGGAATATATTGAAACAAAAATTGAAACTTCCAGCTCTTCTGAAAAATCAACTATTTGATAGCTTACTAACAGACATACCACTTGCATAAAGAACGGTTACAGAAGAAAAAGTAATGAAAAGTGTATGAAAAATGAAGATGTAATCTAATTATAATCAGCATGCATCTCAGATGTCAGCAAATCCTTTTAAATCCACATGATCTACTAAGGTCTTGGAAAGTCTCTCAAAATGACCAGTTCTCAACAACGGGTATGTTACTGTCAAATATTTGTGCTTTGAGAAACATAATATAAAGTTTCTGAATTTAGTCTTAGATTAATGAAAAGAAAATATAAGCATTTTGAAGGAACTTTGAGTAAGACGTTAGGGTACCAGTTACTCTGCGGCATGCAAAATGCACAAGGCTACTTGCTGCCTAGAGGCTGACTCGATACTGGAGGTTGCTGCCCCTACAGAGATGGATGCACATGGGAGATGTTATGACACAATGACACCTGGGCAACAACTTTGGCAGCCTCGGCAAAATTAACTATCATGAAGGACAGCAGGCTCCACTGAGAGATCCAAGTATTACAAATTAGCTCTGCCACAGGAACTGCAAAAGAAATACATATATAAAAAAGACAACAGTCACTTCAGAAGTCAAAGTCTTAGAATCCATCAGGAAGGTTAAAATTGCCTATATATATTTTAAAGTACCACAAAAGAAAAGTATTTGTATTTAAAGAGCAATCAGAATCAGGGTGTGCCACTTCTGTAGTATCAGACTTTGAATTTTCAGATACTGCTTGGTAAGTTCTGAGAAACCTCAGCAGTAGCAAAACATATATGGAGGAAATTCTCAGTTTACTAAACTTTGTTATAACCAAGGTGAAAGCACAGGCTTTATTCTTACAGTAAGACAGCACCGCATCCTTTAACAGAGTATGACAAACACAAAAGAAGCTTCAGAATTTTACATCATGGCACGAGATCCTTTAGGCATACAAAAGTAAAAATGCGTGTTTGGACTGGACACTACTCTTACTTTTTTAAAAATCACTGAGGACTCTGTGATGCAGCAGAATATAGAAGCAAATTATGGAAATAAAGATCTGTGGAGTGAATACAAGTCTATGTATATATGGATTCTGAAGAGAATGACAGGTATCTCCTATTGTGCGTCATACTGAAATAATCACAAGAGAAGAGTGATTAATACTTATGCTTGCTCTCTGGTAATGATTCAGGTCACGATTAGCACTATGTGCTATTTAGGACTACTGATGCACTGATTGCTGGAGATGTCCACAGAAAACAGTGCATGGTCCTCTAAACAAAATCAGTAGTTTTCCACCTTTGCCAAACGCAGCTCCCTCTTCGAATGGGCTTGCAGACCCTAACAACCACATACATGGCTGTGTTTATGGCCAGCCCACAATTCCACCATTAAGTCCTGCAAGTTCGCATCTCAGAGTAAATTTTTCAAGCATGATTTCAAGATGATTTAAACTGTAGGATAAAAAAGGGCCATGGTTACATTCCCAGTTAAAACACTCACATATAAAAGAGCAGCAAAAAATCCCATCCTTTAATTACGCATTTCTCAGCTACAACTGCCAGTGAATCACATGAGACATGTAAATAAGAGAAGGGAGGACAGTCATAAGAAAGAGGCAACTTCATTATAACCTAAAGGAATACCCTCTCACACAAAAGACCTCTCTCACTTTCCACACCTCCCTAGGCTTGCGATCAGATGTTTGTAATGAAAATGTAACGAACATAAGCTTGCACACTGCTTATATATAAAAATGATTTCTTAGTCTGAAATCCAGCCCTGTTTCTCAGTACTGAATGAACTGTTACATCATACATAAAAGGGGGATCATTAAAAATAATACAGCACAATATTTCCATGGAATGTATCATTTCTTTTCAAAGAGAAATGGCGCTGTGTCATGGTTTGGGAATGGTACTCCCCAGTTCAGTGCCCCCGCTGAGACTCTCCAAACCACACACCTTTCTCCCTCTCTCTCATTCTTTCCCCTTCCCCTTCCTGCTGCAGAAGAATGGAGAGGAGGACAATTGGAGGCACAAAAGGCAAAGATCACAGGTTGAGGTAAAAACAACTGGAAACAGCAATGAGATAAGAAAACGAACAGCAGTAGCAACAGTACTAACAACAGAGTACAAGAAAAGAAACTATTCACACGGGAAAAAACCTAACAACAGACAATACCAGACAGCTCCTTCCACCATGTTTTCTCGACCAGAAGGAACTCCTCCTTGGAAGAAACTCCCTTCTCCTCACAATGATGTGAGGTAGTACAGAACAGTGAGATGGTACAGATTGCAAAAATTAACCCTGTCTCGGCTGGAACCAGGACACACCATCGTGTTGTTAAATAGCACCATTCTCTGTATCCTTCCTTCTGAGGAACTGGAAGGTAATAACATCTGAAGAAGTCCTTTTGCAGCGCACATATTATTGTCCATCTTGTCAGAAGACAGAAATGTATTTACAAAGGAAATTACTTGCCCTACGTATTAATCATCCATTCCCAGTTTCAACACTCACCCTAGGGAAAATGAGAATCAGTACAGCTGCTGTACAGAACTAACCAATATTCTTGGGACAGCACTTCTAAGTAGTATCAAGTTCAAAAAATAGCAAGTGATACTTGAATGCAGATGGTTTGTTGCATTTGCAATTGGAAGCAGCAGGGCAGCAGGTAAGGATAATGAGGAGATGGCAATGCAGTGTACACTCCTGATGGCAAGAACTGAATGCTTGCCAGTATTAAAACCAGTATGACAAATTAAAAAAAGATCTACTTATTGGCTAAAATCATGGCATTTTGATGACTCATACAAAGACATTTGTACAAACATTCTTTTTCTGCTTTACTGCCTCAGTAACAACAGCTAAGAATATCTCATGACTAGTGATAACCTGGGTCCAGAATATTAATTCATATTATGCTCTGACTTCCCAAAACTTCTATGGAGCCCATCTGGAAATACAAAAAGGAAAAACTTTTCCAGAAGTTGTGCAAGGTAGACAAAGACCAATAAAAAACTGGCAGAAGACATCTCTGAACATGCTCTGTTTGTACCTGCAGTTGCACAGAATCCCATACAGCACACTCCATTCTCATACCTGACCTATTGTAAAAGTTCTCATCTTATGCTTACTCCAGCTGGTCTATACTAATTTGCATGAATGCAACTAATTGAACATTGTTGATGAAACCTAATCAATATTTTCTCAGTCTCTAATACTGAACGGCAGAATTTAGCTGGGGTCTGAAGTTCCGAAAAACTGTCAGAAATAACAACATCAAGCATGTTACCTCTACTTATTATCAGAATTCCTTCTTATGGCTGTTCAGAGTTAAAAATAGGTGCTTTGTACCCACATTACAGTGTTTATATTGTTCTACAGAAATGCACAGAATTCCTCTTGTAATAACAAAATAGAATATTTGTTTCTAGGACACTATTTTAGGGCCCAGCTTTGTTAAGATAGCTTTGGTAGGCTACCTTTCTAGATTTCCCTAGGAAATAATACTGCAAAATATTTTTAAAATTACTTACGTAAGACTAAAATCACCATGAATTAGTTCTCTACCTAATCAAGGAGAATTGCATTAAGTCCACTATCAAGAAGCCAAATTAATTCAAAACTTAAAGAGAAGTTAAAAAAACATTCCTACCAGTGCTGACTACCAAAGGCACAGTATGCAAAAAACCCAAACCTGTCACTGAAGATGTTTTTATTAATTTTTTTTAAAGATAACACTTTCTTAAGATACAGCAATCCAAAGGATACTCACTTTCTTTATCATCAACAGTTTGTATCAATGTGGTCCATTAACAGCATCAAATAGAAATACAAATATTATTATTTCAGTAATATCATAAGAAGTTTATCAGCAACTTAGCTCCAGGATCCACAACTACACAGAAAATACACATTCTTTAAAATATACTTTTTGTTTTTCTAAAACTGAACCTAAAAAGCAATCAAGCTACCACACATGATTTGTAGCTTGTTGCATATTTACTAACAGTAATGAATTCATACATTGTAATAAAATTTATGTGGTAGACAAAGTGGTTTCTTCACTTGTCTGAAACAAATGTTGGTGGAAATTTCTATCACAGACTACTTTCTTGAATTTCAGAACTAGCAATTTAGAAAAACAGAATGGAAAAAAAAAATTTGGCTGATGGAGAAATAATGATTTCTACACAAATATTCCCAGTACCAGGCACTTGGACCACCATGTATATTTTAATCGATGCAGAGTGAGTGAGGAAAAACAAAATTTTTTTTCCTGTTATATTTCAAAGTTTTTAATATTTTGATTAGTATTATACACAGAGTCATGGGCCTACTGACATTACTGCTGCTTTGATGGGCTTCTTGCATACAATGCATGGCAGAGAAAATATGCAAAACTCAGCCAAAGAGCAGAGATCACATCCCCTAAATCCAGCGAGTACTTCAGATAACAAGCTGATTCTGTAATGTTTTAAGGTTCCAGATTAGAGTCATCATTGTATGTGATGTTTTCTTTCTGCTATTTCAAGAATCATCACTGTATGTGATGTTTTCTTTCTGCTATTTCACATATAAGATTTAATATTCTTACCATCAAAAACACTGTGTAAACATCAAACTTTGCTGTCTTTGCACAAGATATCTGTGTTTCTCATAGATTTGTCTTGTTTCTTTTCACTGATTCTAAATAAAAGACAGAACCATGAGTTCAGACTTCCACAGATAGCTCTCAAACATTAAATTTTAAAAATGATCCTTGCAAACTCTTAAGACTAAGGAAAAAACAATCTTTAAATTACTATGATATCTAGCCCACATACATGTAGTTCTCCAATTTTATATCTTTACATGCTATTTGGTTGAAAACTTTCCAGTCAAGTGTTTAATTAATCCATTGCCCTCTTACCTGCTTACCTTTTTTATTAGCCAGCATAACAAAAAATTCTGTCACATCAGAGCTGTATCTGCCCTGAGAGGCCTAAGTTTGAAAGGATTTTGTTTCTATACACCTTGCAGAATCCCCACACCTGATACCACTGCACAGCAGCCGAGATCAGCTACAGCCTCTTAGCTGGGATGCTCAGCAGTACTGATGGCAGTGACCACCTGTGATGCCATAATCTTAAATTTTGTATGATTTTTAGAGCATTTAATTTTTATTAGGTTTTCCTCCTAAGTTGTATCATTACATAAAGACATTATTGCAAGTGCATAGCATATTGTTTTGATAACAATGATATTTTCAGCTATAATAATTTTCTGGTGTTGACAGAAGAAAGAAAGGAAAGGCCACATGTCACTTTTGTGGCACTTTGCCAGCTGCATCCCCGGAAACCTAAACCCAATTCTCAATTTAGCGCGCCTACTCACTGAGGAGGGCAATTTGGATGTTCCTCACTCAGCCCTCCCACTTACACATGCAAAACAAAACGAACACATGAGAGATTGCAATGACAAAAGCCAAGATCAGCTCCTGTACTAAAACACGCCCCTTACGTGGAAAGGACCAAGAAATACAGCACTTGATGCTCTAGAAGGTCAAGCACCTCTGCTTTACTACAACCAATTAAAAATGAATAGCCATAAAAGTGCAGATACTACTGTAGGGTAATAAACTAGACTTTATCAGTGACAGTGGTGCACATTACAAACTTCAAACTCATTCCTCGTTCTAATCCATCAGAAACTTCCTGGCTTTAACAGGCTATAAACAGCAGAAGCTTTGAAGTCCAAGGATTAGGATCACTAATAGACAGACAGACTGAACGAGAGACTGGCTGAAGAGCCAAGTGGAATGCCCTGCATGAATCTGGAATAAAACAAGTTAATTTAATTAAACTGACCTCTCTCTAGCCATAGGCCAAGAGATTACAATGGCTGTAACAGCAACAAAGGGACAAAGGACACTAAAAACAAATAATTATTCACTTCAATGCAATGCTTAAGCTAATGCAAGGACAAAACTGCTTATGCTTTCAACTGTGCTCTCAAGTCCACAACTTTAAGCTCTACAGGTTGTTGGGTTTTTTTAAACTAGTTTATGACTTAGTGGTAGTAGAGGCAGAAAAAAATTAAATACACTTTGATTTTCAAGATCAATACAATGATTGAAAAGTAAAGGTCATTATAATGATCTATTTGCTTCAACTCTCCTGTATCTCAGACTCACTTGAAGGAAATGTGGAAACAAATCGTTTGGGTTAAATCCACCCACATTCAGTGATCACATAACTGTATATATCACTAAGCCTTTTTGCTTTTAGAAAATAATTGCTTACTGCAAAAATTCCAGTTGTTATCAATTTATACACAACAGTTTTTACTCTAAAGTGCTGCAAAACATGTAAAAAATTACTAAACTTGAGGTATTTAGCCCAGAAGTAATAAAGAACACTTCTTAAAGCAAACAATAAAGCTACTCTGCTTTAAACTGGAGCAAGTTGCCAAAATGGTAAATGAGCCAAGTGAATGGTAGCAATAGCTTGGCTCTGAGGAGCTCTTAGGAGACAGTAAATTGAGACAAGTGGTCAGGGATTAAGTTCTACGTTGCATCTTGCTGCCATGCAGAATAACTAACCTTGAAGAGCAGAACACAGCAGCAGTTGAAGCCTCTGGAAAGAGAATTATAAAGTGAGGAGTCCTAACAACACAGTTTATTCACTACAGAAGACAGAGGAATCCATAATACAGTATTCCTAGAAGGCAACATTTCTTGTCCCACAAAATCACCACATTTTCAGATGAGAATGACAGATCCATATGTACAACACATGGGAACCAGGTTCATATACATCTACTATAGCTACAGTATTTAAGCCAGAATTAGAAGAGGAGGCTTTAATTGCCTAGCACAATGCTCAGGATTTTAGTATTAGTGTTCAGAACTTGAAGAAGGTCACCCTAGGGAACAGTAAGCACAGAAATAAAATGAGCAGCGTTAGAGAGTCCGTCCAGCACTGGAGAGTATCACCAAAGGCCAAGCCTAGCTTCCCTTAAACGGGGCAAGACCTCCCATTTACTCCATGGTGATTACATAATGGAATTCACTAACTTCAGGACCTGTGATTCCAGCTGAGGACCCGGCAGAAGATTAGGAACAGCATGGTCTTATGAGGCAGGTGGCCTGGGGATGGGAAAGAAGGGAGTTGGTTGGACACAGAGCAGCCCACGGAGTGTGCAACGCCATTGCACGGAAGGAGTCAAAAAGACATGAGGTAAGGATCTTGGCTTTGAAAATGTAGGCAGCAAGCTGTGAGGACTGGGCAGCCTGGGACTGAGGTCCTGGCACAACGGGATACAGTACAGCAGTATGCCAGGCTGGCAAAGCACACCTCAGCTACTGAAAATTAAACAAATAATTGAGAGATTTACAGCACTGAATTCACAGCGGAGCCATTAATATACCTTTGAAACCAAACCTCCTTCCAAAAATCTACATTTAAATAACATGGGAAAATGCCTGTGAATGTGTCCTCATTTTAAAATAACCATAAATTAAAAAACTATTTAAAAACCATGCAGATGACACCAGACTCACTCAAATACTACAAAGAGCAGCATAATATATCATATGTGTTGGAAAGAGAAGTATTTTAAAACAGGCACTTATGTACTGTCTTACTGGGCAAGCATTAGCGTTTTCACAAGATATTCTAGTGGTATGGAAACTCCATTTTGGACACCTGAAATGTCCCAAGTTTTCATTTCATCAATCAATCAAAATATTCACTTATTTTATAGCTCCAAGCATTCAAACTACTTCGCTGCTTTGAACCACATCTACTCTAGAAACAGTCCAGTAGCAGCAGTGCATACACTGGGATGAGAGACTACCCACAGAGAAATAAAACCAAGTATTGACAGACCAAAAATAGGCCTCTCCTTACTACTCCCCCAAAAAATGTTAAGGACAGAAATGTTTCTGTAATATTGTATTTGTAACTTTTTGATTCAGAAGTTAGAAGCACAACCACTGGTATGCTTTTTTTCTTGTAATCTGTTTCGGCTTCTCTTATTTCACTTTCAAACACTTTGTCACAAAAAATTCAAACCTATTATCTTGAAAGAACCATGAAATACTTCTTGAATATAAATGACGTAGAAGAAAGGTCGTTCTGTAACAGGTGTCAATAGACATGCTATGCTCAGTTTCACCTTCCTCCACCATCCCTCCCATGGGTTCTTACCTTCTGGTGGATTCTTATTCTGGTTGTTCCAGACTACCAACAATTTGGATAGACTAGGCACTTTAGACACCTCCGTGATGACTCGGAAAAGGCTCTCCACCCGGTCATAGGTCAGCACTACGGCTGTGAAACCTTGGGACTGAGGTGGGATCAGTGGAAGGAAGAGTGGGTTGCTCACACTGCTCCATTTCTGTGAAGGAAAACAAGAAAACAGGAAAACAACTTGATTAATTGAATTATCACAGCAGGGAGTAATTCATATAGCCAGGCCCTAACCATCAGATTTGTAATTTGCTCAGAACAGACAGGCTGACTCTCCTGACTTCAGCAATTCCTTATTTGATTTTTCTTTTTCGTCTAGTTTTAATGTCGCAAACAAGTAGGGGTTAAGGCAAAAAATAAAGTGGAAGAGGTAGACAGATTTGTGGAAAAGAAAAACCAAGGTGAATTGAATCCAGCTAGCATAGCTCAATTCTCATTTACTAATCACTATTTCAAGACATTTATATTTATAGTCAGGACTCAATAAACAAAGAGAAACTTAATCAGCAATACAATTTCAGAGTGAAAAAGTGTTAATGACAACAAAATCAAAGACAACAAACCCATAAACTTGGCAGAAAATGTGCACCCAAGCAAAAAGGGAAAAAGCAGGTACAAAGAAAAACAACGTACCAGCTTCCACAAAGTTTGTTCAATGGTGGAAAACCCCCACCTATGACATTAAAAAAAAATTTAAAAGACATGAGATTCAAAGACGTATTTCAGAGAGTTATCTGTTCCTTGTGAATTTTAACTAGGGCATCCCTTTTAAGACTTTAAAGGTCTTACTTCAATACACTGTCAGCATAGGGAAGCCAGCCCAGATGGCAAAAGACAAGACAGACAACTAAATTCCCACTGAATGTGCCAACCTCCTTTGGAGCTGACAACGTGGGGGAGGAAGCAGTGAAGGGACCATTTGACAAGAGTGAAAGCACCAGCATTTTAGCCTCAAATTTTCCATTCCAACTGACATTCCAAGCAGGGGTCGGACAGAGAAGCAAAGGGAAAAACCAAACCCTTTGGGACAAGGTGAAAAGGGGAGTTGGGAAAGCAGAAACTGAGTGATGCTGTTTTGCAAGGAAGTTTGAATCCCAGCCTGTAAAAACTATGAACACTCGTAAGAGGTTAGCAACTGCCAGTAGTTTACGGAAATACTGTGAAATTCTCCAGCTAAACTCATACCATAAGCCTGCTTGTATCAAGAATAAAGCAAGTTTTACAGACTCAGAGTTACAAGGTCATATTTGTAGGAAGTAAACACTGAAATTTTCTGTTTCCCTATTTAGTCTTTGGGTTACTTTATACACCCAACAATCACCTTCTTCGTGCTTAATGGTTAGACTCCTCTAACTAGAATGACTTCAAGGATGAGGAGGATAAAGAGCCTATTTACTGAAAGACATCATAACATTTTGACCATTCTGGTAAAGGAGAAAAAAATACAATGTGAATATGATTTCCTTCTATGAACAAATCAAAACTGAAGAGATGATAAATACGTGAGGCAGAAAAGTTAAGCACAACCTTGGCACACTCTTTTGTCCAGGATGGTTTAAGAGTATATTCCAAGCAAGGACCTATCATTAGGAGTAATATGTTTTAGTAGACTTCCTGCAATAGTTGGAAAGACTGGCCTTCAGCTACACACACGTTATCAGGTCTGGCAAAAGCAGCATTCATCTTAAACTGTTTGTGAGGTTCCTAACGGAAAACACAAAGTTCTAGTTTTCACCCAGGAGGAGTAATAGGATAATGTAGAAACAGTAACGGTACAATATGGAACTCTGGTTCATGAAAGGGACATGGCTACCTGTGAAAGCACACTCAGTAATTCAGAAAATATATATCCATTACTCCAGCAACTGATATGTGCAGAGACAATCTGCCTTCAGATTATCACATTTTCTAAAATTAAAGCTTTTGTACCTACACTTTGCTAGCTGCAAAGATGACTAGTGGCAGATGGGGACAGCCCTCTGATTTTGCTGCAGCTTCAGTAATTCCTACAGCAAATCACAATCTGAATGTTACTAGAGCATAATCCACCTCATTAAAGATTTACTACAGACTTGTTTCCACACAACCCCCACCCCAAGACTCCTGTTATCCAAATGACCCTGGTAATGTCAAGCAGCTTCTTAATACAACCCTCAGAAACCTCTTTTCATTAATAGCTGAAACAGAGGTTCAACATCATAATCAGAGTGCCAAGAAAATATTATGTTTTTGTCCTACAAGAAGAAATAACTGGTACAGCCATCTGCAGACAATATTCTGTTTATTACTTATGGGCGAGAATTGCTACCTAGATTAATGGCTCCCATTTGAAGTTTTTCTAGAAACATTTTCTCTCTGTCCACAGCACTTCCTAACAAATTGCTTGCTATAATACCCTTTGAAAAGGATTATTCCTTTTCCATAATCTAAGACTATTTTAGGTACTTACAGAAAGAAATCTATCATGCATATGTGTGCAAGCACATGCACAGGTACCTAAAATGGTCATGAATTTCTCTTATAAACTTAAGTTTTAGGTACATTCCTTAAATCCCAACTTCTACTAGTTTCAGACAGGCATGAGAATTCTCCCCTGCTGGTCATAACTTAGGAAAAATAAGGCAACTTTTAAGGAGGTTTTGCTCCTGCACCTACTAAAGGATGATGGAGGGAGGGAAAAGCCTGTAGACGCACACTGGACGCACTAATGGATGGGAGAACCATGCCTCTCATTTGAGAAAAACATTTCAGAAAGGCAATTAAGCATCTCTCAAGTACCATTAAGAGCCAACCCCCTGCTGCCTGCCTGAAGAGTGTGTCTACAGTCTGAGACCTATTGACCCCACTTTCTGCAGGAAATCAGGCAAATTCAAGCCTCCATAATTTGCTAAAGTCTTCCAGATTTCTGCTTGGGAAAAGCAAACCATACAGGCAATTAATACAACAGCAACCTAATTAAATCTCCATTATGGCAGCAAAGCATGAAATGGCTAATGACACAGGGATGGGTTCTCCCAGCCACTGCTCAAGGAACCAAGTGATGGCACATTTGCTCCATTCTCATCTTTATTAGCATTCTTGATGGAAATTCACAGGAACTTTCACTCTCAGAGAGGAGAGCAAACAGCAACAGTACATTGATCATCCATCACCTTTCTTTGACAAAGTGCTGACACTCAGCTATGGATAAGACAACCCTTCACTATCGCCCTCCCAGGTAATATCATTAGAAGAGCCAGGATAATT
Source organism: Eulacestoma nigropectus (assembly GCA_013397775.1). NCBI lineage: Eukaryota > Metazoa > Chordata > Aves > Passeriformes > Eulacestoma > Eulacestoma nigropectus. The sequence continues at coordinate 3,587,184 of VZTE01003367.1, forward strand.
AATCCAAGATTAATAGGTTACTTGCTGTGAATCCTTTTTATGGGCAAAAAGGATCAAATTCAAATGTTAGTTTCCTAAGAGTAATTTCATGTCACTTAAGTCTCGCAGTCTGAGTTGTCTGACAGCTCTTTGCAGTTCATGTGAAAATCCAAAGTAGTGGGACGCGAGTGACAGTGAGAACTTAGGAACAGCCTGAAGCTGGAAGAGAGAAGTCAGGAATGGTTATGTACGCACATAACGATTCAGACTGCTGCAGCTGTCCTGTGCATGCTTTGTACAAGTGTGCATGTGTAATAATGCCTTAGAAACAAGGCATCTTCCTTTACTATAGCTCGATCAAATATTGTCCTCCCTCTTGGTCATTAAAAACAACCTGATTCTACTTTAGGAAAAATAAATACATTAAGGACAAGGTATCAAGGGAGCTGAATTCTCATTATGTGGGACACTTCAGACGGGACTCTATGGGGGGTCTTCAGCTTGAACTTAACAGGGAAATTCATAACAGACCTTTCTTAGCAGGGTACAGAAGGGAGACAGGTGGGAGCTTCAGGACATCAGTGAACACAACTGGATTGAGAAATGGACAATCTCAATATTTAAATTCTACAGAGCCTCAAAGATATTTGTAAAATATCAGAGATAACAAAGACTCAGTCCTATCCCAAAACTTCTTAACTGGTTGTTCACCATTGAAAGAGACTTGAAGAAAGGCACAGTAGGCACATTAGAAACTACATCATAGAATGGTCTCTGGGAAAACAAGGCTCTGTAAGATGTTCCATATTAAAGAAGAATCAAGAACTTCCCAGCTATCATTTAGTGGGAAAACTGAGCAGCAGCACTTAAGAAGAATAAAATTTCACTGCTCCCATGGGCAAGACCATGAGCTTTCCTCCATGTGTATTTTATTTTCAACACCTATCCTGCTTGTTGTAAACTACATATTAGTGAAACCACACAGTCTGAACAACAATTCACTGTCTTTTAAAAGCATAGAGGTAAGGACAGTAGTGTATTGAACTTAGTAGATAAGGAGCTTTTCTATACATCTAAGCAAAACAGAGATATATCCCCTGCCACTGTGGTTAAGGCTTTTTCAGCTGGGTTGTTCTTAAAATCAATCTAACCTCAATGCGGTTTCAATTATGAATTACCAGACCAAAAAAAGCCTTGATTTATTCTCTTTTTCTCCAATTATTTATGGTAAGTTTCTATTCAATACTTTGAGAAAGTATTTCATCATGCTTCCCATCCTCAAGTGGTCACAGGGCAAAACCAAAGGAATTAACCCTCCCTACTTGTCCTGAGCCAACCAAAGTGCTTACACTCAACAGAATCACAAACCAAGTTGCAGTGGCCATCATTTCATGTTTTAATGAAAATCATAAACCCTCCTCAAAAAAATAATTAGCCACAAGACAGACAGGAACTTCGGTCTACTGTAGAATAATCCACTGTGTAAGAAAAGTATCCTAACCTCTGGGCAGGTAAATTAAAGAACCAATTGCTAAATCATGTTTCACACACACATAAAAATACCAATATTTACAGCTGAATACATGGGGGATATTCAACCTGTACATAATAGCAACACCAAAAAGAATCAATAAACTGAAATTTATTTAATATAGAAAAGAATACCTATCTTCTAACATAATAAAAAAAGCAAGATTTCATCCAGCTGATTGAAACTATCACACAAGTAGGTGGAAAGTACAGCAGGAACAGAAATCTAATATTGTTCAATGGAAAAAATACCAGATATGCACTGCCCAGAAAAGTGCTAGCTTGTTCTCATTTATAGGTAGATAAAAAAGTGTATGCTAGCATTTGCTTAATGCTTTGGAGATGACAAATGGTACTAGGAGAGAAGCATAGTTATAACAGTAGCATTATCTGTAGACTGAGGACTATAAAATACGAGTCAAAGAGGTTAGGAATAGTTTAATTTTTTAACAAGTGTCACGTGCCTAGTAATTGGCAGGACCCAGAAAGTATTCTGTAAATGAACATCCTACATAGGCTAAATGAATGGCATTTTGGGCACTAAGATAATTTTGCTATTTTAGTTTACACCAAATGATGGTGGTGTTTTCTGCCTCACTGGAAGAAATGAAATCTGGTATGTTTATTGTTCGCATACTGATATTCTCAAGTGATTATTAAACTCTGGTCAGTATCATCCAAGGTCAGAGCTCAAAAGCAGCCCCTGACAAAAAAGCCATCTAATGTTTCATAGGTCTACATTACAAACAGGCTTGAAAGAATTTCAACAAAAGCAGCTGAAGAATTCTGAAAAAACCCTGTCTTACTCACTTTTCAGAAACCCATATATGTTAGTGAGGCATAAGGCAAAGAGCAGAATTTAAACAATCTACAACGAAGCATAAGTAAGGAAGTAATTTACCTCTATTAGAGCATAACAAAGTACTTAATTGAAGGTAACAGATCACATCTAAAGCCCAAGTCATTATTTCTAATCCAGCCCAAACTGGTAACCATCAAAATGCACACCGTAGAATCAGTCATTTTCTGGTTTACTTGGACATTACTGATTGCCTCTGCCTAATTGATAACGGTTCGGCCAAAAAATACAGAAGAGATTAAATTCCCATGCTTGCAACAAAAGACTGTCTAAGACATAAAGGACTCAAGTGGTCCAGCAATGAATTTCAGGCCCCAAAAGTATCATTTGCTCCTCTTGATTAAAAGGAGGAAATATCTTATAATGCATTTTTATTCAAAGTATTATTCCATAATAATAACATATTAGCATGTTATATGCTACTAGTCTTCCATTTCCTTGACAGGACAGTGAACAAGTAGAAAAATAATCCACTTTATAACTTTTCTTTGCTTGAGAAAGGCCAATAGTCTTCAGTCAGCCCATAAAAGCACATAAAACTGCTTGGATCACTTCCCCTGCACAATATACTAAGTATGGAATTAACTGTATATGCATTTATCTTCTGCATACCTTATACTCCCTACTGGAAAAACACCCTCCTGTACCACTGCTGGATCGACACTGTGGTGAAGATACTCAGGCAACACTCTTACTAATATTTTGAGCCAATATAAGTCAAACTAATATCAAGAAAAGTAGCCTTCAAGCCACCCAGTCCCTCCCTTGCACACACTCCCACTCTTTTTTTTTTTCCTTTTCCCTGGTAAGTTTTATATGAGGAATATTATTTTGGCTAATTCACCACAAGTGAAACAGAAAAACCAAAAAGAAGGTTGCAAAAGAAAGAGGAAACTGTTATCCAACTATAGAAGAGCGCAAGACTGCTTCTTTGGGCAGCAGTACCTACTACAGTGGTTTAAAGTGTTTGGGAAACTACAAACTCAACACAAGATGGGCTGATGTTTCTTTCTGTTGAGAGTTGAGAAATATCCCCAGAACAGGAATAAAGTTTATCCATGTGCAGATCTAGCCATGAGTATGCCTCACTAATTTTAAGCGAGTATCATTTTCATGCTGACTGTACAAGGTAACAGCCACCCCTCAGATACAAAAATCAATGCAATTTTGCAGTAAAAACAATGTAATCATTATTATGCTTGCAGATACATCTTAATTCCTATTTTGAAGTATCCGAGCTCAAAGAAAAGTGAAGAGAAGCCTACCAATCCTACTTTGCAAGCGACATCACACTTGGGGCAGCCTTTTGTGAAAGATGCAGCTTTCTCAGCTTTTTCCTCATATTTGCTGCTGTTACAAACTAACTTAATTGAATATTTGAGATCTCTTAAAATCACTTTTATCTAGCATACTTACATGCTGCAATCTGCTAAGCGTTTGCTAATTCAAAATAGAATCTATTCTACTATACTATAATCAAAATACTAAAAGGCAGAACTATACAAAAATAGAGAAGATAGACTGAAATCAGATGATGAATCTAACTCTGGAAGCAAACACATGAGGCTACAATAGCTCAACAAAATATAAAGTATAATGTGCACCTTGGAGAGTTATGAGCCATTCTAACTGTCAAAGTAGAAATAATGGTTATACTGCTTTATCTAATACCTGAAGGGAGTTGTAACAATTGAGCAGCACAAGAACTAGCAACCAGGATGTTTTACCAGACTTTTTCTTTTATTTCTCAGGATCCTAGTGACATACTAAGTAAGAGTAACCCCTACAAGCACACACAAAAAACCCCCCACCCTAAACAAAGGAGGCAGGCAGGTAAGCAACCATGGCCAAGGGTTCTTTCTAAGTATCCTTCTCCACATAATGATCTTGCACAGCAAGCTCTTCTTTCTGTTAGAAAGGTGAATTTGTCCTAGCAAGTAAGTTCATAAACCCTTTAAAGCTGGCATTTTCCTGTATAGATATTCCATAGGCAAATCTGTGCTCTCATTTTCAAAACCTCACTATTCAGAGCACAGGGATCTGAGCTCTATTAAACAGTCTTCTACTGATTAAAGAAATTTCTGGCTAATTTCACTGAGCCCTTAAAACAGTGATTGCACCTCTTGTTAATGTGCCTACAGCTTCTACATGCTCTTTCTGCACCTTTGTGTTCCTATCAAAACCACGTAACAGGAACAAAAGCATACAGAAGAACATTGCACTTAATCCTTACTGACCACAACACCACACGGAACAACAAGCAGAGCTAAAGGAACTGGGTGCTGAGTCGGCTGAGTTTGAAGGCAGAACACACATGGCAAGTTCTGGAGATTAGTTCTGGCCAGTAATATAAGAATTTATGACACCCAGTTACAAACACTTTTTACTGTGGTATTAATGTTAACTCACAGGTGCTTTTTTTAATAGTCAGCTATATCCTGGCCCTGAGGCTGACCTCAAATAATTTTCTTTAAAAGCTTCAGCCATGGAGTTTATTTAGAGAAGAATATGGCAATTTTCTTGTACACAAAAAGAACATTAGTTACTTTTCCTTCCTATCAAAGTTAGAGGATACAGTTGCCATTTTCTGCTACCTCAAATGTACATATGTAAGTCTTTTCAACTATAATGTTTCATCCAGGCTTACTAGAAATTGTAACAGTGCTATGAGTGGATATTAGGCAGGAGCTAGATGAGACACGTACTCAGGTTCAAGCAGATTCTTACTGCCCAACAAGCAGACAACTTCAGAACTCTGACTAGTGTATTTATTTAAAAAAAAGAAAGTATAGGAGAGAATCCAGGAAATGTTTTGACATTCCCTTTAAAGACTGAGTAATCCTTGAGCATTTTCTTCATTTCACTAAGTGTGTTTAAAGGTGCTTGGTTCTGCTAGCATAATTGTGAAGGTGTTAAGATGTTCTGATTCCCTTCTTGTGGAGTACACACTTGTGCAGATTAATTTCTTCCTTAAATACTAACCAGGGCCACATTTCCTCTCCAAGAAATGACAACAGGAGATTATTAATGCCTTTGGCTAGGCAATAGAAACACAACTTCTGAAGCACAGCAATGAGCTTCTAACTTTTCATCAGCAACTGTTCACACTCCATCGGCCTGAAGAGTTTAAACACACTCTGCTCTTGAGTACTCCTACCCAGCCTTCTTTCTCTAAACTATCATAAAGCAAGACAGTTAACAAGTTTGGTTTTATTAGTAAAACAAAACTATTTTTTATATTTTGACACATAGAAAATTAACTGATTATGAGTGAAAATCATCTACAGGCTTTTATATAGTCAAAAATCAGAACCAGCTGCTTGGTGCAGGAGGTTAATTAATACTGCACCGTTTTTTCTTAACAGAAGTGAGTTCAACCAGTGAAACTTTAAATTAAACCAAAAACCTAAAAAAGCAAAAAAAAAAAAAAAAACAGCAAAACTTTGATCATCAGTTTCTGTATAAGAGAAATTGTTAAGAAATAACATGGAGAAAACTGTAGGCATAGGAATAATTAGCTATTTTAACAGAATTGTATTAAAGATCCTTGCAGATTGTTTGAGATCTTCAGCATTTCCACTGTTTTCTCTGCAGTCATACAGACTGTGTACAAATACATGCAGTGCTCCAAACTCTCCCTAAATTCAATAGAAATAAAGAAAAGTGTGTGTGTGTGTACATGTATGCATCAAGGAAAAATAAACAAATAAATAAATAAATAAACAGACAAGGAAGCAATTTAACATGTGCAATAGCAAAAGTTAAAAGTCCTCATCTTAGTGCCAGGACATAAAATGAACTGCTAGTTATTTTGCCAGTTGTCATAAAATATATTAGCTTCATCTGTGCAAGTTACCAGCACAACACATACACACACAAACTCACATACGCAGAATTATTACCAAGTTTCATAGCACATACCTTTTATACGAGGAAAAAAACCACAACAAATCCACAATTCGTTTTATGAGTAAATCAAACGAATTTACTTACCACAGCTGGGGGATCATTCCATTCTTCATAAGAAATGGCAGCATATGGGTAAATTCTATCATTGATAATCTGAAGAGTAGCGAGAGCAATTGCTTTCATCGATCGAAAATATGCTTCCCAGAACCACCTTGCCTGTAAAGACAATAAAATTCACTTTCAAATTGCACAGATCCAGTGCTTAATAATCAATTTTGGCTTGCCATGCACAATCTGTTCCATGCAGTCTACATGTCAGATGGAAATTAATTTAGGAGGCATGTTTATTGTAGATAGGGTATTTCTATAAAGCCTGAAGGCTTCAAACTCAACTCCACCCCCTAAAAGGACTCACAGCCAATAAAAAGAAGCAGCAGCACTATTTTGCAAGTGAATAAACAGAATGATAATATTTGAAGGAATCAAGTATTTTCACACTTTTATCATATTTTCCTCCTGAAAAATGTCAAAAGCAGTTTGACCGTAGAACAAAATAAATTGCTGTTGTACTCCGTTTTTTCCCAAGGCAAAGGAATACACAGTATAGTAAAATAGTCAGATAAAAGCATTCTGCCTAAAAGGTGGGACTTAGAAGTCACTTTTTAACATCAATATTAAAGATACCTGATCAGATAGAGAATTTCAGTAGCCATGAACCCCTTCCCAAGTCATCCAAAAAACCTAATATTATTAATACAAGTAAATGATTATGATTGTCACATAAAACTACATGTACATGCCAATTTATTATAATTATTAATCTAGGCTAATTTCTAGCACAGTGTAAAACTGCTGAAATGAAGCATGAGATTGTTATACATAGGTGCTCTGAATTCCACAGATACGTTGTACTAAAACCAAGGTCCTGGACAAGCTTTCATCTTGTCCATTTCTGTGTAAGACAGAAATGCTAGAAGAAATCAGGGGTTTGGAAATGAAAATGCTGACTTATCTGACTCTCTGTTAGGATATAGAAACATACTTTTTCAATCCCTAGAACTATCAAATGATCCTGTAGGTCCCCATCCAACACAGAAGGAAACATGCTTAACCAAAACATGTAGTTCAAGAGTTCTGGCCCAAAAGATATGATTTTTTTAAACCTTTTTTTTTTCAGGAAACTGCAGCACCTTGAACTGTCCAGAAAGTAATTTCATTTGCAATCTCCCTATGGTTAATTATCAACTACAAGAGTATGTGTATGCATCTAGGAGGCAGAGCAATTTAAAAAATCAATTTTTTCATTAATTGGAACCTTTAGAAGCTTTCAGAGTCAGAACACAGCTGAAGACAATACACAAATTTGGGCAAGTGCTATTTAACTCTTGCTACAGATTTCTTAAGCAGTAAAAAGGCTATATAGACAAGCCAGTTTTAATAACTTGCTATAAAAATATTACATAATATTATTTACCTTATTTAGTTACTGTATTATTTACCTTATTTAATTACTGAAGGAATGACAAGCTTCTGGAGGTACAGATCTTACGATGAACCAAAAATAACTCTTGTTTATCCGTTGTTAACAAATGTCAACAAATCTCACTCTGCAGGTCAGTACTTTTTAACAGTAGACACAGAGTGATTCCTGCATATACACTTCCTTTTGGATATTCCTAGACTAAATAACAGTGTACAGGAAAGATTATAAGCACAAACTTGCACAAATTCATGCTTATGCTACCCTGTACTTTACTCCGAGTGTAAGATATGGGATTTAGAACTACAGACTTGTTGCTGAACCAACGGCCCTAAAACTCACTCGGTGAGTCAAAAAAAAAAAAAAAAATCTGTAAAACAGATACCGCAGAATATTTCTGTAAATATTTAAATGAAAATAATCCGTGTTACAATTCAAAAAGCAAACTAAGAAAGAGATTAGTGCTCTCTGAAGCACTACACTGACTGTGAAAACAGCCATAACTCTATTTCAGGCTATTTCAAAATTTTACTACAGAGACTGATGGGTATGTCCAAAATGACACTACTCTGGAGCTTGTCATCCAGAGAGAGTGCAAAGCAACTTCAGTTTAGAATGGAATCACTTCCCTCTCCTTATTTCTCTTCCTGATAGGACTCAACAGCTGGATAGCAGGCTGATTACCAAGCACACGGAACATAATTACTACCACATTCAAGTGTAAAAGCAGAAGAATTATATAAACAGGTAAGAATAAATAAAAAGAAACTAAATAAAGCAAACACCAAATGCTAAACAAAAGCATTAGTACTTCTTTCCCCATGCCCCATTCCTTAAGAAAAATGCATTAACCAGAACTCAGAACTCTTCTATCTAAAAAGAAAACCAGAAGCAGATTAAAAGTTAAAATGGACCAGAACATCCAACTACTCTGTTCAAGTATGCTAAATAAACAGGAGTAAGAACACAGATTCCAAATTTTATTTTCATGTTAGACAACAGTTTAGAACGATTGCTGTAAGCAGCACTAAGTAGGAAGGAGAAACTATTTTACATAGCCTTTTAACATATAACTTTATAAGCAATTAAGTAACTATTAATAGTGTGAAATACAGGATTATGTATTCCATTGTTATTAAATTATAGCATTCCTATAATGTTCTAAGATTGTTTATTAATATCACAATATCTATTATTAGCTAGCTTCATAAAAATCAAAGATGGTTTTCTTCCTTCAGCAAAACTAGGATGGATCTGATCTAGCTTCTCTTTGCTTAAAGAATGCTTGCAATTTCAGGCAAGATTACACCTTTATACCAGAAGCAAATATGGAGAAGAGGGCAGAAGGAATTTATGTTTTATAGACTAATATTTATGTAATTAATTTTTTGTAAAGAGCCATAAAATGTTCCCACAGTTGGTTGTAATATTTTTGGAGTTGTGTTTCTTTAAGGCCGAACTCAAAACCTTCTAAGGGGATTTGAAGTCCCCAAACAGATGTTTCAGGGTCTCATTACTTCCTCCCCACCTTGTTTGCTTTTATAAAGCAGAACTGATTAACATGACTTGCTAGTGTCTGCTGCTCCACATGCTGAGTTACTAAATATTTTGGGAAAGTTTTCTATTGGGAAGACGTATGTTGATTCCATTTGAAATGTATTTTCTACTCTACTTGGTGAGGTTGAAAAGCTTATGTTGGAATGCAAAAAATAAAGGGGATAAAAAACCCATGAACATATTTGTGGTACAGGAGAGAGTAACAACAACAAAAGAAAAAGATTTTTGTTCCAGACTCCTTAAGCAAACTTTCTTATTACTTTTACACAGCTTTACTGAGCTCTCTGTTTCTCTTTTCCAAATCTATGAATCCAGAACATTCAAGAGTAACTTCAATACACGAAACAATGTTTTTAAGGTATGGTAATTGTAATACACTAATCAGAGCTACCTGAATGCCTTTCAGGATCCTGAAAAACACAATACATAAGTCCAGACCTTGGCTTTCACACAGCATTGATTACACACAGACTACAACTATGATAAAGTCAGACTTCTTTCAACTTGAACTGAAATTAGCGTCTTGTACTCTAGAAGCCTGCTTGATGAGGTTTCCAGGTTTTTCTAAGGAAACATACTATGTGGACCACAGACTTGTAGAGAATGCTAGCTTTGTATACACCTAAATATTGCTTAGGCCATGGGCAACCTAGGCGGTAAACAGAGATCAAACACCTACTTTGTACAACTGCCAAGACAACACAGATCAACATACATTAACCTGTATGGCTTACAAGGAATTGAAAACAGAAAGAAGAAGAAGAATTTCTCTTCTTCTAAATTTCTGGATAAACAGAAGATCTAGGATAGATCCAAAATGAAAGACAGAAAAGCAGTACTTTCCATAACAGTTTTACCAACGTTTTGAAGAGTCAAATCTAGCATACTGTATGACTTGACTGACAATGAGAAATACATTATATTATTGCATTGCCCAATGGGTTGGAAGTGACTGGAAATTCTCATTACACAACAGATTGCCCATGAAATTAATTCATCTGAATTCACTCTCTATAGTAAATTCAACAAAGCCATGACAACTTCATTATGGAAGCCAAAGACTGAAGGAACTGGAGACCAAATTCTCTCCTCTCACCAAGAAATGAGTGCCGCACATCACATTCACAAACACAGACATGCCAGTAAGTAGCTCTAAATTGTTGACTTTCCTTTCTTCCTTCCTCCTGCCCCACTTTCAACTGCTGCATCCTCATTAGATCAGCCACGAAAACCCATCACTTTCTGTAAAGGCCAAAATTTCTTAATATAATGTAGTGTTATCAATTTATCTCTACAAATACGCATGCACACCTTGAGAAAGACTAGCAATATCTGTAAGACAGATGTTCTTTAAACCAAGTAAGGAAGCATCCAGCCCTAAAGTTCAATTCCACTTGTTTTCAGTTCCAGGATTTAGTCCAATCGGACTATGAAGAAACTAAACAGACAATATTCAGCACGTACCAGACCAGGCAAGAGTTTGGGAAGGGAGCATTTGCACTTCTTTTCATATCAGACAACAGGCAGCAGCTTGCAGCAACAGGACAGCCTACTCATAGAAAGTAACATTTATTTAGGTAAGGTGTTATTTTCCTTAGAAATAAACACACTTGGGGGCCTAGCATCTCTTTATAAGCTCTTTACAAGACAGCATAGCATCAGGTTACAGAGTACATTCATATAATGTTTATAAGTTCTAGTGTTAATGCCACTAATGGTGCTCTGGTGTAGAGTGCAAGACAGATCAATGTAAATCTTTTGATTGGTTTGTGAAAAAAAACCCCACTGGGTATAAGGCAAGGAAAGGACTACCTTCTGTAACATTTAGATCAAGGGGAAAACAGTCCATGAAAGGAACTTTCTAGCCTCCTGTCTTTTCACAGCCCATGGTTCGGTGGGAGTTGGTAAAAGTAGCAAGTGGGGAAAAAAACAAAATTCGCAAAAGAGTAGTAAAATTTAACTGCCCATAAACCACCACTTCTCTCAACTTTTAGGTCAGGCGCCATGATGCTGTGAGATTCTGCCCCACTGCAGCAGTTCAGTGTTTCCAAAATGCCTTGAAAGGGTTTACAAGGCCTTAAAATACAACCATTTTCACACCACCTATGGTGACTCTACTTAAATGCTTTCCCTTCTTAATGGCTCTTGGTGTTCCTGGTTTTTACTCCCAGCTGGATTAGAGAAGTTTATCCAAGCAAAAGAGTGTGGCCTACCTGCTGCAACAGCACTGGCCTGGAAACTTGGTGATCTTCCTTTTAATCCTGGTTCTGTTACTTATTTACAGATAAAAGTTTAGCATTTATTTGATTTCTTGCTTCTACTTCAGCCTCTCAGTAGTATGTGTAATATTGACCTCAAAGAGATGTTGTGAGACTTAACCATTCTAAACCTTTCAAATTTTGGGATGAATAGAAGAATAGAAAAAAACCCCAATAACTTCATTTTCTCCTTTTATTTCTAAATAGAAACTTTAAACTAATAAAATAATTAGCTAAGTAACTGAAGTAACTGACTGCAATAACCCTTTGCTAAAATGTGTACCTTCAACAGAGATACACAAAATATTACAGAAAATATCTACAGCTCAGCTGTGCATCTGACACCTCTGGACATGGAAGTGCATCCACAAAGACCTGCTGAAGTCATATGTCATACTGTAACATAATCAAATGTTTTCTAAATTATAAGACATAGCACATTATTGCCCGTCAAGTCAACTACTCAGACTGGTCCCAGGCAACCTCCCCTCCCCCCAAACTATTTCCATTAAACAGTAGGATTAAATGGGCTATTGAGGTTCAAGACAAATTGAACGTTTGTATGTTTGCCCTATAATAAAGATGCATATGAATGTAGCTGATGTTATATAATAGTAAGATAGCAAACCTGAGCTCTCAAGAGCCCTACTGACCTCTCCTGCAAAATAGGACTGAAGAGAGAGTAAGTTTCTCTTTTGGAGCAATATGCATTTTATAAGAAGTTTCCCAAAACAAATTTTGGGTTCAGACTGAGGACCCTATAGCCCCAAGTTCCCACATTTTTCTGCTTATAAATTGTAATCTGCACCCACTTTCTGTACTGTTTTACTGTTCCTACATCTAGCTCCCTGTTCCAACAGCTTCCCTGCTGATCACACATACTACTTCTAGTATGCAGTTCTCCAGCAAAGATGGTACCAGCTGGGCCAGCTAAAACCAGTGATATCTTTGGGTCTTTTATACAGGCTTTCAAGAAAGCCTCACAAGACTTTATACTATTAAGAATTAAACAGTATTTTGTTGTTACTAGAAAATGGTAAGAATTTGGGATTAAAAAAAATGCTTGATTGGTTTAGGACCCTTGGTGATATCACTCAATCACATTCAACACACCTAAAGCTGGCTGGCTCATTCTCTCTGTAATAAGCGCAGGAAAAAATACGGGTATTCAGGCAGACATTTAGAGCTCTGGTACCTTAAAATACCTCCTGATAAATCCATTCTTCTCTTTGTAAGGAGGCATGAGAGGATAAAATAAGTGACTAGCTGTAGGTCACGGTCCTTCTTCCCCTTAAGTTCTGTTTTCAATAGTGACCTGAAGTCATTTAATTTTTCCCAGGGAGGTATGAAGATTTGAAATGTAAATCTAGGCTACACAAATCTACACAAATGTAGGCTACATTTTTCAAAAATAATTCATGTGTTTCAGCCTATGAATAACAGTAAGAGAGCTGTGCTCTGAAAAGCTGTCTCATTTTTGGGGTGCCAGTACAATTACCTGAAACTGGAGGCAAACTCTTTAGAAATTGCGGACTGAAAGTAAAAATTAGTTTCTTGTCCCCATACATGGACCACGTAGAAATTTTAAAAGCTAATCCATTAAATCAATTAAATACTCATAAAATCATGCTAACTTGCCTAAAACTGTAAAGTTTTCTGATTTTTATGCTTTATAGAATATCAGACTAAAAGCATCTTTCAAATTCAACCTAAACTGGCTGTGTTGCATCCATTTCTCACTGTAGGCCTATCAAAGAAAAGCAGTAATGCAGACAGTATATAAAGAGTGCTCAGAACATCAGCATGTCACCTCTAAAGCTAAAAAATGGAGGTAAGCAAGGAATTGAAGTTTTGGAGGCCCCTGATCACTTCAGATAAAGACTAATCCATAATTCAGCATCGGGGTTATCTGAACCTCAAACCAGAAGTTCCTCTGCAAGGGAAAAAAGAGGAACGAGCAGTAGAACAAAGCAGGTCACATACAGTTGTTTCCAGTTAACTAAGGTTTGCTTCTAATGTAATCCAACAACAATAATGTAATGGTAATCTGACAATAATGTAATTCTTTTAATATTATTTCTGAACTTTCATTCCATCTTTCAACTCTTGTTTCTGAGTTACACAGGATTCCCAAGTAAAGCCCTGAAAATACTCAATTCATCTGTTTAATTTACACAGATTATACAAGTGGCCTATAGAGGAATATTCCTTAATTATGAGACACTTCAGCAGTATGAGCAAACAAAACAATAATTTGTATCATTACAGTCAAATATTTTAAGAAAGAGATTCTAGACATGGTGCTGGTTTTTATTGTAACTCAGCTTCAAAAAACAATCTCTTCAAAAGTGAACCAGTAAGTGGATTTAATCCTTTGGCTCAATATTCTGTGCTGCAGTAATTTCGGCTACGAAACAAGCACATTTGCCTCCTTCAGATAAAACAGAGAGTGAAAACTGTATCTTTCCATTATCCAAATTTCTTTTTTTCCTTTTTCTTTTTGAAGTTGCCAATTCATAAGGGGACAGAGGTCAGAGTTCAAAATGCTAATCTTACCCTTCAGATACCAGCCACTTGGGAGTAACTCACTTCTACTCACTCTCAGTTTTATTGCTGGAGACTACTTGCTGACTCTTAGAAGAGTTAAAAGAAAATGTTAGTGCAAGCTCAAATATTAAAATTAAGCTTCTTGCACTGCAGCCTTCCTCAGATTCTTCTCTTTGGTGCTTTGAAAAGAATCACATCAATTGTAGTAATCCATATGTACAACATATACTGTGAGTATACAAGAATGGTTCTTAGAAGCGTATCTGTTGAAGTTAACATTTTCACTCTTGCTCCCATACTTCCACATAATTTTGGGAGTTTGAGGGGTTTTTTGCTTTGTTTTAGGGGTGGTGGGTTTTGGAGGTTTTTTGCTTTGGAGTTTCTAAGGTTTTCACCTTCTGTTATGAACAGCCTTATTCTGCTTAAATATATGACACAAAAGAAGGTATTTTCAATAAAAGAGTTCTCATTCTCTCTCATGAAATGGCAACTTTTTATACAGTTTTGAAATCTTGCATTATTTTACCCTTAAAATACAGATTCCTGCTATTCCTTGTCCTAGTGATAGCATATGAATTCTAAAAATAGCAAGAACACAAGATTTGAGTAGATAAAAAGATCACTTAGCACTGGTGTTATCCCCTTCCTCTATATATTTCTGCACCTCGAACTTGATTCTTTGATTAATGAGTATGTCAACTTAGCAAGTCTGTTGCAGAAGGTAACATTGCACCAGCCAGGAAACCTAACTTACTGTCCTGGCACCCTACAAATCCATGGTCAAAGTACATTTCAGTTATGGAGCCAACAAACAGATACCAGCACTATGAGCAGCACAGAACCACCCCATTCTCAGCTGTGGCTGGGAATACTGTTGCAAAGTATGGAGACAGAGCCAGCAAAGAAAGCAGCAGGATGAGAGGAAAAAGCAACAAAACCCAAGAAAAACCCCCAACCAAATAAAACCCCAAAGTTTCGTGCAGCATTTACAAACATGTGATATAAAAAAAGACTACCATTTTCTGAATTCCCTTTGCTCCCAAAGAGCTTTCAGTTGTGTCTTCCTTTTTACAGGCAAATGGCATGTGTTGACACCATAGAAACAACACAGCTGAAAAAGAGAAATACAGATACTACTCTAGGTTCCAGATAAGTCATTATATCTACATAGTCATTGACAATGATGTAAAGACACAAAAAATAGCCCACTCTCTTCCCTCCAACTTCCAGGAGTTTCCATGGCTCCCTAATTACTCCAATTTCACCAGGCCATTACTGTAAAGGAAGTGGCAGGCACACCTAACCTGGGGAGTAGTCAAAAATACTTGAACCTGTATCATCCTTATCATGGTGTTTGTCCTCCCCACACTTCTTTAACATACAACCAGACCTATAGTGAGCTAGAACTGTGTTATCATTGGTTCAACAGCAGTCTGGAAAATAATAGAAAACAAATACATGTATGTAATTGTAGGGAACATTCAGCTACTACATGACCAGAAGTTGGGGGGGTGGGAGGATGTTTTATCCACATTTCTTGACAAGTGATGGACAGCTCCTGAAACTGAAAGCAATAGGTTTCTAGTCCTAGGGGTATTGCCTTCAAATATGTCTGTGTTCTCAGGGTAGATCAGTTTTCCCTGCTGCAGGCATCCTGCTGAGAGGTGAGGTCCTAAGCAAAACACAGGAATCTGACTGCAAGTCTTTGAGGTGGCAGGAGCCAAGGGAGGTTCAAAGACAAGGCTGGCTGGTGGGCAGCACCTCTGAGTACTGCAGAGGTTAGAGGTTAGTAAAGCAGGAGCCACTGGCCAATAAAACAGTGTTTGGAGAGCCCACTCTATAGATAAATTGGGGATCTGTTTACACCTTTCCCAGCTTTCTGAGTTACACACACTGATGCTTCCCACTGTGATCTTGTCCTGTGTCCACCAGTATCTCCCTTCCTCGGCAGCTGCCCTGCTCTCTACTGGTTGGCTTTATAACATAGCAAAAGGATGCTTGGAAACTTTTAATCAGCATCCAGCATCAAAAATAAATAAATAAAAGCACAACTGCTTTTATTTGTGTCAACTGCTGCAATAAGATCTGGCTTGTTTGAGATTTCCCATGACTGCTGTACTAATGCTGGGAGAATAGAAGCTTAAATTCCCTTGATTAGAGAAGCTAAACACAAAGCAAGCCCAGTGCCAGTCACACACATGAAAGGACAGCTTTCTGAAGGGAAGAAAAAAAACTCTAGGTAAGGTTACCACCATATTATAGCTGTCAAAAATCAGCACATACCTCAATTTCAGAGCTTAAGCTCTATACCAGGAAGAACTTGCCCTTTTGATGAAGGCATGTTTTGCTCAGTTTCCTGTAAGCTACATAGCTCTGTTTTATATAAGCACAAACATAATACACGTACCCCCATACACACAGTTCTCAACATTGCACTTTAACCACAGACATTATTGCCAGCATTACTTGAATACAAATATACCTTACTGACTTCTCTGAGGATAAAAGCTGAAGGACTGGCAGTCATGAGGTCTTTTTCCATATCTACTGGAAAAATTCCATTTAGGACATGGTGCTGCTTTTTTCCTCCACATCTTAAAAATAACTGATCTTAGCTTGGGCTATACAAAAATACCTCATCCTTTATGGCTCAAACTGCACACGACTGTATGGCTATCTGATGAAATGGGGAAGGTGAGTATTAACTGCTGGTTGTGATAATACTATGTGGTAGTCACACTACAATGAAACAGGGCCAAAAATAAATTTACTTGAAAAAAAAATCATTGATAGACATCAATAAGAATTATTTATTTCTTCTTGGTAAACATCTGAAATAGCATGCTATTCTTTACTGCATAAAGCCAAATTTTGTAAAAAAGAGAAGTAATACCAAAGATAAATATTAAAGCCTATGTAATAAGCCCTTGCTCCAAAAAAAAAAGTACTCCACTAACCAGCATTTGCATTTTTATTATGTATTAATCTTTTGCTTCACCTGAACAATTAAAAAATGTGAAGAAAGAGTTGTTTTCCCTCTCCCCTTGATACATATTGACTATTACACATAGGTAGGAACAGACCAGAAACTAAACCAGCGGTGAGAGGAAGAGTGCAGGGCCTGGGCTGGTGCTGCTATCTTACTGAAGCATTTCAGAAAGTTGGTTAATGGGTGCAGTATTCATGCTCAGGCTTAACCTCACCACCTAATCAGGATCAGGAAAGTTTTTCCCAGTGTCTCAAAGGGCACCACTGATATGTTTTACTATTGTTTGCTGTAGTGTTGGGATGCATATTTATGGTAGACTGCTGTGGGGGGGAACAGAGATTCTGTGGACCGCCTGGGACCAGAATTCCGCTACCAGCTGAGTCTGGTTCCAGGAAACTGTATTTCTTAATCTTAACCATAATCTAACAACTTCTATCCATGATTCCCTACTCCAATATCAGCATCCTAGAATACGCACATCCTCTACAATCCTTCTCTCTCCATAGCATATCTACAGAATTAGGATTCTCACCAGGATTCACAGTAAACTAATGCCAGGTGACATTTTAATTACTAAAGAGCATTCAAAATTGTTGCTAATGAGAAAAAAAAATAAGGGAAAGGAAGAAGCCAAACCCCAGATACAAATTACACCATTTGCAAGCCAAGGGGCACTACAGTATATTCCTAAAACAGCCCACTATTCAGTTTGTAAAAAAGACATATAATTTTCCTACCTCCAGGCATCTAAGAAACTACTCAATATAATCTTTGTCTGTATAATTTACAGACAAAGATTAAAGGAAAAGCTGTCTAAAGATCATCTGGCAGCAAATTGTTTCTATAGAAAATGTAAGACCTTTCTAATTTAAAAGCCAAACGTCTTCCTACTGTCTCGTAAGATACATTTGATATAGTCCTTAAAACAGGATGCATATTTCTAATTCCATTATTAAAATTATGATTTGACCTTGTACAAGTTATTTACATATCTATCTACTCATCAGTAAAATAGATACAAGACCAAGGTGTATTTACTACTCTATTTAATATACTAACATGCAAATTACTACAGCAATACAGTGTATTTATGTTATATAGATAAATGCTAAAGTTGTAACACTTTCAATAATTAAAGGGGGTAAGCAAAGCAAGCCAATTTGATAAGGAATGTGATGCGGTACAGACTACAGCAGCAGAGAGAAAGCACAGAGCAACAAAGAGAGTGGAACACCAGGAGATATGCTTAATCATCCGTTTGTCTGCAGCTAACTGCTTCATGTGCATGACAGAATTTTTTAAAATATTCTTTCTAAAAGTACATGCCTTTCCAATTTCTGGATCATCTGGTTTATTTGTAGTCTATCCAAGTTGTGTAAAGCAATCTGAAAAGGGCAAGTACCAAAAATCCACTGTGCAACAAGATACAGACTCTTAAAACACGGACTCCTAAAATCTAATCTGAAAAACAAAAAATATTGTCTTAAAATAGTATAATTTTCCTCTTACAGTTAAGTTTAACCTTTTATTGTTTAGAAGCTGCCCATGTAGATACAAAAGCAGCCCAAATGCAGCCTATAAAAATTATTCATGGAGGTGCTGATTGGTCTCAAATTTCAGAGCACTTTCTCAGAGATGCCACGAAGACAGTTTTCTTCATTCTGAAAAATAACAAGGCAGGACAGGCAAGAAGAAAAAAAAATCTAGGATAAGGATACTCTCTGCAACAAATGAAGGGAGCGGAGAGCAATGAATGTCTCATATATAAATGCCAAGGATTCTACAACTCCCATGGTGATCGTGGCACTAAGCCAGGAAAAAGTTTTTTCTTTCCTTCGCTGTTTGCAGCAACAAATCTTTCCTCTGGGGGAGGGGTGAGAGGGCTGGAACTAACTTCGCTGCATCTGATAAGATGGCAAATTGTCCAGGCCTGACATTTATGAGGGACCCGGAGCTTCACTGAAGCACTCTGGGAGGATTAAAGCAGGGTTAGGCTCTGCAGTCACACTCCTTAAAATGCTACAAATGGCAGACAGATGAAAGTTCGCTTAAATTTGATAATGATGATTCTAAAGAACCCAGAGACAGAAGCTGTCCCCTGTCAGGGAAAGAACTGCAGCTGTAAGTTTAATATTCTCATTAAAAGGACTTGTAAAAACCTAAGTATGCTCAAAGAGCATCTAGTGTCCAGATATTGAAATGAATTTCTGTTTAATTGGTTAACAAGAACTAAATCTCATCTCTTTCATGTAAGCTGCACCACCCACAGGAAAACTCCACCACCCATTTGCTTTAACTCTATCCAAGACCATTTCACTGCAAGAATGGGATGTTTCACACGCTGGCAGTGATTGCCTGGAGCCAGCAGAAAGGCTCATATAGCTGTCAGCAAGCTGATAAGAGTTGAAATTACTCTACAGAGCCCTCTTTAAAGAGGAGCCAAAGAAGCACATTAAATTAAAGGGAGGAGGGTCAGAAAAGCCAGCCACTCATGTTGTTTTAACGTGGCACTAAAACAAGTCATTGATTTATGCTTGTGTCTTCAGCTCTGTTTGACCTGGAATCTGAACTTTTCTTCAGGTCAGGGCTGAGGCACATGGGATGTGCACAAGAAAAACCACAACAGCTTGTCCAGGTATTCCGACTGTGGGAATAAACATTGCAAACTACATGTTTCCTATGCACTGTTTTTACACTGAATTTACATCCTTTTTTAGCCTTTAACTGTCCACACAGGCTAAAAACACAAGAGGTTGTGATTACCTAAAACTTTAGTTAATGAAAAGCAAGACTGATACATGGCCGCTATTTGAGATGGTACCTTGTAGGGCTTTCAGAAAGTGAATTACATACTCATCCAAAGAAGGAAGCTATACATCACTTTCAACAGTCTCTCATTGAAGTGTTTGGCAGCCAGTGAAGTCAAGATACATTTTAAAAACCACTGATTATCTGACAAGGTTATTACACAAAGTAATATAATACTAAAGACTTTTGTAAACATGAGTCCTGAAGTTGCATCACTGTGCCTGCACCAGCCCTGACCAAATGGCCTTCTGTTCCCATATTCTCCCTCTGACAGTGCTCCACAGCAGGTACCTTAGGAACCCCCCTCCCTCAGACACAGCAGGCATAAGCCACCACTTCCTCAAAGTACTCTTCAACTTCCAGAAGTCTGCAATGCAGGGACTTTTAAGCCAGAGGGTATATCTTTGCATTCATCTCTGACAGATTTTCCTTCTCTGGATTTCTTCATTCTGCCTTTTATGTCAATAAAACCCCTTCAACTCATACAAAATGATGAAGCAGTGATTCTCACAGACTACCTATTAGTTCTGTGAAATCATATCCTTTTTTATTTTTTTAAACCAGATTCCAAATAATAAAAGTACTATGAGACATCAAATGAATTTGTATCAAACAATGTACAGTCCATATCCATTCACTTTTTTCATTACTTTCTTATTTTATAGTTCTGTATTATATTCTTGCTTCATCATCACCAATCATTCATTTTCAAGATGAAGAGTGTTAGGCTATTTAATCACTCTTCTCTTGAAACTTTCAATCACTCTTGTTCTATTATATCATTTTTAAGATGGGAGAACCAGAACTACAGGCTGTATACATGGTGCAGACACACAACAGCTTTACATAGTGGCACAGTATTTTCCATCTTGTTCTCTACCTCTTTTCCAAAAATTCCTTGTTTTATTTTAATATAACTGACTATGGAATTTATACTTTCACATAACTGTTTATTACAGTTCTTAAGAACTTCTTTCCAAGTGATTGCAGCTAGTTGAGAGGCCATAACTGCCTATGAGAAGGCTGGTTTAAATTGCATATATACCCCTTTGCATATTGAATTTAATTTATCACTTTATCATTTCACCATTTTGCACCTGAATTTCTCTGGCTTAAGGTGTGCCAGTTCCAAATAAAACCTTTCCCAAAGCAGATAATTCATAATGGATAAATGCAAGTGGTTTTCTACGACTGTTAGCTCAAGCTGTAAAGTTTCTCTTAAAAGGCCATGTTATTCTGGGGTGCTTAACTCCTACAGAGGCACCTAACTTTACAGAATTTCTTATCTCCAACCTCTCCACTTCTCTGTAAGTTTGGTTGAAATTGGGCAGTAACGGAAATCAGAAGAGAAATCAGCATGCACATTGTATGTGATCATATCCACGTTTCCCTAAAAAAAAAGGATGAAAAGAATTCCCACACTTAAGAACACCAGCTCTTCATCCTGGTGCCATCAGAGCACACAAAGTCATCCAGTCTTCCATAACAGATATGAATTCAGAAGTTCTATTTCTGGGAGATGGGGAGTATTACAAAGTCAAAAAGGAACAGGCACACAAAGCCTTCTTCTGAAAATAAACTCCTTACCTAAAATCTCTTCAGGGAGAAAGAATACCTAAATAAACAGAAGAATAAGTCTTCTATTCCCATTGCATAGTACTTCCATATTCTGATTCTATGCCTTAATGAGTCTATCCATGTTAAAAGAGTTCTAAGTATGCTGGTATTAAGTGAAGAAAAATATTTACAAGATACCTATATATTCAGATAGACAGATCCACCTCACAAAAAGAGGGTGGGAAAAAGAAAGTACAGAGGCTGAGATATAAGCTGAGGAAAACTTCCATGCTAGTTAAAGACATTTATATATAAACTACAGTGTGAAACATGATCCAGAGACTAATGGGCTTTTGGAGGAAAACCTTGGGAAAAAAAAAAAAACTGTTGCAAGGGAAACTACACAAGGCATGGGATAAGGTAATACCAACAAAGTTCTGTTTTGCTTTTCTTCCTTTACCTATTTTACTCTTCAGGAGCAAGACAAAATTTCAAATTTTACTCTCTATCATACAGGTCTATTACATTTACTTCTGCTTCTTCCCCTCCACTTCTAGAACTTTGCTATTACCTCAGTGCTGGTTAGAGATGCAGAGAAAATGAAAGCATAAGGATGCAGCATCAAGTCTGCTGGATCAGTAGCTGTGCAGCTAAGCTGCTTATCAACTGGCCTCCGGGCATTTCTGCCAGTGTTTCAGACTCCATATGGAACTATTTGTGAGAGGGGGATGGTTCAAGGAAGCTTCAAAGAAAATGAGAATGACAACATTACTGTAGAAAACAGACAAGACAGCAATCCCAGAGATACCTAAGTTTCATCCAGACTACTATTAATTTTAGCAGCTCACTTAGCAGGGGCTGGTTTTGATGGTCAAAATGTTGCAGTTCATAAGAGCTATTATATGCAAGTATCCGGTTTTCAGGGACACAGGCTGTACATGCAGTATTGAAAATATCTACCAATTTTTCACAACAGTGTAGACTAGGTGAGCACAGAAACTATCCTCTTTTGTGAGGACAGACAGGAAACTGGACTGGGAATTGACGAGAGGAAACTGTTCTGCAAGTTTGAACAACAAAAGTATAAGTTAATATAGCTGATCTCCAGAGATCTCAGTGCAGTCAGGTATTATGTAGGACAGAGTTAATTCTGATTTCCCACACTCAAGCTCTGCTCAAACCAATGAATCTCTTTCCCAGTTTATATCATGTACTGTCTGATAGAAAACTGAGCAAAATAAAATTGTGTTGTAGGAAATCACAGAGCAGATCATACCAGTAACAGATCCCAGCAGACGATGTCTCCAAAACTAAAACACCTGTATTTTATTCTCTTCATGACAGTGTTACGTGATGTCCATGATAGGTGTACAAACTGGAAGAAAACGCTTTCAAATACGAGTTCTTATATAACTTAAAGGTAATGACTTCTCTCTAAGAGACTTCCTCTCTTCCCCAGCTGATGTATAGCTAGAAGTATCTCCAGAAACAAAGCAAAAAAATACACATAGAGAATTTTACTCATTAAAAGCAGACAGCCTATTTCAACTTGAAAAAAATTATATACAGGTATATGTAGGTATACATATATATGTTTATGTGTACATTTTAACCTTGATGTAAGATCTCCGGAGAATCTCCTGTAATAAAATATTGCAAAAAAGTACCTAATCAACAAACAAAACTGGCAAGCTAACATTTACAGTAATATTTGTTTTAATTATGATGTTTTCCAACTAAGGATAAAAATTATATCATACGATAACCCCTGAAACCAATGAAGTGGACAGCAAGGCTCCAATCCCACAAAGGTTATCAGGCCCAGAAAGTCTGATAGGTGTGATGAATGCATGCTTCAGCAAGGAGAAATTCAGGGCGAGGATCTGTTCTATTTGCCTAGAAAAAGATGGTCTCAACCCTACATGTCAGGTTACTGGTAGTCCACACAATATCAGTGTTTAAATACTTTTCACCATATTAGATGGCTAGAACACAGAACCGCCTGTCAGCAAGGGAATTTCAGAGACACTTACACAGGGATTTTGCCTTGTAAATAAGGTTGACAGGGCATGAAATGCATGGATAACATGTTTAAGTATCCTCAATACACAAACAGAAATAAACTCAAGAAGATGAAAGACAGACCTTGTGATTTCATCCTGTTACTTTTACTATCAAAACACACAACAAAAGCAACAAGGTGTGAGAGGAAGCTTTAGAAAAACACATCACACCTTCAGTCAACAGAATCACATTTTCCAATGATGTTCAGTGATGTTCTGAACCCAATGACAATGACTATCACAAACCATGTATAATCCAACAAAATTCACTCTGAACAGAGACTACATCTGTATTATGAGCACTAAAATATCACCTATTTTAAGTTAATTTTATAGAGTTACAGATAACATAGATAATGTATATATCATCCAAATTAAGGGGGTTATTGTTGGTTTGCTTCACTGTGAATGTTTAGGGGGTTTGCTCCTTTGTCTTCATTTTGTTGGCTTTTTTTTTAACAGACTCGAGCTGTTGCCTGACTTCATACTTTAAAATTAGTGTTTAAGCTGTCCATAATGTCAAGTGCATTGTCCATAGCTAGAGAACACTATCCTGAAATTATTATTTTATGTTATTAGTGAAAGAGACAACAAGAAAATTAATGCACACTTTGACAGACCATTAATGCCAGTTTTAAAGCTTTATTAGGCAAAACTCCCTAGTGTGAACATCTCTAAATCAAAAATCACATCTCTAGGAGTTGTAACACCAAGGTTACTTTTTCACCTCCTGGTTTTGGTGGCACGTTGGTGCTGCCAGCAGGCCCCTTCAAAATGCTTCATTTGTGTGAAGGCACTAAAGAGAAAGGAGACCCCTGATGGCTGCTGGGGTATTTGCAGACTCTCAGAACAGAATGAAGTGAAGCCGGCAACAGAATGCAGGTGTGAAAGATACTTACTTCTAAATTTGAGAGTCTACTGTCTCCCCATATATCAGTATTAATATATACTGTGCAGCTTTTAGCACTACCTAAGTAGCAATAACTTGAGTATCGTAGGCTACACTCTAATAAAATCATGCCTTGGGTCACTTTTTACAGGGACCGGGCAAAAGATGACTTTGTCACTAAGGTCGTGTAAGGGAATTTCAGAAACATGACTTCACAATTCTTGCAGAAATTTGACGACAGAAATCCCATGCATCTTGAAAAGTCACCTGAGATCAGAGTGTTAAACTTTTTCCTTAAATACGTAGCTCTTACTTCCTCTATGATTTTCCTGACAAGGAACTGAGGCACTGATAAGAGTTATCTTCTTACCTTATAACAATATATGCTCAGGTACAATAAGATGTCAAGGATGAAATATCCTAGACAAAAGTGTACCTTAAATGTTAATAGCCTCTTTGCTGGCCTGACAGTTCATGGTCTCAGCTCTTGCAGTCATCAAATATGTAAAATCTCTCTCTCAGAGGAATTGTGAACTTAGAGAAAATATTTAAAATATTTTGGACTTAATGCTCCCCTCACATTTTAAGTGACTAAAATTTTTCTACAAACCAAAGCTTCTTTTGAAATAAACACAGACTCCTGAACTTCTTTACTACAATTTAAATACCATGTAGGAAAACAAAAGAAATATATGCCGTAATTTCATCAGTTAATAGATGTCACTAGGCAGTACACTTACATTCAGGGAGAGCTTCCATCCCATTGTAAAGTGATGGCAAATGCAGATGTTTAGCATAAAGAAAGAACAGGGTCAAATAATCAAAATATTAACAATAGAGTACAGTGGATGTTTCTGCATTCCAACAGCTGTCAGAGCAAGGCAGGTGTATGAACCCACACTCCTACTGTAAATAAAGGAAAATCATTTTAACACAGTACATTGTTTTACCTGTCTTTGCATCTCTTCAATCTGTCGCTGGGGGATACTTTGCAGAATACTGTACATTTCAGGCATCTTTTCTTCAGGGATGACAACAGAGGCCCTTTAAGCAAAAAACAGAAAACATATGGCAAGATAAGAAGAAAGAAATTCGACATGAAAAGATGTCAACTGCTTTTCAATCCAGAATCTTTTACTATTTTCATGAGACATATTCAAAAGACATAAGCAAAAAGAAGCAGTCTTCTCTCAGTGTAACAAAAGACTCTGTAGCAGTTCCTTCCCAACACCAGCCAGTCTGCCCACAGATAATGCCACCAAAGTCTGTAGACTCATCTGTCCAGAAAATCTAATAACTATGGAAGGGACAGAGACCCAGAAATCCTGAATTCTCATCTCTAGATTGCCACTGACTTGCTGTCAGCAGTGATTTTTGGAGTGACCAAACAGTAACAGCTTATACAGTGTTACACATAGAACAAGTAACTTTTGTATGTATTATCCCAAAATCATGTAACTGGGCATAGTGCATGCATAGAAAAATAATCTAAGCTCCTAACACAGTGTACTCAGTTACAAAATAATTATACCTTTCCATCTCAGATAAACTTGAGAATCATGACGCAATACAGAGAATTAGTATTTCTGTGATACAGTCCTTAGTATATATTTTCCTTTAAAGAGCCTGAACGGAGACCAGTCCTCATTGAATTCAAGCACAAGATAATACAGCAAATCTGTTTTAGAAGAAAAAATGACTGGCTACAGGATAAGCAAATGCTCTGTCATATCACTCATTTATTTTGCTCTCCTATTTTTGATACATAACAGATTAAGGGCAAAGACAGTGTGCATCTTACTGTGTATTTCACTCCCTGTAACTCCCAGTACATTTGACTTCTCACACAGATTTGATTCAAATCACTGAAGGCAGGAAAGTATCTTAGGCAGTGGTTCGATATACAACAGTGAGGGTACAGACCTCTTCCAGTCCAGAACCTCAGAGAAAGGTAAAATGTAGGAGTCAGCAATGATGACTGGGACACAGCCAGCTTGAAGAACATCACTTAGCACAGCCTGTCCCAGGCGGGCTCCACGTAGAACAACACAGAATGTAGACTCCTGTCAACAAATGTTATCCAACACACAGATGAGGAAAAAAAGGAAATGTTGTATTTGCATTGTGTGTGTGTATGTATATAGGCATTATGTTTTCCTGCCCTTCCCTTCATTAAAAAAAAAAAACAAGTCAAAAGGAAAACCAACTTGCTCTGTGAAATCGATATATTCTGAATTATTAGCTAATTCAAAATAATTATACAACTTTATCTTCCAGAGGCTAGGAAAAATATCGTAAGTGGAGGAATAAGTAATGAGCTGGTAGGACAATTCTGTGCTTTATTTTAATGGCCAAACTTCAGAACTCAGTTGAGAAAACTCAAGGAGAAAAATAAGCTTAAAACATTTCAAAAGTTCAGCAAAACAAGATAAGCAACAATTAATATGAACTTATTTGAGTATAAACTGTATGGAGCCAACTTAATTTTCTTCTATTACAAGGCAATGCAGTTCTATGGATAGCAGGGAAGTAATGGATTTCGCATCTCAAGTTTAAAAGTCATTTGACATCTTTGATAGTACTTTCACAGGCAAATTAAGGAACCGGGCTAGATAAAGGCTTTCTAGGTTTTACATAAATTGCATTTACAGAACTCAAAGTATAAAGTAGTTAACAGTGGCTCACAAGTAAAACAGTGATGGACCAAGTAATCTTTCCTAAGTGCAACAGCATTCAATGTGTCCCTTAGTTAACAGAGTAGCAGAATTAAGACCATACTTATTAGACCTGACAATAGCTATGATTTTGTAGGATTAGCAGGTATAATGGGTAAAAGGATTTGACTTTGACATTATATGCATAAATCAACTAAGAAATACCAATACATACAGAATTCAACACTTAGAGAAAAATAGCAAATTGCACAAATATAAAGCATGAAGTAACTGGCTAGGATTTGCACTTTGCAGAAAAGGACATTTCCTACAAAAGAACAGGCAAAGAAAGGGTATTCATGTGACAGCAATGCTGTACTGTTGAAAAAACAAATCACTCCACTCACAGGTAGTCTGTCAGTGCAAAAAGAAGCACAATTTAAGAAATCTGAAGGATTCACTCACTCTTCACAGTAACAAAAGACCTCAGAGCAGGGTTCAGTCTTGGGCAATGGACTTCCAGTGGTAAGTAAAGGATGATTACTTACCTTGAAGGTATAATCTACAAGGAAGGATTGACTATATCAATACTACTTATTTTGAAGGAATGAGGGCAGGAGGAAAGGAACTTCAAAGATAAAAAAAGTTGTTGCAAAAAAGAATATAATCCACTTACTCATGTCCACAACACACAAGAAAAAATGCCATGAGTTTAAACTGCAGCAGAGAAGACTTCTTGACTATGTTGCACTCACCCTGTATTTAGGGACTCACTGCCACTGAGAAATCTTGCTAAAGATTCAAGATCACAAAACATATGCTAGTAGAGTTCAGCTACACAACAGGGAAAAATCCCAAGTCAGTATTATCCCTAAATTTAAGAAAGAAAAATTATAAAGTTGATACAGGGGTTCCCACAGATAAGAAAACATTTTTCCAGCTTGTCTTCCATGGCCTGAAGAAAAGGAGCCAGAAGGCTCAGCGGGGCAGCAAAACATCAAGCTGGAACTAGGAAATACAAGGGGGTTTGCTGGCTCTTCACTTGTTTCCTAATGCAATCATAAGACCTGTGTTCCTACCCATAGAGTACTAAGAGCCTCAAAAATCTCATCCAAGAGAAGACTGCAAACAGGAAGCATTAACAACCCAGAAGTCCAAGAGTCTGTCTAGTAGGAGATCTGTAAAGGCAGTGCTGGAAAGGATGAACTGTGATCCAAGTCCCCCTTCCCCCACTCTTAGACAGGAAAAGAAGGGTGTGGGGAATGGAAAGAGCTGAGAGAATGAACACACATTTTAACCATTGACTCACTAGATCACACAGCAGCAGGTGGAAGAGACTAGTAAGGTCTGGGAGAGACAAAAAAGAAAAAAAAGAAGCCCAGATGTGGACACACATGCTCATCTGCCCAGATAACCATTTTTCCTGTCTAGACAAAGGTTACTATAAATACATCTCCTCACATCACCACTGTTATCAGCCAGACATTCCAAAGGGAAATGCAGGGCTCTGCAAAGGAAAGTATTTTAACAATCTCGGCATGTTCCAGCTCTCTTCTGAGTTATAAAATCAAATATTGCAAGATATAGATATAGATTCCCTGACTTGCCATCCTTTAGCAATCCAGTCTGTATTTAAGGAAATAAAGCAAACAAGTTTTTTTTTTTTTTTACTCAAAGTTTAAGATTCACGGTGACCCTTTACTCCCTCTCCTCCTCCTCTACATGGAATTTTAAACATATTTCCTACAAAACATAACAGGAGGGGTGGAAACTTTGCCTTTCCTCAGCTTGTTTGTTATTTTACCATCATTTGCTGAAGTTCAAAGACAGATTATATGCTGGTGGCCGCAGACAGAGCACAGTGGCCTATGGCATAACTCACTTCACCACACTGCATGCCAAAGCACCTCTGTTAGTGACTTGCCAAGAGACACAGGGGTCTGAGAACACTATCTAGTTTTATCTTCACTGACACATCAAAAGGCCTTTGGAAGTTGGGCCAAGGCCATGAAACACATTTCACCTAGATGTTTTCATAGCTGCATGCTGACAAGCCTTCTAGCTCAGTCTGTCATATCTATACAGATAGTTTTGTACAATTTAACTACTAAGCTGCATAAAAAAATATAATCTGACTAACTCTCCTTAAATGTAACACTCCTTTTTTGGCCCAAATATAAGAGCACAAGCTCTTTAAAGTTCGTTTTAACCTTCTATTCAATTCACAAAGCCATCTTCAGTTCCAAGCTTCATCTAGCAAGGCCTGAACTGTCATACCTGAGAATTCAATTCCAAATTCATGCCTGCTAAAAGCCCTTTTTCCAGCTATTTTGGAAGGTGTAAATTCCAATGTTCCTCTCCAGTTTTGAAGTGAGCAACTTTATCTGCCTCCAAAAGTTTTTCCTCCCATTCCTCCATTTTAGCATCTCATTGCTGCTGGATTTAGCAGCATCTTTGTGTAATTTTTTTAAGTTTAAATGACACTCTCTTGTTTTACTAAACCACCATGACCAGTGTCCCATGAAGTTATACAGTGTTTTCCAATTACAGCATAGTCTGCATATAAGTTTGACCAAATAGTTTTTGGCCCTCTTAAAAATAAGGATAAAGTTAGGATATAATACTCAAGCTAACATAACAAATTATGCAGTTTCAAAACATAACCAGCACATTAATTAAATACAAGGAAGTACCCTACCACTGCTAAACAGGAACAGCACCACAGCTAAGACAGATGCCACCGGGAAGAGAAGTTTGGAGGAGACAGCCTTACCTGAAGCACTTGAGGATAATCAAAGACTTGATTCTTGTAGCAGCGTTTGCGAACAGCAGGGACCCCATCTGACAGGTTTGTACATTTGTCCAGGATCAGCACTGATTCCCCATTCTCAGCCTGAAGAGCTTCCAACTCCAAGTGGTATTCTGGGTGCAGAGCCATTTGAGATGACAGAATGAAATACCTGCGAGGACTGAAAAAACATAGCCAGGTTACCTGACAGCACTGCAAGTTTACTTCCAAGATGCTCAAGAACACATTTCCTGCCATCCTGGAAAAGCAGAGCAAGATTAACTAAATGCAGACATGCTGCCAAGACCATATTTTCAGACAAGGCTGGAAAGGGTAATGATAAAATATAATTAAGTCTGGGATAGTAAGCGGCTCAACATTATTTACAATTCTGAATAAATTTGTACTTGGTAGGAGTGCTTATTACACTAGAATAGGCACTTGCATTATAACTTCTGTTATAAACTTAAATAAACATTACTTGGCTACATTTTAAATCAGCCTGCTACTGATGCCAGGATTGTTTTTACTTTTGTTTGGTGATTGTGTACTAAAACAAAGTAGGTAAGACACTGAGTGCTGCTTCTAGTTTCTCCTCCTATATATGTTCTCATGAATTTTAATTGAAAAAAGATGCTGAACTGACAACTCAGTATTTAGTATCTAGTTTATTTAGTCTTGATATGGTGACAGCAGCAACAGAACAAGCTCATCTTTTTTAACTGTGATTCAGTTCTGTCCCTTTGGGGCAATATAAAGGCAACATTTCAGGGAAAAATTGAAGGTCCATATAGTGTATGCTATACCATACACTCTCAACCCCTACCATGTTCCAAAACCATGAATATTTAAAATGTGCTGAATATTTTAAATACTTAAGTGTTTAAAAACACTAATTA
The DNA here is from genome assembly GCA_013397775.1 of Eulacestoma nigropectus. Lineage (NCBI taxonomy): Eukaryota > Metazoa > Chordata > Aves > Passeriformes > Eulacestoma > Eulacestoma nigropectus. Next base: position 3,617,950 of record VZTE01003367.1, read on the forward strand.
ACACTGGAGGTAAACCACACAGGAATACAGGCTCAAATTAGGTGCTTGTTGCTTTAAAAAGCTATACTAACACTGGAAAATAGTATGTCATATAACTGTTATACTCATCTACTTGGGTTTCCTTTTAAAACAGGTCAGCTAAAGCCAGACTGCTCCACCACTCCCCATTGAAAGAAACACATAGTGAGTGAGTGCCCTCATGCTGCCAAAAGAACACAGGAAGCACAAGGCCTGTACTTGGGATTCCAGTTCTACTCCACGTGATGCTATCTTTAATTTACAGCTCTGAAAACACACAAACACACACACTTTATAAAGTCAGACCTCTCCTGCTGCTCCTTCTCACCTCTTCTACTCATTTTCATGCTGGTCACTTTAGTTGCTCCAATTAACAGATGCATAGTATTTTTTTTAAACATTCTTTCTCACAAGTCTCCAGCTGCTACCAACTTGCTACCAGCAGAAGTGGATTTTAAGCAATCCAATTAAAAAGGCAAGTAAATCAAACCCCCTCAGTTCAGCTCTGTAAGAGGCCTTTAAAAAAAGGAAATAATGATACAGATGAGTGATAATAAATGCATATAACCAGCTTAAAAAAAAAGTAGGTTTGTTTGTGTAAATGTTTAAAACCAAATTTTGCCTTGAAACTGTCATCATTCTATGACACTCAAAATCTAGCTATCAAACATTGCTACAAAAGAAAGTACACGCCATCTCCCAAGAAATAACACACTAACATAGAGTAATGCAAAGGTTTATTCCAAGCAAGACTGGCTTCTGAGCGGCGTGTCCTCGTCCCACCCCTCCTGCACAAAGCAGTCGAGGCTGGGAACGCGGCTCACTAGTAACGCTGACTGGCCACTGGATGGCACTCCGGACACCAGGCTGCCCAACACAATTTAAAAAAAAAAAAAAAAAAAAAAAAAAAAGTTTTTAGAAAACAAATTTACA
>VZTE01003368.1:0-20695 GCA_013397775.1 Eulacestoma nigropectus
GGTCCCGGGCGCGGCGCGGCGGAAGCGGCCCCGGCACAGACGGGCCCTGGCCGCGCCGCCGGCAGCTGCGCCCAGCCCGGGCACAAAGGCCGCCATGGCCGGGTACGTGCCGGGGCTGCTCCCGGCCAACCGCAGCCAGGAGAAGGAGTTCGTGCAGGCCTACGAGGACGTGCTGGAGCGCTACAAAGGTACCGCGCCCGCCGGGGCCCGCGGCCGGGCCTGGAGCGCGCCGGGGCCGCCCCGCGGGGCTGAGCCGGCGCCTTCCCGGAGCCTTCCCGGGGCTTTTCCGGTGTCTTCCCGGAGCCTTCCCGGTGTTTTTCTCGGTGCCCACGGCCGGAGCGCTGGAGGCGGCCCCGGGCGCGCTGCGATGCTCGGGGGCAGCATCCGCGGTGTCCCCGCGTGGGGTGCCCTGCTCCGAGTGTCCCCAGCACGGGGACAGCGTCCGAGCGCCCCGGGTGTCCCCTGCGTGGGCTGTCCGGGGGCTCGGCGTCCCTGCCTGGGGTCCCCGGCTGCCGCGTCTCCCGCCTGGGCTGCCCGTGGGCTCCGCATCCCCGCGTGGGCTGCCCGAGGGATGAGCGGCACTGCTGTCCCCCGGCGTGGGGTGTCTGGGCTTCCAGCGTGGGCTCCTGGGCGCCCGGCAGCCCTGCGTGAGGTTCCCGCGTCCCCCGCGTGGCTTTCCCAGAGTTTTGGGGTCCCCGTGTGCCTTCCATGGGGCGCCCGGCATCCCAGCCGGGCACCCCCGGCGCTCGGAGCAGCACGGCATCCGTCACCCCCGCGCCCTCACCCGCGGTGGCACAAGGGCTGTGGGCACCCATCCGTGTCCCCGCAGCCCCCCACGCCGCCGGGCTCGCTGCCTGAGCCGCAGCCGGGCAGGGGTGAGGGGCCAGGGTGCTGCCGGGGCCGGTGCCGGCAGTGAGTGTGCAGTTTTGATGTCAGCGGCTCATCCCCGGCAGCTGTGCGCGTTCCCATTCTTCTGCTTGTTATTATTATTATTTTTTTATTTCCTCCTCCCCGCTGCAGCGCCGGGCTTGTCCTGGAGCCCGGATTCCAGCCCCACAGGGCTCCCAGTGCTCCGTTTTATAAGTTTAGCAGCCAAGTCTCTATAAAATGCGGATGGCCGGGCCGAGAGGAGCCAGGCGCTCGCAGCGCCTGTTTCCTTTTCCTTTCTGCCTGCGGAGAAAGGGGAATAATGGATTCCCTGGCTCCCTGATCCAGGGGGTGCCACTCAAACATCCCGGAGGTGGGAGAGACGCGCAGCCTCCGCAGGGAGCAGGGAATCAAACCTCGTCGGGTGCCTTGGAGAGGCGCCTGGGAAACGTGACTTGGGCTCGTCCAAGTACCCAACAAACTTTTTTATTAATAAAAAGCCGCTTTGATGTATCTGGGTTCAGCGTGGAGACGCGGCTGCCAGCGCTGGCGTGGAAGGAGCTGCTGTTTGCATCGGGTTTGCTTCGTTCCAGAGAAGAAACGGGAATTCCAAGGCCTGTAATGCACTTGGTGCAGCTGGAGCACCCCTGGCACCTGGGCTCCCCTTGCCCGCTCCGTGCTCTGGGTGTTGGCGCCTTCCATGAGCAACTGGGTCCTTCTGGGAAGGAGATTTTTTTAGGGAATACCCGATTTTCGCACTGGGATATGGTAGAAAGCTGGTGGTAACTTGGAGACACCCTGCTGGGTGCTGTTGGAGCTTGTTTGTGGTGTAAGGGAAATGAGTGTTTATGCTTCATAAAAGCTTCCCTTTGCTTTCGACCCCTTCCCGGCTCCCCACCCCTCCCGGGACATCCCACCAGCGCTGCAAGGGCTGAGTGAGAGCCCCAGTTTGGGTTGTTTGGCTCCGAGCTGGTGGCTGTGTTGTCTCTTCACTGTTATCCTCCCGCTGCAGCTCCCGTAAACCGTTTGGTTTTTCCTGTCCAGAACAAGTTTTCCACCGGCTCATCCCCTCCCCCTCTTAATCCTGCAAAAAACCGGAGAGTTTCCACTGAAATGTGACTGCTGAGGGCCGAGAGGGGATGAGGCCCGTGGCGTTGGTGGCCGGCTTGTGGTGGCCGCCCTGGACCTGCCACATCCAGGACCTGGCGCTGCTGGCACCGGCTGCAAGGAGGGCAAGGAGGACGCTTGGCACTGCCAGAGCTGGGATTGCAAATGCATTTCTTTTAGACAGCACCGCTAAATACCCCAAAAAATCCCAACTCGAGCAGCGAGGCCTCTGCTGTCGCGCCAGCCGGGACAGGTCCGGAGACGAGGAGAGCGGCGGCACGGGAAGGGTCCCGGAGCAGGCTGCGAGTCCTGATTTTCCCTGGTGAGCAGGAGTGATCCAGCTGGCAGATCCCCGTGATTCCTCCCTTTCTTTCTAAGAACACCCACCCTCGGCAGCGGGGTGCCGGGGGAGCTGTGCCGCAGCGCTGCGGCGCCGGGGCTCGCCGGGATGCTCCCGATCCCGGGGGAGGACGTTTGCATCAGCGCTGCGGGGGCACCCACCTGCTGTGCTGGGTGGCTTGAACCAGGAGGATGGGGCTAAAAGTGGGGATTTTGGGGGTGGTGACTCCGGCGCTGCCTCAGCGCTTCCCTGGCTCTCTCTTCCTTCAGCCGCCGGCGTCCTCGGGGTTGTCCTGTCCGGACAGAGCCCCACACCGGCAGTGGGAGGTCCCCAGCACCACCACCTTCACCAGTCTGGCCCAGTTGAAAGCCAGCAGGCCAGTTCCCCACAGGGAGCCGGCCACGGGGCGGTTTCCAGCCCCTCTTGCCTCATCCCTGGATCGCGGTGCCGCCGCACGTGCCGGGACCTGCTGCTGCCGCGGATCCCGGTGGGAGCGACGGCATCGGCGCCGGGGGTGATGGTGGAGCTTTTCGGGCACCTCTCTTTTGGGGTCTGGGCAGGAAGGGGGAGCCTGACTCGGTCACGCTGAGCGGGGCCCGGCAGCTGAGGCCGTTCTCCATTCCCACGGCAACCTCCCGGCGTGTTTTGGGGGGTGCTGACCCTTGCTGTCCCCTTGGAAAAGCAGGAGCCAGCCCACGGGAGGCAGGAGCCGGCCCATGGGAGGCAGGAGCCGGCCCATGGGAAGCAGGAGCCGGCTCCTGGCCCGGTGCTGAGCAGCCCTGGGGTGTCCGGCAGCGCAAGGGTGCCGGCAGCCCTGCCAAGCTCAGAGCGCAGGTCATGCTTCCCCTGCTCACAGCGCTGTAAACATTAACTAATCAATCCTGGTGGAATCCTTTCTTTTTCATAATTAACTGGGGTTTTTTGGGGGTTGGGGGTAGAAAACCTGGAGCTGTGGCATCCAGAAAGGTTTTGTCCGCTCCCGGCGCTGTCTCTGCCTGCTCCGTGGTGCCCGGCACGTGGCCTGGCTTGTTTGGACTGGGACAGCACAAGGTGGTTTGTCACCTTGTTCGAGTAACCTGGCTCCAGTTAGGGAGGGAACAACCTCCCAGGGACTGGAGGAGACCCTGGGGCAGGCAGGAGAGGTGGGGGACCCTTGTATAAATCAGCCAGGGTTCATTCCCGGTTGGGACTGGAGCCTTCTTGGTGGTACGTGGCATTCCTGGCCATGCCCAGCTCTGAAGAGTCTCCTTTTTTCCACTCGTGGCTGGTCTTGTGCCACAACAAAATGCGACTGGAGGTGTCTGAGGACTTGGAGCTGCCTTGTTCCTTGAGCCGAGCAGCTCTCCCAGCGTGCAGCCGCCTCCTGATGCAAAGGATTGCTGGGAGATCCATCCCACGGGGACAAACATCGCTCCTGGGTGGTGCTGAGTGAGCTGCACGAGGCCTCTGTGGCCTGTGAGAGCTCTGCTGGGGCCGCTGGCGTGGTGGTGACTCCTCGCTGGGGGAGAGGAAGCCCTTCTTCCCCTTCATCCCTCGGGAGGAGGGTGGGCCAAGTTCCGCTGTTGGAGTGGAGAGTCCCTGGCCTGGGCAGGCGTGGGGGAAGCTGGGCTGGGAGCCACGGGATTTTCCATCATCGGGTGAATGACTCTGAGTTTTTGGGGGGATATGTGTGGGAATCATTGGTTTTTCTGGCACTGGGGGAGGACCAGAGGCAAAGCGGGGCTCAGGGAGGTGGCAGGAGCCTGGGGCAGCCCTGGGTGTCCGAGGTGGAGCCCCGGCGCTCGGTGCAAGGAGCTGTTTTGCTCGTGTTCGTTTTGGCCGGCGGGGAAACGGGGCTGGTGGCGTTGCAGGTGACAGGATCCTCCCCACCGGGCCCGGCCTCTCTCTGCTGCCTTGGCAGTGGAGTCATCCCCATCCCAAGGCTCAGCGGTGCCTCCCGGGCTGGGATTGCCTGGCAGGGAGGCGCGTGCCTCCCCCCATCCCGCCGGCATCCCCGGAATCGGCGGAAGCCACGGCCGGCGTTGTCCCGGTGCCCTGCTAATGAACCAGAACCGTGGCTGAGCCCTGCTCTCGCTGCTCCTGGGGCTGTTGGCTGCTTCTCCTCCTTTCCGTGTGCTTCTGGTCCGGAGAGAAAATCCCCTGGGAGGGCAGGGGGTGGGTGCAAGGTGGGTACAGCCGCGGGACCTCGCTGGCACCGTCACCGCGACGTGACCCGCGGGTGTGCGGGGCTGTGCCGGAGGGCTTTGATCTCCTCTCAGAGCCTCTGGAAAGGGCTGGGGCTGTTCTCTCCCCGCTCTCCTCAGCGCTGCATTCCCGTGGAGCCTTTTCCTTCCCGGCTCATGCTCCGGGGCGAGACCGAAGCCTTTGACCTCCGTCTGCTGGGTCCCAGCCAACCTCCTTTCCAGGCTCGTCTTGCTTGTGTCAGCTAAGTTTAGACTGCTCTGGACATACCGTGGCTGATGCCACTGGCAAGGAACCTCCCAGAGGGAAGTAAAACAAGAGGTTTTATTTAAATTTGAAGTGTCTTAACACCGTTGTTTGAATACCCGGGTGATAAGTGCCTTTTTAATGGGTCTGAAATGGATAAATCCAGGCTGTGGGAGCAGCAGGGCACTGCAGGTTCCAGCTCCTCCTGTCTCGGTGCAGAGAGGCTGTGCTGGAGCTCGGGGTGGGCGTGCAGGAGCTGGTCCGTACTGGGATCTCTGGATACAGCTCCATCCTCCTGCACAGAGGGGCTGTGAGCCCTTCCTGGGCTGTGGGCTCAGCCTGGCTGGTTCCTGCACGGGGCAGTGTTTCGCTGCCGGCTGGAGCAGGAGGGCCGGGACAGGCGTGGGGTGGTGGGAAGATGCACGGAGCAGCTGGGAAGCAGCGCAGGGAAGCCCTGGAAGGGACCCTGAGCTCCAAGAATCCAGCCCTTCCCAGCGCTCTCCGTGGCTCGGCCGTGCCCAGGGCAGCGCTGCCATGGAAGCTCCGGATCTTAGCAACGCCAGCTGAGTTTTCCAGGCAGGTGAGGCAATCCCTGCCCTGGGGAGAGGCGGTGCAGGGGTGTTGGCACACCTGGGATGGGGCCGGCAGCGGGAGCTCTGATTGCTGGGGCTGGTCACCCGCGCTGTGCCCCCCGGCACTGGGTGAGCCCTCCCAGGTCCATGGGCAGGACCAGCAAACCGGCTCCTCTCCGCACCCCGGATTGCTCACACCTTTCCCATCCCATCCCATCCCATCCTATCCCATCGGAGGCTGCGGGTGGGGTGGGAACCAGCAGAGCCGGTGCTGGGAGGTGGTGGGGGAGCAGGGGTGGAGGCAGGGAGCTGATCTCCCCAGCACGCCCCTCGTCCCTGCTGGATGCTGTCCCTGAGATCTCCCCTTTCCTTCCTCTTTCTCCCGGGAAACTCCAGATTTAACCTCTCAGATTTAACCTCTGGGGGGTCTGGGCCCGCTGCCGGGTCTGGGGGTGTTCAAACAGCTTCCAGCTTGGAGAGGGAAACTGCCAAGGAAATTCCCTGCACGGAGGATGCTTGTGTTAATAAGATGGGGTGTTTCGCTTCCAAGCTCACGTCGTGGGGTTTTGTGTGTCTGGATGGATCTCGCCCGGCTGGGGGGCCGGGGAGGGGGATCCTCCAGCGCCAGCTTCCCGCGGGGATGTGTGGTGGGGCGGGAGGCTGAGCGATCAGATTTGCTGTGTGTTTGGCCGTGGACACGGTAAAACGAGTGCTGGGATGTGATCTGAGATGTGTGTCCTGCTTCTGGGTCAGATAAGCCCAGAGATTCCTGGAAGAGCCCCGGGGGTGGAAGTGGGGAGGGCTGTTGGGTGAGATGGTTTGGGAGATTCCGGGTGAGGAGCAGGGTGCTGATCCCGGCAGGACGGGCTGCAGCTCCCTGTCACCCCCCCAGAGCACAGCCTGGCAGGGGTGGGACAGGTCTGTCTGCAGGGCTTGTGCCTGTGCCTGGTGCCTGCAGCCGTGGCCTCGCCGTGCCTGGAGTGTCCCCTTTGTCACCCCCCGTTTATCAGCGCTCTGAGCCAGCGAGCTCCGGGCGCTGCGAGGCCACAATTGTGTTTATTTTGTTGTTTTCCTGTGCGTGACATGCCTGCATTTCCATTTTTCATTTCCTGTTGAGCCCTGTTTCCCTCCGGTGAGCCCAAGCGTGCCGGCAGCCGCCTGCCCTGCCTGCCCTCCCCTGCTCGGATGAGCGTTTTTTAATGATGCTGGGGAAGCTTTTCCAGCCTCCCACAGGTGATGAGTGCTGTGTTTTGCACCTCTGCAGCACCTGCGTGGGCTGTGTTCTCTCCCAGCTTCTGTTTTGCCCACCTCGAGCTCCTCTGGGAGCCTTTTCCTCTTCCTCGAGCTCTGCTGGGACCCTTGCCCAGGTCGGGGGCGTAATCCTGGCACGGCTGGGATTGAAACCAACTCCTTCTCCAAATCTCTTGCTCCCCCCAGCCATCCACCCCACTCCTGCCTTGATCCCGGTGGGATTTTCATGCTGACTTCTGGTCGTGCCCCATCAGGATGGGACTTGGTTTTTGTCAATCGTTGCTCGGGTCCGTTGTGGCCCTACAGAAATGCTTTTGCCAGCAGCTTATTTTTCCCTGCAGGAAACTGTATATCAAGGGCTCCCTTGGCTGAGAGATTCCAGGTGACCTTGGGCAGTCTTGCTCCTGGTAAAACTAAAAACTATCCTGTGGGAGCGACTCCTTTCCCTGCGGAGCGGGGCCGGGACGCGTTCCCAGCCCGGTGGTCCCGCTCTGCGCGTGCTGCCCCGCCAGCTAATAAGCGTGGGTTAATTAGTGCCCCCGCACCACCCCTCTTCTTCAGGCACCTTCGTTTGACACAGTGGTGTTGGGGACAGCTGGTGTGGCCCTGGCCATCCCTGTGACCCCGCTGGGGGCTCGCCAGGGCGGTGACGGGCGCAGCCCTAAGGCTCTCCCTAAATAAATCCACCCCGCACCCCAGGCGTGCCCTGGGTCACGCCCCCATTCCCTGGCTCTGGCGACATCCTCGGCGTGGCTGGAGCAGCCCCATCCCCACTCCTGGGGCTGGTGGGGTCTCCCAGCATCCCCCCAGCTCCGGGGTGACAGCGGTGGGGACAGCCACGGGTGGCACGGGAGGTTTCGGTGCGGGCGCCTCCAGACGCTGCTGCCCCTGGAGATATTTCATCCTGGCCGGCTGTTTGGGATGCTTCTCGTTCCTGCTGCGAGGGCAGTTGCTGTGCTGGGAGATCTGGGATTCCTGGATGCGCCGTGGCCGCCGCGGGAGCTGGGGGCTCCCCTGGCTCCCCCCTCCCCATTCTCAGTGCGCTGATCGGGCCAGCTGGAGCGATCCTCCCTCCTCCAGGAATTCCTGGCGTTCCCGGCAGAAGGGAGAGGGAGCTGGGGTGCTTGGGGATGGGGTCTGGTGGCGTCAGACCCGCTTCCCATTAACCCCCTCGGGACGGGAGGAGGGAAGTGCCCTTCTCCCCGTCAAGGCAGGGTTTGGCGGGTGCCCGGTGGGTTCTGGGCTGTCTTCCCTGCATCTCCCTCCTGCTGCTGTGATTTTGGAGCAGCTGCCTGCTTGCCGTGTCCAGTGGCCATCCTGGTGGGATCTGGTCTCTCCCCTGTGCTGGGAAGGGGAGGATGGAGGTAAATAAGGTGGGATCTCACTGTCCCCCATGATGGGCTCTGCTCTCCGAGCCTGTTGGGGGCTGTTGGAGGGGAAAGATGTGATGTCCCCTCATGCCCCCTCCGTGGGGCTGTTCCCACCCTTCCTTCTCACAGCCCCTTTGTCAGGAAGAATCAGGATCCCCCCCCCCCACCCCCCTTTTTTTTTGTCTTCCTTTAGAGGAAAATTCCATTGTGCTATTTTTAGTGGTGACAACTTGGCTTCTCGCAACAACTTCGTTCTGCTGCCGGCGCTGCCGGCGGGCGCGGGGGGGATGGCTGGGAATGGCCCCGGTGATGCCAGGGATGCAGCGAGCACCTCCAGCTCCAGCCCTGGATCCAGGCTCTTCCTGTGGCCACTCCCTGGTGGTCGGATCAGCTCCTGGATCGGCTCCTTGCTGGGATGAGCGGATGTCACCTCCATCCCACCGGAGCCCAGGGGTGCAGAGGGTCCTGGGGTACTCAGGGTGTGGAGGAGGCACCTCACCACCTGCCCCCCTTCCCAGCTTGGAGCTCCCAGAGGGATTTTTGGCCCCCCTGGTTCCCAGCTGTCGGGGGCACAAGCAGCAACTGGCCTGCTGGGTTTGCTCTGCTCGCCATGCAAAGTGATACCCTCCGCGTGTGTCTGTCCCTGGAGTAGCGTCCGTCTGTCCTGGAGCTGCGGAGGAGGTGGACACGGGGCTGCTTCCATGAGGGTTCTGGTTTTATGGATATTTTTATGGATAATGTCGCCGTGGGATGGGGGTTGCTCTGGGGATGCACCTCAGCACACAGTGAAGGAGCCAGGGGTTCGTGGGTGAGGGGGATCTCCTCGCTCCCCTGACTTTCAGGGAGCTTCCCCCCTGGTTTTTGGGGGGAGATTTGGCTCCTGCAGCACGTCCTTGCTCTATTTCTCTCCCCTTCCTCTGGCAAAGCTCAGATGCCGTGTGGGAGCCCAGGCAGGATGATCCTGCACCGTGTGGTGGGTCTTGCTCAATCTGCTGGGATCTTTCCCGAGAGGGAATGAGGAGAGCAGGATCTACCTCCGTGACAGCACATTTCAACACTGCTGCTGATGATATTATTATTATCATTATCATTATTGTTTTTATTATTTGATTTAACAGCAGTCCTGCTCCGTGCCCGGTGGACACCAGCCCTGCTGAAGGGCAGCAGTGAGCGGGTCAGGCGCTCGGATCCCCTTGGGATCACTCTGGGCTGCTTCCTGCTGCCAAAAATTCCTTTAAAACCAGCAAATCTCCTTTTCAGCTTTGCGAGCGCCTCGCAGCCGGGGCGAGGTGAGCATGTGGCGAGTGTCGGGGGGCAGAGACAGGAGGGATCTGCTCCCCATCTGCTCCTGGGTCTCACCTGGCCCATTTTTCCAACATTTTATGGCACTTTCCTGATGGCCTCTCCCAGACTGTCGGCCTGGTGTCAGTCACCAGGGTGGCTTTTCCCACAAGGATGGGGACCCATCTGCCCGTTGCCTGCGTTTTCCTCGTCTCCTGCTTGCCAGCCTTAAATCCCACTGGGTTTTTTTCCCTCCCCTCCCAATTCCCTTGCTGGAAATATCCCCAGGACATCCAATCCCTGAAACCTCCGGCGTGGAGGGGTGGGATGAGGGATGCCGGGGGGCCCTGGTGGTGCGGGGCAGTTGCTGGGCTCATTTGCGAGAAAAGGGGGGGTGGCCTCAGCCCTGGGAGCGTTTCATGGGCTTCATCAAATAAGGAAACACTGCCAGTGGTCAAAGGGCGACTGAGAGGAGTCCAGCGGGAATGCTGAGCCGGGGACAGTGGCCGGAGCTTGTGGGTGCCCCGATGCCGCCCAGCTGAGGAGCGGGGTGGGTGCGGCTGGAAGATGAACCTGGAGAAGTACAAGAAGTTCCTGGATGGACTCGGCACGCTGAGAGGTATTTGTGACCCAGCGTGGGGAGAGAGAGAGAGAGAGGCTGAGCTGGGTCCCACCATCTGCCATCGATCGCCCCATCGAGGCGGATCGAGCGCTCCCGGCACGGCCCGGAGCTGCCCAGGGAGGCGGCCGGGAGGGGTGGTGCTTCCCCGGCCCCGCTTCACTTCCCTCTTTTGTCCTCTCTCTGGGTTTGGAGCTGGGCACAAAGGGAGCTCCCAGCCCTGGGAGCTTGGATAACACCTGGGAGAGAACCGGGCTGGAATTCCTGCTCAGAGGGAGAGCGGGCTGCTGTTCCCGCGGCATGGGGGCCGAGCCCGCTCTGCTGAGGGTGTTTTCGCCGCGTGGCTGCGGGTGCGGGTTGCTGTTTTCCCACTTCCCTTCTTTCTTTAAGCTCTTTCCCGGTGCTCTGCCCTCTCCTGCCTCGAGGGCTGTCCCTGGAGAGCCGGCTGGGACACCCGAGCGTGCTGGGCTGGCAGGTGGCTGGAGGCAGGCGGCCGTCGTCCCGCTGTCCCAGGCAGCGAGAGAGCAGCTCGGCTTACCTGCTGCTCTGGGAATGCTTTTTTCTCCCCTTTCTTTCTCTGTTTTTTATCTTCCCTGCTGTTGGAGGAGCTTTGTTTTCCTCTGGAATTCCCAGCCAGCCTCATGCTGCTGCAAGGGTTCTCCTGCTAGAAGGAGAGAGGAGAGGAAAACGGAAGGCACCTGGAATGCCATCGCCTGTCATCCAACAACGCTGTCATTGACTCTCCCCTTTTCACAGCAAGGCCTCGGCTGGGCTTTACCAGCTGATCCCGTTGTATAACAAAGGTGAATCAATTCCATGTTTAATTTAGCAGGGAGCCAAGGGAGTTGTCACCAGCGGGCTGGCAGTGTCCCCACCCTCCCGTGCTGCTGCCGCCGCCGCCGCAAAGGGTTAATCCCGCAGCTCTGTGGCTGACAGCTGCCCTGAGTTATCGGGTCTGGGAGGAATATAATTCACTTCCTTATGCTGCCATGGTGTCCATCATAAATTTTTCCTGAGCCTCGCTGCAGCTGGCACTGGGAATCAATGTAAAAGGAGCCCCGAGTCGCCACGCGCCGGCTGGGTGTGCCGGGGGTGGTGGCCGGCTCTGTCCCCTCCACCTCCAGCCCCTTGGCAGCCGGAGCAGGGATTGGGTGCGGGGTTTGGGTGCGGGGTTCGGGTGCCGTTGACCCCAAGTCTGCGTTTTGGGGGCTGCTGCCGAGGCTCTCACACGGAGCTTCCCGGCCCCGTCTCCAGCTGCAGCTCCATGAATTCCCGTCCTGCCCGCGCGAGCGAGGCGCGGGGAGCCCAGATGACATTATTAATCGTGTTTACAAGGTGACTGCTTGCAGGAGCTGAGCTGGCAGCCTTCCCCTCTCCAGGTGCTGCCCAGAGCCCTGCCGGGAGCGTTGGCTCCCGCGCTGGCTCCCACATCCTGGAGCTCGTGGCGCTTTCCGCTCCCGCGAGCCCGGAACAAGGGCGTGGAAAGGCAGGTGGCACGTCCCCGAGGAGCCCAGTCTGGGTTTTGGTCTGTTCTGCTGCCTCCAGACCCAGCGATGCCGACTTTGTCTGTCACCAGCTGTGTTTACCACAGCCCTTTGTGGCTTTAATTCAGAAGCAGAGCAGGCAGGGTGGTGTGGGCAGGAGAGGGGCGGAGGCTGGAAGTGTCCGAGGCCAGGTTGGACAGGGCTGATGGAAGGTGTCCGTATCCATGGAGATGAAATGGCCTTTAAGGTCTCTTCCAACCAAACCAATCCCGGATTCTCTGCTTGGAGGAGGCCAAATGCTGCTTGAGCCAGCACAGTTTGAGCCCTTGCACGCTGCTGGGGGGCTTCCCTGTGCATCCAAGCACAGAAGGGGTGCCCACAGGGACTGGCTGGCTCTGTGGTGCTCGCTGGCCTGGAGATGCTGTGCCGTGCATCCTGCTGTCACTGTTTGGCATTGCCATGGATCTAAGTGTGCTCCCAGCGCTGAAAACAGCCAGCCCAGCCTGCCCTTGAGCTGCGGGGCTGGCCGGGGCTGGCCAGAGCTGGAGGAAAACAAGGTTTTATTGCTGGAGAGGTTTCTTTTCCCTTCTCCCCCCTCATCTCTATTCATCTCCCCGGGGAGGTGGAGGCAGCAGCGGATATTGGAGCTGGGAGTGTTTCATATGTAAATGCTCGTGTGTGTGTGAGTCCAGGCCCCTGACCCCCGGCTCCGTGCCAGCATCCATCCCTGTCAGCCCTCCAAGGGGCTTGGAGAGCATCCCAGTGCCCCCAGCCCGCCCAGCTGGGATGGGGCTGGGGGGCCCTGCCAGATCCCTGTCTCCGTGCCGGGGACAAAGGGTGCTGCTCCGGGAGGGACCCTGCCCCGGTGGGTGTGGGGTCACCCGGACTTTCCACACAGTTTCCATCTTGAGTTTCCCGGGGCGGCATCGGTCACGGCCCCGAGATGACCAGATCCTTTGGGCTTGGCTGAGGGAACCCATTTGGTTACAAATTTATCGCCGGGTTAATTTCACCGGCAGCACGAGGACGGCCGGTTTCGCTTTCTGAGGAGTTTTGTTGTTTACTTGGCAGCCGGCTCGAACCCGACGTCTCCTCGGCCCTGTCCGTGCACTGCCAGCTAATCTGGCTCCATCTGACCTTGGAGCTGCCACGTGCTTTCCCCGAGGGAACCGGGCTCAGATTTTCCCCCTGTGACCGAGGAGTGGGTCCACGCTTGTTCCTGTCGCCTCACCCTCGTGCATGTGCAGGGAAGAATTTGGCAGCTCTGCTGAGTTTTTGCTGTTGGAAAAGAGGGGTTTGGGTGTTACGTGCTGGCCCTGCTGCCTGAGGGACGTGTGGGATCGGAGCAGGAGGCAGAAGCAGCATCCTGCCCTGCTGTGTGCCACAGTGCTGCAGTGGTGGTGCCACAGCTCGTCCCCTTGTCACCGTTTGCTTCCGTCCCATCGTGTGGTGGCGTCCCCGAGGAGCCGAGGCCGCCCAAGGTGGCCGGGTGTGATAAGAGATCCAGGGCCAACATCTTCCCTGGCTGCCCTGGGTGGAGGCCCTGGTGAGTTTTGGCTCCTCCAGCACGTGGCTCTGCCAGCCCTGTGTCCCTGTGGGTGAGGAGGATGGGGCTGGTGTCCCCTGGGAAGGGTGGGTGACACTTTTCCTGCACGGCCACCCAGCGAGGTGTCCCCTGGGCAGCACAGCCAGGCAGGGACACTCATGGGCTGTGCCCTAACTGAGGATCTCTGTTGCTTTACAGCTTTCCCACCACAGCTCTGTGGTGCCAGGGATGGTTTTAGCCCTGGAAAGCTCCGGCTCAGCCCTGCTGAGGGAATCTGCTGGGCTCGGGCCAGGCTGGAGGGGTCCGGCAGGCCTGGGGCTTGAACGGAGCGGCCAGAGCAGTGTTAGCAACTGGATTATTTCATTTGCTTTTTAACAGGGATTAAGTTCCTCTGCAGGAGAGCAAGTCTCTAGGGAACAGAGGTTTTGGGCTCCTGCCTCCCCCTTTTTTTTAATCCTACATTTCTCTGTGCTGCTGCACGCCAAGGCCGGCCGGCCGGGAGCTGGTGGCAGCAGCTGGGATGAAGCATCAGTTCAGGGCACGGCACAGCCGTGACCTGGGGTGTGATCGAGCTTGGAAGGACCAGGACCAGGTCCTGGGTGCTGTGAGGAGGCAGCTGTGGGTGCCCTGCTCCCCAGACCCCCCCTCTGCAGAGGCTGGGGCTGGCTGGCAGAGCAAGCTGCCGCTCCTTCGCCCGCCTCCCGCCCGGCGCTAATCAGGTTTCACACTGCTTAGTTTGGGACATCTAATGAGATCAGGGCTCAAGGTTGCTGCCTGCCCTCCATCTGCAGAGGAAGAGGAGGGAATCGGCTGCTTCCTTCTCTTTGACCTCCATTTCTCAGAGGAGGCTTTGCACATCTCCGGCTCCGCCGCTGCTCTGCTCGTGTTGGCAGCGTGGCGAGGGTGGGGAGACCCTGAGCTGCTTTTCGGGGCACGCCTGGGGAGCTGAAGACAGAAAGAAGCGGGGACACAGCTTCCCAACAGCACCTTGGGCAGTCACCTCTGTGCTTTATTTGTGGGCAGCTGGACAAGGCCACCAGAGCCGGTGGCCATACCCCGGGGAGAGCCCAGCCCTGACCCCACTGGCCCCAACACCCCCGTTGTGCGGGGGCTGTGCAAACACTGCACCCCTCAGACAAAGCGCAGCCAGTTCCCACTAGGCCAACATTTCCCTGTTTCCCCCGCTGCCAAGCAGCCTCTGGTTGGCGTTGGAATAACAGGCCTCTCTGCGGAGACACCGGCTCTTTTGTTAGCTAGCTAGAAAAGGAGTTTTGATGCCGGCCATCCCTCCGCCCCCCGGCTTTCCTGCTCCCTAAGCCGCTGCTGTGGGAAGTGCAAAGCTTGGACTTGAGCTGCCGGGGATGATCCCAGCGCTGCGGCTCCGATCCGGCTCCCCGCGGCTCTCCCTGGGGCTTGGCGGTGCTGGGGAGCAGCTCCGCACCCCAAGCGGCCACACCGCAGCGGGGTCAGGCTCCTCCAAGAGGGGCTGGGGCTTGGGACTTAATTTGAGGGATTTTTCCAGCGTTCAGGGCATTCCTGGTGCTCAGCTCCTGTGCAGGCGGTGGGAGCGGGTGCAGGATTGGGATTTGGGCTGCTCTCCGCTTATGGGGCTGTGCCCATCCCCTCTGCCGGGGTTTCCATCAAATCTCATGGTGGGAGGGTTTTTTTGGTGTTTTGTTTTTTCACAGCTTTCTCCCTGGGCTCTCGGGGCGTGCTGGGAATTCCGGAGCGGGTGTTTACCCAGCCACAGAGACGGCGGCTCTGTGGAGGTGTGCGGCGTTGTCCCCGTGGCCGGAGGGGCAGGGAGGGACCCGGAGATGGCATCGCCTTCCTCCTCCTCCCCCGGCCTGGGAAAGAAGCCACCTCTCGTGTCAGCACAGGCCCCTGGGAAGGCGTGCAGACGTGTGTGTCCTCTTGCACGTGGGCGTGCGAGCACACCTTCCTCTGCCCAGGGCTGACGCTGCTCCCTCCCGAAGAGCCCGCGGGGTTTCCTGCCGGGAGACCTTTGCTGTTCCTTTCCCCGTGCATCCCGGTGCTCCTCGCCTCCGGCACCGGCTTCACCTCTTCCCTCTCGCCCAGCGTCTCCATGGGTGGCTCCAAGCTCTCCGTGCAGCTTTTATCCGTGCCCCCGGCGCCTGTCCCCGTTCCCTGCCCTCTCCTTGCAGGACGATGCCACCGAGTCCGCGCCAGCTCAGCGGGGTTCGGCGCTTTCCGGGAGCCAGGGTTACGTGGCCGTGAATTTCGTGGCACCGCTCAATGAGCAGGCGCTGCCGGCGACCTCGGAGGAGTGACAAACCTCGGGAGGCTTCCGAGAAATGGGAAGCGATGAAATAATGCCCGAGCTGCTGCGTCAGCAGAATCCCGGCAGCCTTGGGGAGGGTGGATGGAGGGAGGTTTGTCATGCTGGGAAAGCAGCGGTGAGATCACCCCCCCCTCCAGCGTGACGCTCACTCTCGGGCCGGAGGGAAACTTCCAAAGGCCGGGAGAGAGTTGGAATGGGGTGTATCCAGGCTGGCATTGCGTGCACGTGGCTCGTGGGCAAGGATCTGCCGGGATCCGTGTCAGGGAGATGGAGCTGGGGTCGCTCTGGGGGTGCATGGAGGGGTGGGCACCCTGCCTGCGCTGGGGGCGGCAGGGCTGGAAGTGCTGGTGGCTCTGGATGGCCCTGGGAAAGGTGCTGGTTCCGGGATGCCAAGAAGTGAGCCCCACCAAGGAAAGGAAGCTGGTGCCCTGGGAATGCCCACTGCTCTTCCTGCAGGAGATGTGGGAGCCTCTCCCTGATCCTGCTGCGAAGGGAACGGTCTCCTTCTGAGTTATTTTTGAGATTCTCGAGGCCCTGGGTTCTCCTGTTGGCTCTGTCCATCTCACTGGAGTTGGTCCCTTTGGACGGCCCCCGTTGGGATGTCGCATTCCCGCAGACCCCGTAACTGCTGCTGTGCTGGGGGATTTGCCCTCCAGCCTGGGAGCACGAGTTCATGCTGCTGGGGAATGATTAAGTCATGAGCAGGTGGCCGTCCAGCTCAGCTGTTTGCCTTTGCAGGATAAAAGCCACAGGAATGATGTTTGCTTCCAGCCTTGCCTTGAACCTTCTTATCCCTGCCCTCCACCTCTGTGTCCCACAGCAAGGTGGTCCCGGGGTCCTTTCCCACGTCCCCCCCCCCAATGCAGCACTGCCAGCCCTGCTGTGGGAAGGGAAGTCTTGTCTTTTTTTAAAGATATTATTCTAATTTTGGTGCCCAGACGTCTGCTGGAAAAGGGAACATCTCCATTCTTATCACCGGAGCTTCCTTTCGCTCGGTTCCGATTTTAGTGCCGGGGGTGGCGGGGGGGATGTCCGAGGTTCCCTCCCAGCCCTTTCCCTCTCCCCTCGTTATGCCAAGTCCAGCTGACCTTTGGAAGCTCCTCTGTGAGAGATTCGCAGGCAAATATTGATTTGTGCTGCCCTCATGGTGCACATCCAGGGGGGTTGGTGCCGAACAGCCCCCCAGCCCTGGGTGGGATGGAGCTGCTCCGGTTAATCCGGATGAAGCCCAGCTCCAGCTCCCACTATTCCCTGTCCAAGCGAGGAGCAGTGGAGGGATACTCAGAGCCAAAATCCCTATTTGCACAAACCCCCGCGCTTGGGACGTTGGTTTTCCAGGGCCGCAAGAGCGTTGCTGTCTGGGAGTTCCCATAATCCTAATTTTTTGCAATAGTGGAGGGGGGTGGTGATGCCCAGGGGCCGGCACGGGACCCCGCGGGCTTCTCCCTGTCCCCCCCAGCGGGAATGTGGCCGCTCGGGGATGACGAAAGCCAGGAGGAAATGTTGAACGTGGGGAATGTGCCCGCTGTGCCAGGAGCCGGCTGGCGAGGGCTCGCCGGCCGTGCCCGCACACGCTCGGGAAGGTGATTCACCGGCAGCCGGGAGAGGGTTGGGAGCTGGAGCCGAGGAGCTGGGCAGCGTCGGGAGCCGTGACCTGCCTCGTTCCACCTTGTTTTTATTAGCCCGGATCAGAAGAAACGTCATCTTTGTTCTGGCTTTCCTTTCCCAAGGCTCCTGGCGCCGCGGGCAGGGTGGAGCGGGGCTCCGCGCCCCGGCGGGGCCCTGCCCGTGCTTGCCGGCAGAAAGGGGTGCCCTGGCACGTGCGGGAGCGCTCGGCAGCCAGGGATGGGTCTTGCTGAGCTGTCTGTCTGTCTGTCTGTCTGTCCGCAGCTGCCTTTGCTGTGGTTTTGCCAGGAGGGTGTGATGCTGTGTGCAGGGGTGGGGAAGAGCTGTGATCCAAGGGTGGGGGGGGAACGATCTCAGCTGAGCACTGGAGCGGGGTCTGTGCTCCGTGCCCTGGTTTAGGATTAAGAACAGTGTTTGTTCCGGCCCTGTGCCCCCATCCAGCCCCCACGGAAGCCCAGACCGGCTCCTTGACCCACTCCAGAGCGGGACCTGCCCCTGGGTGATGCTGTCTTTGATTTCCCCGGGCACCCGTGATCCAAAACCTGGACTCTCCTTCCCCTCCTGGTCGATTCTCAGCCGCTGCCGTAAGCGGCTGAGATTTGCCCTTAAAGCCCCCCAGAAAGGAGGAAAAAAACCAGCAGAAAGGGGGAAAAGCTCCGCTGAGGAAGGAAACCCGGCTCCTGTCCTGCAGTCACGAGTTTTTGCGTGCTCAGCACTGCTGCTGGGCAGGTCCTTTGACTGCTGTGGGAACCGGGGTGCCTCGTGGGCAGGGTGGGGTGACCCCGATGACCCTTTGGGGCAGAGAAGCCCTCCAGGCCACTCCCAGCTGCTCCCACATCCAGTTTTTCCTGCTGCAGGCAGCGGAGGGGCTTTGTTGGGCATGGCTGGGGGGGAACACTGGCAGCACCCCCGCCCACCCGGGCGCAGGCAGAGCCCCGGAGCGATGCTTCACCCCGGCTCAGCGCTGCCGGGTGCCAGCTCTGGCTCTGTCCCCAGCGATGCCCACTCCGGCGTTTCCACAGTGCCACCTGGCTGCCACCTCCCGGGGCTGGGACACGCGGCCCCGGCCGGAGCTCAGGGAGCTTTTGCTGCCTTCTGCGACGCCACAGCACCCAGGGGATGAAGGAGCACCCCGGTGGCTTTGCCCGCACCGGTGCCAGGGTGCCATCACGCCCTGAGTGGTGCCAGGGACACGAGGGCTGTGCCCGGCTCCCGTGTGACGCTGCCCGGCAGCTTCTCCGGTCATATAAGGAGATGCCGGAGCCGGGAGCTGAGCCGGGAGCTGATCTCGGTCGCCTGAGCATTACTCACTGGGGAGGCACATGCAGGGGGGAGGAACAGCCCAGGACACCCAAAGCTTGGCATGACTCAGCTCCAGGCTGGAGCGAGGGGGGTCCGGGATCCGCGTCCGCATGGGGTACCCTAAACCCGGGTGGGGGGGCAGCGCTGAGGTCCCGCCATTCTGGGGGATGGAAAATGCTGCCCAAGGCACCCTGTGAAATAAGGGGGGGTGCCCTGCAAGGTGGGGACCCCTCTGTCGGAGGGCAGGGCCTCTCCGCTCCCCAAATTCCTGCGCGGGCGGGAGATGTGTCCTCTCCCCACCCCTTTCCTTTCTGGGCCAAGCCGCTTTGCAAGGAACTAAAAATGAGCTGTTTGTGTTTTGGGTGCTCGGGGTGGTTTCCATGGCAGGGAGGGAGGGGTGTGGGGGCTGGTGGCTGCATCCGGGGCTGGGTGGTCCCCAGAGCCCGGCAGAGTCACCCCGAAAGCCGCCGTTGGCTCCTGACACCCCGGATCAGCCACTTCCTTCCCGCCTTATCAGCTTCCTGCAGCGGGAAGAGGAAAGTGGGGTGATGGTGTTAAACGGAGCTGGGTGAATTGGGGGTCACAGGAATCCCCGGGGTGTCCTGATGCAGCAGAGGGATGTATTGATATATATAAATATACATTTATAGAAATATATTCAGGAGCTGGGCTCGGTGACCCTTGTGGGTCCCTTCCAAGTCAGGGCATTCTACGCTTCCATTAAATTATATTTATATGTATAAATAGAAATAAAAACATCTATTTACACGTGATTATATATTTTTTTAAGAATTTATTTCACCCAAAGCCTTGTCCAGCTGGAGCTCAGTGCGTTTTATCAGCCCCTCTGTGCAGGAAACACCCGGGAAGCACAGGAGCGGCTGAGCCCCCCGTGGTTGCGGCTGGGGTGAGGGGATGTGGGAAACCAACTCCTGCTTCCTGGACCCTTTCCCAGGGGCACATCCCAGCTCCATCTCTGCCCTGCAGGAGGCTCTTTGCCCCGCTCAGGGTGGACCACGGGCCCATTTATGGTGGCCTTGTGGTGGGTCATTCCTGCTGCAGTTTTAACAGAAAGCAGACGGCTTTGGAGGAAAGCTATGCCGAGATATTTTTCATCCGGGCAGGGATGGAGCTCTGGAAAATATATTGCAACAGCGCCGAGCCCCGGGGTAATTCTGTATTTTTTGTCACCCATCTCCCTGTCCCAAAAGATGTGGGGGTTGCAGGAACCCCAGGGAACGATGCGATCGTAGGATCATGGCATGGTTGGGTTGGAAGGGACCTTAAAGGTCATCTCATTCCACACCCCTGCCATGGGCAGGGACACCTTCCATTATCCCAGGCTGCTCCAAGCCCCGTCCAGCCTGGCCTTGGACGCTTCCAGGGATGGGGCAGCCACAGCTTCTCCGGGCACCCTGTGCCAGGTTTTGGAATGCTTCAGGCAGCGTTTGGATCTATCAGGTTTTGCATTACATGGTTTTCTTTGTGTGCCTGACCAGCTGGTGGCCGTTGGGTTTGGGGAACTGCTCAGGGTTATAAATATAATATAAATCTCTGTTTGCACCTGGATGAAACCCTGGACCTCACGGGGTTTCCCAAATGTGGAGCGGGAGCTGTGGGATGGCATCTGGAGCAGTGCTGGCCCCGCATGAGCTGCATCTCCTGCTCAGTAAATCCTGAGCTGGGATTCCTGGCTCTCCCGCCAGTAAATCCTGAGCCAGGCCGATGCTCTGCAGGTCTGCACTGTGCCACCCTCACTTAACAACTCCCCCGAGCGCCGACAGAACAACCCTCTCTTGTCTGAGCCCTTGGGAGAAGGTAACGGCGAAAAACGAGCCTTTAATTCCGTACAGCCTCTATCCAAGAGCCAGTTGCTTCCCTCTGGAGCTGGCAGGGGGACGTGATGGGCCCTGAGATCAATCCAGGCTTTGTGGGAGCCTCTCCCCACCCCGTTTGCTTGTGGTTACAACGGCGGAGGGGCCGGGAGGGCACGGGCTGCTCTCGGTTTCCCTGCGCCGTTCCTGGTACCGCCGGCGGCGGAAGCGTTTCCGAAAAGAACTGAAACTCTGAGTAACGCCCAACACGGTGCAAAACGTTGGTAAATGGGGCTGGGCTGCAAAGCCCGTGGTGCTGGGGGGCAAGCGGGACACCCAGCCACGGGGAGGGTGGGGAAGCGCACGAACCTCTTGTTTTAGAGCACCTTTTGGGGTGTTTCCTCATGGGGGGAGTGTTCTTACATTACTCAGAGCATCCAGGGAGGGTGATGGGGATGTGCTGGTGCTCCTCAACTCCCAGAAGGCCTAATTTTGTCACCACTGCTTTCGCCCCGCTGCTGGGGCAGAGTTTGCTGCCAGCAGACGCTGCTGGCTCCAGCCCGAGCACCCCGGGAGCCCCTGGAAGCGCTGCCTCCGTGTCCCAGCCGCTCCCCCCTCCTCGATCCCGGCTGCGCTTGGCATCTCTGGCTGTCTGCGGGCAGGGGACGCTGCTGACTGTCACCCATCGAGGGCGGGGGGGTCGGGATGTGCTGAGGTTTTGTGCCTGCCCCAAGCCCCCCGTGAGCACGGGGACGCCGCGGCGGTGCCGCCATGGCAGCTGCTGCCG
>VZTE01003368.1:21068-92247 GCA_013397775.1 Eulacestoma nigropectus
CCCCCCAGTCCCCTCACCCTCCCGGCGATGCCGGGCTCCAGCAGGAGAGAGAAAGTCGGAGCCAGGCTTGGGATAACGGGCCGGGAATAGGAAGCGATGCCTCTTTCGGAGAGCTCCTATCTGCCACCCGCTGCCTTTGTCCTGAGCCACGTCCTGGGCATCGCCGGCGTCCTGTACTGGAGGAGCCGGAGCAGGGAAGGTAGGGGTGTTCCCGGGGGGGGCACGGAGCGCTAAGATGGCCGGCGTGACGAGGGCCACGGATTGTTGTCCCTCCCCACGGTTGTTGTCCCTCCCCAGGGTTGTTGTCCCTCCTCAGGGTTACTGTCCCTCCTGAGGGTTGTTGTCCCTCCCCAGGGTTATTGTCCCTCCCTGGGGTTGTTGTCCCTCCCCAGGAGCCGTGGCAGCATCACGGACAAGGACGGACGTGGCCGTGGGGAGGAGGGAGGAGGACACGGCAGTGGGGAACCTCCCGGGGGCTCTGAACCCATGTGGGGACGGGGACGAGGCGGGGGGCAGAGGTTTGAGTGCCTAAATTCGGCCTCACCACCCGTTCCCGGCTTATGTGGGGCTGGGAGCGACTGGGATGAGGGGGGTCTGGCTGGGGGTGAGGCTGCTTTGTGCCTGGCACGATCGCACGACTCGCGGCTGGGGGTTCTGCCTCCCGCTTCTGCCCCGGTCGCTGCCACCCCTCGCCGTGACAGCGGCGTCTCCGTCACCCCCTGGCACCGGCAAGACGCGGCCCTGGGAGCTTCTCCCGGCGCTGGCACAGCCTCGCCGAGCAGCTGGGGCTGACCCTGCCTCAGTTTCCCAAAATAGGGCTTGCACATGACCGCCCAAGGAGGGCAAGGATTCGTTACAGGGGTGCGGGAGAGCTCCAGGCTCCAGAGGAGGTCTCGGTAATTCCTTCTCCGCCCCGACCTCTTCCCCTTGGGATTTGTTTGTTTTGGTTCCTCCGTGTTTCTTTCCAGCCGTGCTTGTTCTCGCCTGTGCCTCCGCATGGGGCCCTTTCCCCGCGTCCATGACCGATTCCCTCTTTTCTTTCCCTTTTTTCCATGCAAAGGGGCGGGACTGCGCAGCCGGGCAGCGCGCGCAGGCTTTTCCCTGGATGCTACTTCGGGATACGCTTCTTCCTTTCTCCCTCTGAGCTACTGGGAGAGGGAGATTGAGAGGGAATTGCACAAACGTGTCACGCAGAATGCACCCTGTCACCCACTAAACCCAGCCTTGCTGCAATTCCTCCTGCTGACCTGTCCACTTAATTAATCTCCGTGGCTGGGCAGTGTTGTCCAGTGATGTTCTTGGCCCCATTTGGGGACCTCTTGGATGCTTCCCAACTGGACTGTCTCTTCCCCATGCTGACCTGCTGCTTCATCCTACTTGGAGGGATGTTCCCACCGCCCCCCAAATCCACCCCTTTTTGAAAAAATCCTGGAGCAAGTGTTGCAAGCAGCAAGTATACTCGATATCTGTTTTCTTTCCTCCCTTTTCCCCAGGAAAGGGCAGGTAAAGCCCAATCCTGGCAGACCAGGATCATTTTGCAGCAGGTTTTTTCGCTCTGTGACGCTCACCCAGCTCTGCCGAGCATCTGCCCCGCTCTCCTTTGCATCACCACATCTCAGGTGTCTCCCTCATTAAATATCCGGGTGCTGGATACTTTTCCACCGCAGGTATCTCTTGTGCATTCTTCCAGGCTGAATCAGGCTCCGTTTCCTCTCCCTGGGTGAAAGGCTCCGTAAATCCTGCCCCGCTGGCTCTGTTGTCATGATGGATTATGTCAGCTCTCAAGTTGGCAGCCAGCGTGTTTTAAATGCCTTGTGCTCCTCAGCCAGCCAGATTTTTTCACATATCCCCCCTCTCAAAAGTGCCAGGTTTAAAAAGCCCCCTGCGCATTCTCATTCTTTGCTTGCCTTGAAGGAAAAACGCTGGTTTTCAGCGCTTAAAAATTTGGAGTTTTGGCATTTTTAAGTAACCAACCCCTCCTTTACCCCACGGTTGGCTCTTGTTTAATCCCACTTTCACGCTGAGCGTGGGCTTGGAGATGTCCTCGAGATCTCTGCGAGCTCGTCGAGTGCAGTGCCCTGTCTGATGTCTCCCGTGTTCCATTGGATTTAGCAGGAGCAGAAAGTTTGGGAGCCACTTCCCAACTTCGTTGCAGGAGCTGGTGGGCGACGTGAAACCCCCCAGGTTCCCTGCCAAGGATGGCAAAAGGCCGTCCTGGGGAGCACCGGGCGTCGGTGGGATGGAGGGTGCCAAGCCAGGGTTGGGATTAGGGATGGTGCCTGGCCAGGCACCTTTAACCCTGCTGGTTCCTGGGGCTGGGGCTGGACTGTGGCAGCAGCTTGAGGCAGGAGGAGGCACACGGGGATGGAGTGTGACAGCGAGCGAGGCCAGCGATGATGGAGGAGAGATCGGGGGGAGCGGCAGCTCCCGGCCGGACGTGTTGGGAGCTGCTGGGGACAGGCAGGCTGCCAGGACGGAGGCTGCCACAGGCAAACGGGCAGGGAATCGTCTGTGCAGGGCGTTGTGGTGGTGCTGGGGGGTTCTCCGGCACCCAGGGCCGGTGGGAGCCATCCCAGTGACGATGGAAAGTGCCTGGGGACGCTGAGGTGCAGCGGGATGGGGAGTGGGAGTTTTTCTTTCTGAGCTTGGCTGATGCCTCTGGTTCTGGAGCTGTGGGGCAGGATGGTTTTCCCTGTTCCCTCTCACTGGGTGGGTTCAACATCAGAGGAAAACCCCGAACCCACCTTCCCCTTGTGCAGCCACCAATGCCCCTTGAGCCTCTGTGGGGGATTTGTGCCGCAGTGCCCCGGTCCCTTTGGGATCCCCACTTTTGGGGATGCGGTGAGCTGAGCTCTGATGAGCAGTGCTGGGAGAGGAGGTGGGGAGGGAATTAAACCGCGTGTGGTCCTGCAGAGGCTCATGGTCTCTGTTTGCTGGTGATGTTCCCTGTGTCACTGCCACCAGCCTTTGCTCCGTGCCCGGTGCGTGAGGGACCTGAGGCTCTGCAGTCCCTTTTCCGGCCACTAGCTTTGGAGTGGGACAGATTTTCCTTTCCTTTTCCCCATAATCTTCCCTCTGGCCCTGCCCTACCCGCCTGCTGTGCCTCTGCTGACTGTCCCTGGCTGGTGATGGGGTGGTTTTTGGTGGCTGGGGCCAGCAAACCTCTGCTAGACCAGGGAGAGGACGAGCATTGGGGGGGATTGCGACAAGTTATTTGTCAGGGTGACTCTGGAAAAGATTAGCTCGGCAGAGATAAGCTTGCAATGCCTTAATATTGTTAGTAAGCAGTAACCAGCATTATTATTAGCTCAGCCGATAGCGCGGGTCCGGACTGGGGAGGTGTAATCTGGTCAGAGCCCGGGAACCACCCAAAGGTGGTGAGGCAGGGCAAAAAAAACCGGAGGAAAACCCCCCCATTTCTGCGGGACATGGGAAGAGGGAGCTCGCCAAGGAGCCTCTGGGCTGTGGGCGCCCCTGGGACGCAGCGCTGGAGGCGGCTGGCTGCAGACTGTCCGTGTGGGACCCGGTGACACCCCTCTGTCCCCGTGTGCTCCGTGCGATGCTCGGGGACGTGCTCCCACCTTCCCGAGGCAGCAGCCCGGCTCCTCTCGCCCTCCAGGCCGGGGCAGCAGCGGGCAGAAGGGCTGCAGGGGGATTATATTTAGAAGAAGAGGAAGAGAGGTGGTGATAAGGCGGCCCCCGTTATCTCCCCGCGTGCCAAGCGGGGCCGCGTCCCGGCTCCAGCGCTCCGGACCCGGGACATGATTTGGGCAGGAGCCGCGGGCGGGCAGGCGGGAGCGCGGAGAACAGCCCGGCATTGTCCCTCCCGTCCCTGGTGCAATTAACTGGAAAACAAGACGAGGAGAAACAAGCCAAGAGCCGGCCAGCGGGCAGTGCCCGGCTCTGCGGGGCGAGCCTGTGCCCGCATCCCGATCGCGCCGGGCTTTTTTGGGCTGCGGGAGCCGCGCCGCGCTCGGCGTCGCTTCTTCCCCGCGTGCCGGAGGGAGCAGCGGCTCTGCCCTTCGCTGCTGGGAGCTTTCCAAGCTGCTCTGCCGGCCGCTGGGACCGCGGGCCGGTGAGGATTTTGCAGAGCTGGGAGCACCCGGAGGAGCCGGGAGCGGGCGGCGCGGCGAGAGGTTGGTGGCGATGCCGCGGAGGAGGAACGGGCGCTGCCCGCGCCGGGGACACCGCGGGTAGGAAGTGGCACGGTGGGAGGAGTTCTCTGTGGCCGAGAACTCATCCGTCCGCACCCGCCGGGGTCGGCGAGCGGGTGGTGCCGCCAGAAGACCCTTCCCCAGGTGCTGCCGCTTTGCCGGGAGCCAGCGCTCGCCATCCCGGGCTGGGGCGATGGAGAGGCGGCATCTCTCCGGGGAGAAGAGGCGGCTCAGCGCCTGCCTGGTGTGCCGGATGTGCTGCATCGGTTAGTACCCACTGCCCGGCCCGCGGGACGCCCCGGACACGGGGGGTTTATCCATCCCGAATGGACACCAGAACTGGGAAGGGACCCGACGCCGCGGCTCTGGAGGGGTCTGGTGAAGGAAAACCCCTAAAACCACGTGGGAGCGACACAGCTTCCTCTGGCCGGCGGTGCCAGGCGGCAGCTCCGTGGCTCCTGGGAAGCCGTGCCGAGGCTGGAGCCTGGCGGGGTGGGAAGTGAGGGTGGATGTGGCTCAGCCTAGGGGTAGTTTTGGGCAGCTGGTTACGTGCCGTGGCCGGGGGACGGAGCGGGGACGCGGGGAGGTGGCGTTGTGTCACCCTGTGCCACGTGTTTGGCTGCGGTGCTTTCGGAGGGGGAAGCCGCGGGGTGGGTGAGGAAGAGGAAGGGTGTTGGGTGGTGCTTTCCAATCCGCGGATGGAGAAGTCCAGTGGTTTTCCTGAGGCTGTGCGGGGACCCCCAGTGAGCTCCCATCGCAGGAGGGGGTTCTGGGGCTGTCCCGGGGAGCTTGGCCTGGGAGATGTTGATTTTTCTCCCTTTCCTTGATTTTTGACTTAAAACCATAGCAAGGGGAGCTGCTGCCTGGTGCGCCCTGATGTCAGAGATGTGTTTTGGGCGAGCAGGGCTCGTCCTTTCCCGAAATATCCCAGGGGCCCTCTGGGCTGGACATGCAGTGCTCGGGGTTGTGTGCCGTGGGTCGGTGCTGAGGATCTCTCTGTGCTCCAAGATGTTGTTAAATCCTGCTGGACACAGGGCTGGCTGCCAGGGCTGCCCTGAGCCCCCCTCGCTGCCTGGGGAGCTGAGTGGGACCCCCTGTGCCCTGTGGGACCATCTCCTTTCGTCTGTCAGCCTGTGTTTTTGCTGTGATATTAATTTTTTTTTCATGGAGCAAGAAGCCTGCCCAGAGCTCCCCCATCGCTGCTCGGTGTCACCACCAATCTCCCATCCCGTCCCCCCGTCCCCCCGGGGGCTGGGGACCCCCTGGGGAAGGCACCCACGTTGTCACCCTGTCCCGGCAGCGTTCAGAGCTCCCAGCGTCCGGCCAGGGCTGAGCTGTGGGACAGAAATAAACATTAAATCCTGGCAATCCAATGAACCCAAAATACAGAGACGGAATAAGCTGCTAATTGCACGCGCTGGCAGTGCCCGGCCAGGGCCTGTTACGGGACATCTGGGGGTTTATGTAACACCCTAAAGCCTTCTGGGAGCGGGCAGGGGAGGGGGACACCCTCCTAAAATTGGGCAAACCCCCCTGCGCTGCCTCCAAGGGAGATGGGGAGGCACAGAGGGGATGAATTCCCGGTGCTGCCGGTTGTACCTCTCCCGGTCATCCACGGTGCTCTCGTTAAATATCATTATCCTCACCAGAAAAAAACGGGTTTATTTTGTTCTGACTCCCATTTCCCTGCCTGGGGGGGGGATGCTGGAGCCACGTGAACGGCCCCATCCCGCACCATTCCCTGAATAAGCCGCCTCTGTTCCCTGTGCCGGCGCGGGATCCGTCCTGGCACCGTCGGCGATCCCTCTGTCTCTTCCCGTCATTTCAAAGTCGTTTGAGTTTCTGCATGAGAACCACTGACCAAGAGCTGCCTTTGTCTCCTTTTGACAGATGAACGGGACAGAGTCCAAAAGAAAACCTTCACTAAATGGGTCAATAAACACTTGATGAAGGTAAGAGTCACGGATTTTGTTATAAAGCCCCTGAAATCACCATCTCAGCTCAGGACTGGCAGATAAATGCCTTTTTAAGGGTTTTTAAACACTTCTTTTTTTTTTTATGCCTAGAAGTGTTTGTTTTGAGTGTTCACATGAGTCAGAGCAGAGCAGGGAAATGTGCTGGAGCCTTTGGAGGGCACTGTAGCATCACCACACAGCCCTTTTATTACCTTTCCCTTCTGGGCACCGGCTTTAACACGAGGCTTGTGCATCCTGGGGGGAAGGAGGGGATCCTGACACCCCCCTCACACCCCCTTGCCAGGAAAAAGGGGCATTTTCATCCATTGAAGGATGATCCAGGGTGGAGACGAGATCCAGAGTTTTTCCGGGAGGATTAACACGGCACCACGAGGTGCCTCCCGCTTTCTTGGTTGATGCTGGGTGGGTTTTAATTAATTCTCCATTTGCCAAAAAAAAAAAACGGAGGAAAAAAAAGTGTTTTGAGCACTAGGTGCCCCAGCTGTGTTTTCCTGGCAGCTTTGCCAAGCTCTGTGCCAAAGCTTTTGCTTCCTAAATCTTACAGAGGAGGGGAAAACAGAGAAAAATCTTGAGGCTGCTGGGGGAAAGCATCTGGGGATTCCCAAGCGGGTAAAACCCCCAGGACGAGGTCTGGGTGTCTGGGGAAGAGAGGCTGCGTGTGGTGCCCAGGGAAAGCTGCTCTGCTCCCAGGGGGGAGCTGCGTTTTGGGGGGATGCTGTGAGGAATGTGGGAAGTTAAACCCCCTCCTCAGGAGGGGCTGCCCTTCCTGCAGGATCACGGGGTTACAGACGGTGGCACGGTTGGATTTTGTGGGTGAAATCGGCAGCGGCTTCTGCCAGGCCGGTTGGGAAAGGGGAGGCCGCTCTCCTTGGGGATAATTCTGGGATCACTGGTGGCTTTTCCCCTCCCCAGGTGCGCAAGCACATCAACGACCTCTATGAAGACCTGAGAGACGGCCACAACCTCATCTCCCTCCTGGAAGTGCTGTCGGGAGTGAAGCTGGTGAGTCCCCAGGGCAGGGCAGGGATTCTGGAGGCCCCCCCCCCAAACCCCCTCCATCCTCTCCTTACTCCCCTTCACCCCCAGCCATCAGCTGTCTTTTCTCTCACCATGGTTTTGGTTTCAAATGTCTGTCATTGTTTCTTCTATTTCTATGATTATTATGATTATTATCATTATTAATATTATTACTATTACTATTACTATCACTAGTACTAGTACTATTGATAGTAATAGTAATGTTAATATCATCAATATTATTATTTACTATTATATTTATCATTGTATTTTCTTATTTGTTTATTTTTACTCAAACCCCTGTTCCCCAGGCTGGTCTCTCACCTGATTATGGTGATTTTCAGGGTTTTTTTTCCCTCTTCCTGCCAAGTTTTACCCACCTTCACCTCCCAGATGTGGCTCCACGTTTAACATCATGGATAACAGCAGGATTTGACCAAAAACTGCTTCTGTGGCAGCGTGCCCAGCATTTTATCTCAGATGTGACACTCCTGCCCCCTGCTCAGCTCCTGGGTTTGTAGCAGTCTTTGGTGCAAACCTCTTCCTGCGCCTGGAGCATTGTAGAGTTCCCCCTCCTTCCTCCTCCTCCTCCTCCTCCTCTTCCCTCTCTGACTGACACGTTCCCTCAGCTCCGGGAAGATCCCGATTGCCGTAGCACGGCAGGAATTATTTTCGTTCCCCCCCCAAAAATAGGATCTGGGCAGAGATCTCCTACGTCCCTCCGTACCCTCTGGAGACGCCAAACCCGTTTTTGTGGGGGCTGAAAACTTGGAATCACGCTACTTGTGATCCAGACAGCTTCCTGCTCTTCAGCTTCCAAAACCAGGAGGAAATTCCAGTGCTGGAGCCCCGGGGCGTGCCGGAGACCCAGCCGCCTTCACCCCTTTTTTTTTTTTTGCCTTTTTTTTTTGTTTTTTGTTTCTCCTCGTGCCTGGGTGTCGCATTTTGGTTTCCATTCTGTGTCCCCGCCGTGCCACCCTCCCGCCGCCGTCCCTCCCGTCCTCCTTAGCCCGTAGAGCCGCCAGCTCAGCGGAGCCTTCGCCTGGTGACAGCACCGGCCTGGTGCCGTGCGAGCAGCGAGGAGGAGGAAGATGATGATGATGAAGAAGTAGGTCGAGCCTGCCCCCGGCCGCAGCCTCTCCCTGGCAGCGCCGCCAGATCATCCAGCGCCGTCCCAGCGCTCCCCTCCCTGCGGGGTTCGGGGTAAAACCCACCCCGGGGCGCCCCGCAGGAGCTGTGGGAGCGGGGATGTGCCTCGTTGCAGGGCTGTGTTCCCGGGAGCTGGATTGTCTGTGCGTGCGCCGCGGGGCCAGCCCGCCGGCGGGGCACGCCACCCACCCGGTGTGACAGCATGTGTCCCCTCCACGGGGCGGGAGGGGACAGGGACGGGTCCCGCACGCTGCTCGGGGCCGCTGCGACGGCTGCGCACCTGGCACTGCATGGACAGGCTCGGGGCACAGGCACCTTCTGGGGTCCTGCATGGGAGTGGGGGTGGGAGCGAGCACAGCGCGGCCCCAGGCGAGGCTCAGACCCCAAAACGTGCCCAGATGTGTTCCTCAGCCCCTGTGCTCGGGGTGACGGTGCCCTTGTGCGGTGTCACCTCGCTGGGGCGGTGCAGGAGGAGCTGGGGCTGTGGCACCTTCCTGATGGTCCCCTGGAGATGGCAAGGACAGCTTTTCCTCTTTCAGGGACAGCTTTTTCCTTGAGCAGGGACAGCTTTTCCCCTTTCAGGGACAGCTTTTCCTCTTTCAGGGACAGCTTTTCTCCTTTCAGGGACAGCTTTTTCCTTTAGCAGGGACAGCTTTTTCCTTTAGCAGGGACAGCTTTTCCCCTTTCAGGGACAGCTTTTCCCTTTTCAGGGACAGCTCTTCCTTTCATGCTGGGAAAGGAAGGTGCCTCGGAGCATTTGGGGCATCCCAACAGTTCGGAGCAGGGTTGTGAGGTGTGTCCCCCCCACCCTGGTTGGAATTAGATGGTCTTTGAGGTCCTTTCCAACCCCAAAGCTCCTGTGATTCCATGACCATCCTGGTGATTCCTCATATGGAGACTGGGATCGGGTTTTGGGTGTCGATCCTCCCGCTCCTGCTGATTCAAAGCTGACCCAGCCTCCCATCCCCTTTTCCCTGGCCGTGGCTCAGCTGATGGATACCTCTGGAAATCCCTCACCTTCAGCAGCGGTGGGCAAGGCCCAGGGTGTCTCCTGTGCCCCTTCCCAAGGGATTCAGAGGTCCCTGGAGCAGCAGCCCCTGCCCGTGTGCAGGAGGAGCTGCAGGGGCTGGGGCTGAGGTCGGGGTTCCTCTGCCATCAGTGGGGACCTGCAGTCGGTCCCTGCCTGAGTCCCCATGTCCCGCCTCAGCTTCCACCTGGACAAATCGGACTCTGTACCTGTTTGAGTCCATCTCTTTGCTGAGGCCTCTTCCCAGCTCGCCTGGCTGTCCGTGAGCTGGGCAAGATCCTGCCCTGGGATCTCAGAGGCTGAGCCAGGCCTGGACACAGACCCTCAGGGTGTCAGCAGAGGTCTGGATCTCAGGATCTTCCCACCTCCACCTCCCAGCAGGCGTTTTAACCTCCTTCCAGCAGGACTGTGTGTAGCAATGACCTTATTTGCTCCCAGGGCAAGGCAGAGCAGAATGTGTGGGGGCACGGGGGGGTCACACCAGCACGCTGACAGCTCCCAGGGGGGTCACTGTGCATGTGGGGTGCTGCCAGCCCAGCCCCACGAGCCTGACCTAAAACTGCTGCCCGTCTCTTGCAGCCGCGTGAGAAGGGGCGGATGCGCTTCCACCGCCTGCAGAACGTGCAGATTGCCCTGGATTTCCTGAAGCAGCGGCAGGTAAGGGCTGATGAAAGCTCATCCAGCAGAGCTGGGTGGGTTTGTGGGTTCTGTCACTTGTCTGAGGCTTTGGAAGCAGCGTCAGCCCGTGCTGGGGTGTGCCCGTCTCTGCGCTGCTGGTTGAGGATGGCTTTCAAGGGGCTTTTCCCCTGTGGGTGCTGTGCCTTTGAAAACCACCCCTGCACCCAAAAACCACTGTGAACAAGGGACCAGACCTCAGCTCTGAGAAGGGGTTGGCAAATGTCATTTCTGTGCCCCAAAAGCCTCCCCTGGGGCTCCCCGGCAGATCCCGGCGGTGGGGATGGGCGGCTGTGGCACAGCTCCCAGCTTTTGGGGAGATGTGGCAGCTGGCTCTGCCTCGACCTCGAGGGGTCACTGGGGGTGCCTCTGTGTGGCATCACCCCTCTGGATATCAGCATGGACTTATCATCCCTCAGTTTCTGGAGGACAGGCTCCCTCCTCCAGGCTTTTGGGAGCTGCTGGCCCCTCAGTGCCTGCGCAGCTGGCGGAGACCAGCCCTGGGCAGATCCTGCCCGGAGCAATGGGATGCATCCCGAGACTTGTTGGCTCTGCAGGTGGAACCCCCGCAGCCCCGGGTGTCCTGTTCTGCCTGTTGGGCCAGGTCTCCCCACCGCGATGCTCCCAGATATGCCCGGGTGATGATGATGATAAATGGGACCAGTTCATGCTGAAGCAGAGACTTTTCTCCCTCGCTGCTGGCCTGAGGGCACGGAATAAATTTGAGCACATTCC
Organism: Eulacestoma nigropectus; assembly: GCA_013397775.1. NCBI lineage: Eukaryota > Metazoa > Chordata > Aves > Passeriformes > Eulacestoma > Eulacestoma nigropectus. Next base: position 31,802 of record VZTE01003368.1, read on the forward strand.
CTACTCCAGGGAGGGCGAGCTGCTTCCAACCCCCCACCTCCTCCTCCTCCTCCTCCTCCTCCTCCTCCTCCTCCTGCTCCTGCTCCTTGATAGAGACATTTTGCCGAGGGCTCTTGGGAACTCGTTTCTCCACTCGCATGAAACAGCTTTTTCCTTTGAAGTGTGGTGGCCTGGTGGCCTTGCTGGGATGTCTTACCCCAGACACTCCTACCTGGGAATGATCCGTGGGGTCCCCTGGAGTGGTGGGGAGCTGGGAGAAGAGTGAAGGTGTTCCTGCCTTCATTAGGGCTGATTGATTAGAGCTTGGTTTTGAGCCCAGGCTGGAGTTAAAGCTCGGTCATCCCCCTTTTTCCCCGCTCTCTGTGGTCTGTAGCTGCTCAATTATGCACCAGTGCTCCGGGGACGCTGCTCTGTGAGCTGAAGTAAAGCCATTAAGTGCTGGGAAAGCACTTTTGGATGGAGAGTGCTGGAAACATGGAAAAATCCTCCCCGAGCCAGGAGATGAGGTGGCCTCGCTGCCTCTTTGAGAAGCACTGGGATCTCCCTGTGTGCCTGCTCCTCACCGGAGTGCCTGGGGTGGCCCTGGGGACCTCTCCGAGGGAAGCTGATGGGAAACTTCAACCCTGTTGCCTTTTTTTCCAGGTGAAACTGGTGAATATCCGCAACGATGACATCACGGATGGCAACCCCAAGCTCACCCTGGGCCTCATCTGGACCATCATCCTCCACTTCCAGGTAGGGCCTGGAATTTTCTTGCTGGAGGACGCGGGGCTGGCGTCGGGAATGCGTCGCCTCTCCGGGGCGGTGGAATCCGTGATTTCTGCGGTTTTCCATGGTGATGTTGGCACATGGATGGGCCTGGAGGCTCACGGCAGTGTCATGGAGAGCGTGTTGGGAGGACAGCAACGCCCTTCCCTCGCCGTTTGCATAACGACATCGTTAATGATGGGTTGTGTGCCGTGGCCTCCCAGGGTTGTTGGCCGTGGCTGTTTGCTCAGCTGGAGTCTCTGGAGGAGAAGAGCAAATTTGGAAGGGGCCACGGGCTGTTATCCCGAGGCAGTCCCGGCCCTTTGGGTGGTCGCTGCAGCCACAGGACCTTTCACTGGGATGGGATGGGATGGAATGGAATGGAATGGAATGTGTCAGCTGGGTGACAGCGCAGGGATGGGAGAAGCGCCCTGACCCGGGACTGTCGCCAGCAATTGTGTGCTGGAGATGCTCTTAGGGAAAGCCAGTTTTGGGTCTTTAACAGCCTCAAATGATCCAGTTGTAGCTCTGATGGCTTCGGGGGGATGACGTGTGGCCACCAGTGAGTTGGCGCGTGGGGTTTGCTGGGCAGTGCTGCTGTCAGCAGCTCGTCAGCCGTGTGGCATCAGCTCTGTGGGACCGAGCCTGTGGGATCTGCTGGATCCTGGCTCCCTGCTGGATCCCAGCTCCCTGCTGGATCCCAGCTCCCTGCCTCATCCCAGCTCCCTGCCTCATCCCTGCTGGCATCTTCCAGACGGGACTATCGCAGGCTTTGAGACTCTTAAGGAAGATTCCACTGGAAGATTGCGTTTTTTGGAGGATGGGCAGCGCCTCAGGGAGAGGCTTTTGGGGGCAGCATGGGGCTGAGCTGGGTGTGAGGCTGCTGACGAGGCTCTCCCAGGCTTTGGCCCCGGGAAGCAGCCGGGGTCGGGCAGGCTCTGGATGCTGATGAGTCACCGTTGCCTCCGGTGGGGCCCTGGCTGTGGCATCTCATCCCCGCTGTCCTCGGGGTCACCCGGCCCCGGTGCATCCTCTGTTGCAGGAGAGGGACATCGGGAGGTCCTGGGTCCCCTCCTGTGCCTGGCTGGGAGGGGACGCTGCCACCCTGGTGTGGGGGACAGGGTGGGTGACACGGGAGCCGGGCTGGTGCCGGCGAGCCTGCGCGTCCTCCTCCCGCTGCGCTAACGGGATTTTTTCTGGGGTTGTAGCTCCATTGTGAACCTCTTAATCTCCCGTGTCCCAGTGCTGCTGCCTGGGGGCAGGCAGCTGGGAGAGCCCCGGGAGAGGTTTGGGGTGGGATGATGCCGGTGTGGAGCTCAGGGAGCTGGCGTGGTGACGATGAGGGGGGTGCTGCGGTGCCCTGGGGGCTTTTCCCTGTGCCCCAGGAGCTCCTGTGGTCACTGGTTTCCCTTAGTCATCTTCTGGATTGCTCCCTGTTGAGTGTTTCCTCATTGAGTGTTTCCTCATTGAGTGTTTCCCTGCTTCCTGGGGCTAAGCCCCCATCTTTATGCCCCCTGCTCCCCAGTTTTTGTCTCACCCCCACTTTTGGTGCATGTTACCCTGCCCTAGTCCTTCTGAGCTGGCAGGAAGGGTTGGGATGCTCCATGCTCCTCAAACCTCTGCCCTGGGCAGCGTTTGGGGCAGGAGCCACAGGAGAGAGGCAGGACTGGGACTGGGATGGGATGGGATGGGCAGCATCCCACTCCCGTTCCTATTGGGACCCTCCGACTGCGGCTCCCTGAAGCGATGCCGGGTCCCCCCAGGGCACCTCGAGCTGCCCCCAACCGGGTGAGCCTGGCAGCAGCGTGGGCACGTGAGTTGGGCTTTTGGGGCTCCCGAAATTAAGAATTAAGGAGCAAACCTCCCGAACTGGAGAGGAGCAGCCCTGCGGAGCCGGCTGCCGTGCGTGCAGAGTCACTCTGACTCCTCCCTGCTTTTTTTTTTTTTTTCCCCCATTTCTCTCCCACCCCTTCCTTTATTCTACCTTTGCCAACCTTCCTTAGGTTTTGTGTTTTATCCCCCTCTTCCCCACCCTCTCCCACTCCCCTCCTCGCTCCGCTGCCTGATTCCTGCTCCCTGTTTGTGTTGGCAAGGGCCGTGCTCCAATTACCTCATATTTGGAGAGAAGGACGCCGCAGCCAATCCCCGCTCCCTCTGCTTTTAGGTCAAGTGATTTCTGAACTGCAGTGAGATGCTTTGAATTTGTCTTCTCGCAGCGCCCAGGCTGTAAGATGGCTGTCTGGAGCGGCGGCGGTGGCGGCAGGGCTGGCGGGAGGGGACGGCGACAAGGGGCAGTCCGCGGAGCGCTGCGCGCCGGGCGTTTGATCCGATGAAGCCCGGGCTGGGATTTATTCGGGAGCCGGCGACTCGCTCAGCTGCGTTCCTGCCGGCAGCGAGCAGCGGGAGATGGGGAATTCGCTGGGCTGCGTTAAAGAGCAGAAGGAAAAAGCTGTGGGGAAGGCACCGCTGTCTCCCAAAAAAAGGGTGCGCTTCAAACGGAGGCGGAGAGGGAAGAGGAGAGCGATGCCGGAGGCAGCCCCGCAGGAGGAGCCGCCGGCGCTGGAGGTGGCCGAGGATGAGGAGGCGCCGAAGTCGAAGGCAGCCCCCCGGCAGGAGGGAGGAGAGGAGCCCTCCGGCAGCCGGCCCCGCGGCGGGGACCCCGAGCCGGCGGCGCTGCACCCCGGGATCATCGTGCAGGTGAAGGAGCGCTTCCAGGGGGAGGTGCAGAAAGCTCGCCTGGTGCTGGAGCCGCAGCGGCCGGGTGTGGCGGGAGCTGCCCGGGAGGAAGGCACCACCGTCATCGCCCGCCTGCTGGAGAACCCGGCCGAGAAGGACTGCGAGAAGGCGGTCAGCCGGCTGGTCGAGCTGCAGAGGAGCGGCAGCTGCCGGGCCGTGCTGCTGCCCCTGCGCGGGGGGACCGATGGCCCTGCGGGGGGACTCCTGTCCCCGGCCGGAGCCGTGTCCGGCGAGGAGCCAGCGCCGAGCCGGGAGCCGGCGGCCGGCAGCGCCCTGGATGCCTGGGGGAAAGGAGGCAGCGATGATCCCAGCTCCAGCGCCGCATGGACCTGCTCGTCCGCAGCAGAGCCGGGCACCGTGTCCGAGCTGTCTACGCCGTCCCCCGTGGTGGATCAGCTGGAGAACCCCGGCGTGGGGAGAAGCTCAGGGTTGCCGTCGTCTCGGGCCGGGGAGGGAGATGGTCACGGGCTGCCGGCTTCCCGCAGCCCGTCCTCCTTCAGCGGGCGCAGCGGCAGCGCGGCCCGGAGCTCCTCGGGGTACGGCAGCGACCGGCCGGCCAAGGGCACAGGAGCTGGTGGGACCACGGTGTCACCCTCTGACGGTGGCCTCAGGCTCGCTGTGGAGGGCCGGGCTTGGAGGGGGAGCTCGGGGACAGCCGGAGCAATGGTCAGTGTGTGCGTGTGCCCTCGCCCCCTTTCCGGAGCGGGGTGGGGGGACCTGGCTCGGTGGACCCCAGATCCTGGTGGCCCCTGGGCACGGTCGTTTTGGCAAGGGGCGACCTCGTGCTGAGCACGGGTGGCAGGATGCTGGGGCAGAAAGCTCCTGAAGTCTTTCCCCCGCTCCAGCATCTCTGCTGGGAAAGTATCCCTTGGGGACAGACCCGTCCTGTCCTCTGCTCCTGGCACGGGCAGGCTGAGCGTGACAGTCACTGGATCCAGTGGGTGAGGCTGGCGGCCGCTGTCACCAGTGGCACACGTGCCCTCAGGGCTGCTGGCTCGGGTATGAGTTTGGGGTGCCCCCTTCCTGCTGCCCGTGCAGGATGAACATGGAGACGTGGGGGCTCTGCCTGCTCCGAGGGGTCTCCAAGAGGAACAGGAGGGGATGGTTCTGTGTTTTGGAGCCTGCTGCTGCTTGGTGGTCACTCTTTTGGGGGTGACAGAGTGGGAAAAGGCGCCCTTGGGTCTGGCCAAGCTCTGAGTGCCCCAGGACAAGTGCGTGGTTCGAGGGGCTGTGGCCCCCGATACCTTTGCCATGTTGGGAGCGGTGTCACAGCCACCGTGTGGCCTTCAGCATCCTGCCACCAGTTGCTTGATGCGTGAAGCTGATGCTGGAAGGGTTTGGCCCCAGAACCTGTGAGTTTCCTCTCTCTTTTCTCGCTGGTGCCTCCCTAAATCTTTGTCCTGTCACAGACACGTGAAGAAAGGAGGGTGGAGCTGGTGCTGCACCCTGCACCTCCGTAAGCGCATCTCCAGGAGAGTTTCCTTCCAGGATGCTCTCAGGGAAGAGGCCCAGTGGTTGGAGAACCCCAGTGCCGTGTCAGTGATTAAAAATAAAGGATTCATCAGAGCTGGGTGCTGTGAGGTGCTCCCGGATGGGCAGCAGCGCTGGAGAGCCCGGGTGGGGCACAGCCGGTGGGTGGGTTCCCAGAAGGGCTCATTCTGCTCTTCATTAAGAGCCATCAGGTAATTAATAAAGGGGTGCTGAGCAGAGGGAGGTTTGTGGGTCCCTCCCTGCTCCCTGCGGGCGTGGAGGGTCCCATCCTGCATCCTGCTGCTCGCCCCTCTCATCATCCCGTCCATCCCGGCTCTGCTGCCAAGCGCCGGCTCCCGACATCCCCGGGTAAAGCCAGCTCCGGGGCTGGAGGAGTTAAAGGCAGCTCTGGCAGTGTGGCAGCAGCTGACAAAGAGCAGTTTTATGTGTGATGAGCGTATCAGGCTGGAGAGGGAGGTGAGCTGCAGCATACCAATGACACCGGCAGCATCCGCCCCGCCGGCGGGAGAGACGGATAATCCCGCAGGTCCCTGTCTCCTGCCTGCGAAGGGATGTCTGACAGCTGGGACCTGTGCGGTGCCAGCACCCAGCTGGGTGTGTTTTGGGGAGGAATAAAGCAGCTGGGTGTTTTCAGGGCGGCGGGCAGGGCTGGGTCCTGGCACACCTTCTCCCTGCAGTGCCGGGAGGAGGAATCCGGGGGAGCCTGCGCTGCTTTTCCGCGGGCACCCCGGAAAATCCGAGCGGCTCCCACCCTCCCCTTTGTCCGCCCCTTAATTAAGGGGAGGTAACTGTACTAATTGGGGAGCTGGAGAGGGGAGGGCGAGGAGGAAGCCGTGCCAATCAGGAATATGCTGGCATGCGGGGACATGTGCGCGGTGTCACGTGCCAGTCTGGGATTCGCAGCCAGCCCTGTCTGAGGGGTCCGTGACTGCCGCTCTCTTTTGTTGGGAACTGGGTCACAGCACCCCTGCCACCAGCACCCCCTGGCACCAGCGAGGCAGAAGGGGGGATGTCACCTCCTTGTCCCCGTCCTTCCCTTTTCCCCCAGTATGGAGCTGCTCCATGGCTGGAGGTCAGGGAGAGACCTCCTCTCCAAGTGTTGTTTCCTGCTTCTAAAGTTGGCGTTTTTTACACCAGGATGCTCCGGGTGGAGCTCCCCTGCCACACCTGCAGCCCCAACAAGGGATACTGGTGGTGGTCCCTTCCCACTGCCCACCCTGGGTGCTGCTGGGTGGGAGTGACCGTTCCTGTGGGAGCTCCGGGTGTCCGAGGGTGCTGGGGCTGCTCGTGGTGGGAGGAGTGAGGGTACAGGAAGGTGCACAGCATGTTCGGAGCGGGGAGAGGCAGGAAGGGACCTGCCTGGAGCCTGCTCTCTCCAGGACATCGCGTTCCCAGTGAGGTGTGTCCCTGCCTGGCGGGGACAGGGATGGTGCGGAGGGAGCGGCTCCGCTGGTCGTTGGGAGCTGGGGTTTGGTGCTGTCAGCTCGTGTCCCAGCTGGGCTGGGCCATGTGGCCAAGCAGCACCTGCTGCCCCTGTGAAATGGGCTTGGCAAATCTGGCTTTGCCTGCTCGGACCTCCAGCCTGCCCAAACCACATCACCCCGGTGTTCTCCTTGTCCGGTGACCCCATTCCCAAGTTTCTCAGCTCCCCTCTCCCCCATGCTGACCATGAGTTTCCTCCTGCCCTTTCTGGTAGCCAGGCCTGGGGCAAGCTCGTAGAAACTGGATGTGCCTGCTGGAGCTTTCCCTGCTCCTGCATCCTCCCATGGCCGTGCTGCTTCCTTGCAGATCTCCGACATCTACATCAGCGGGGAGCTGGGGGATATGTCAGCCAAGGAGAAGCTGCTGCTGTGGACACAGAAGGTGACAGCAGGTTACATTGGGGTGAAGTGCACCAACTTCTCCTCGTGCTGGAACGATGGCAAGATGTTCAACGCCCTCATCCACAGATACAGGTAGGCAGGAAGGAGCGGTGGGGAGGGATGAGGATCTCCCGGGGGTCTGTGATGGGCTGGAGTGCTTGGAGATGTGGGTGAGGCTGGCAGGCAGCAATGTCTTTTTTGCCTGGAATCATCTCTTCTGCCAGGTAGCTGTGGAGGGGGGCTGATGCTCGGAATGAGCAACAAATACATCAGGTTGCAGGAAGAAAACATCTTAATGAGGCTGGGAAGAGAGGCAGGAAAGAAAAGCTTTTAAACTCCTGAGTGCTGTGGTGGCTACGTGTCAGTGCTGCCCTTTCGCCGTCCATGAGGAGCAGCACTTCCATCCTTTTGTCCAAGGATCTTGAGGTCTCCCAAGCAGCAGTTAAACCTCTCATGGTTCCTTCTTCCTCAGCTGGGACCAAGGGTTTTTCTTTGCAGCCTGAACCCCGTTCCCAAACGGGATGAGCCAGGCAGGTCCCTTTGGAGAGCCACCAGCCTGGGACAGGGGCTCAGACCAACCCTCGGAGCCACCCGTGGCAGCGATGCCCGTCCAGGATGCTCCGCCCTGGCCACCTGGTGCTGGTTGTGACTCTGGCGCGTGTCTTGCAGGCCAGATCTGGTGGACATGGAGAGGGTGCAGATCCAGAGTAACCGGGAGAACCTGGAGCAGGCCTTCGAGATCGCCGAGCGCCTGGGGGTCACACGGCTGCTGGATGCCGAAGGTGGGTGGCCAGGGCGTGTGGCCAGTGCAGGGAGATGCCGACCTCTCTTCCCACTCCCTTTCCTCACTGCCTTTCTGCTTCCCTCTTGCCAGACGTGGACGTCCCCTCTCCGGATGAGAAATCCGTGATAACTTACGTGTCTTCAATCTACGATGCCTTTCCCAAAGTCCCCGAGGGAGGAGAAGGGATCAGCGCCATCGTAAGCACTGCTGCGGGCTGGGAGGCTGGGACAGCCTTTTGGGAGGCAGCTGGGGGTCGTGGGAAGGGTTTGGGAAAGGGTCTGTTCCCTATGGAAGAGGGCTGAGGAGGGGGAAGAGGCTCAGGGGGAGGAAGGAGCGTCCCCGTTGTGGTGTCTGCCCTGTGACCTGCTGGGTGTCTCTAAGGCCACGGCACTGTCCAGGCTTGGCAGGAAAAAAGCTGAGCTTCCAGGAGATTCCTCCTCCTTTCCTCCTTCCTGTTCCTGGGATGGCATCACGGCAGGGAGGCCCTGGCACGTGATCCACCCTGCAGCGTGTCCGTGGCACCTCAGTCCCCTCTGTGCTCTCCCTTATCCCCACGGAGATTTGCCCAGCAGCAAAGCCACTCTCGCCCCGCAGGAGGTGGATTCGAGGTGGCTGGAATACCAGACCCGTGTGGAGTCCCTCATCTCGTGGATCAAGCAGCACACGATACTCATGTCAGACAAATCCTTCCCCCAGAACCCTGTAGAGCTAAAGGTAGGTCCTGGGCAAGGTCCACCCGCAGCGTCCCCTGTGCCCAGCGCCGAGGGATGAGCGGTGGCATCCCCCAGGGTGGTTCCTGACGGGCCTTTCTCATCCCAGGCACTTTATAACCAGTACATACACTTCAAAGAAACTGAAATCCCAGCGAAGGAGCAGGAAAAGGGACAGATAGAGGAGCTCTACAAACTGCTAGAGGTAAGGCTCACCACGGCTGCCCGGAGGCTGGTAGGTGGGGAATGTTGTGCCTTTTTAGCAAGACTAAACTGTGCTCGGTTCAGGTTTATTTTGGAATGGAGAAGTGGGAATAACCCTCGGGACTGCGAGGCAGCGAGCAGCGCACTGCGGGAGCGGAGGCAGAGCCTCTCTTCCCTCACTGTAATCCCCGGCCAGCTCAAGGCAGAGGTGGGAAATGCCAACCTGCTGATGTTTTCCCCCAGGTATGGATTGAGTTTGGACGCATCAAGTTGCCCCAGGGCTACCACCCCAACGATGTGGAGGAGGAGTGGGGCAAGCTCATCATCGAGATGCTGGAGCGCGAGAAGCTCCTGCGGCCGGCGGTGGAGAGGTCGGTGCTGTGCCCGTGGCAGGGACGTCCCCTGTTCTCCCTCTGGCCACAGGGACATCCAAACCCCCTCTCTCATCTCCCTCTGGCATTCCAGGCTGGAATTGCTGCTACAAATCGCGAACAAGATCCAGAATGGTGCTCTGAGCTGTGAAGAAAAGCTCACCCTGGCGAAGAACACGCTGCAGGCTGTGAGTGGGGGGTGGTGTTTCCCTCCTCCTGATTTTATTGATTTGCTTGTTTTCCTGCTCTTCTTTTGTACCCATCTCCTCCCCTCTCTTCTGCCTGGGGTGGTGGGTTCCCCTGGGCAGTTCTCCTTTCTCTTCTGCCCTTCAGCCTATCCCAGAAATGCTGTAGGGGAGCTGGTGGATACCTGGCAGGGGGATGGGGAATGGTCTTGCTCTCTGGGAATACAGCAAGTGGGGCTGGACATCTGCAGAGGTGCTGGTGTGGAGGAGAACGCCGGCAAGAAACTTTCCCCACACTGGGAAAGTTTGTTGTATAATTTTTGTTGTATAATGAGGCTTAAAATCCCAAAATCTATTTTGTTTGCCTGGTGGAAAGGACTCAGTGGCAGAGCCTGGGTAGGGAGCAGGTTCCTGAAGAGGTTTTCTTTGTTATGGGAGAAAGAGATGCTGGTTGAAAGGGTTGGGAGCTAAAAATGCCGATCCCATCTATCCCTGGAAGCTTTCAGTTCACCTGCAGGAGTTTTCCTAAAGGGGATGCCCTGGGCGTGGTGTGGGGGGATGGATTCATGTTCTGCCCCAGTGAAGCTCGTGGATCAAAAGGTGTTTCCAGTCTCCAAGCTGGGCCGCTGTGGTGCCCTCCCTGCCCCTCCTGGGCTGAGGGGAGCTGGCCCTGAGTGTCCCGTGTCCCCTCAGGACGCTGCTCACCTGGAGTCGGGCCAGCCGGTGCAGTACGAGTCCGACGTGGTCGTGTACCTGCAGGAGTGCGAGGGGCTCCTCCGCCAGCTCCAGGTGGACGTGCAGATCCTCCGGGATGAGAACTACTACCAGCTGGAGGAGCTGGTGTTCAGGTGACCACGGAGAAGCTCCCTCAGGGGCTGCGCATCTGCCGTGTTCGGGGGAAGGAGGGAGCGCGTGTCCGTCTCCTTATCCACTCCTCGCTCGCTTCCCCAGGATCATGAGGCTGCAGGACGAGCTGGTGACGCTGAGGCTGGAGTGCACCAACCTGTACAGGAAAGGTCACTTCTCCACCCTGGAGCTGGCGCCCACGTCCACGCTGAGCACGACGCACTTGAAGGGCGAGTCCCTGACCAAGGGGCTCCACACCTCCTCGGCCTCCTGGTTCCGGAAGCCGATGACCAGGACGGAGCTGGTGGCCATCTCCTCCTCCGAAGATGAAGGCAGCCTCCGCTTCGTCTACGAGCTGCTGGCCTGGGTGGAGGAGATGCAGGTGGGTGCTGGGCCAGACCTCCTGCCTCTGCTCTGACTGGTGTGGGAAGCTGCCCTGGGCCTTTTCCTGCCTTTATCTGTGAGCAGTTGCTTTGATGGTCTGTAGTTTTTTGGAGATCTGAGGCTTCTGTCTGGAGCTGGGTTTTCTCTCTTGTGGTCCTGCTGGCCAGTGGGGATCAGAGGAGCCTTTCAAAGCTGGAAGCAGATCTGTGCTGATGCGGTCACTTGGTCTTACGTGGGTGGGAAGCTGGCATAGGCTGTCCCAGAAATGCTCAGTGTTGGAGCACTGGCTTAGGATCTTCTCCCAGGACTGGGAGCTGTTTGTTCCCTCTGGGGTGAGCTGGGGGGGATTCCTGGTGTCCTTCTGAGAGCAGAATGAGCAGTGCTGACTTGAGCCTCTTGGTTTCAGATGAGACTGGAGCGGGCGGAGTGGGGCACCGACCTGCCGAGCGTGGAATCCCAGCTGGAGACCCAGAGGCACATCCACGCCAGCGTGGAGGACCTGGGCTCCAGCATGAAGGAGGCCAGGATGTACGAGGTAAAGTGGGGGACACCGGGCATGGCTCCACATGGGGGCTGAGGGCACTGGGATCAGCTCTTGTGGGTCACGTTCCTGGGGCAGAGGTGGTTTTTAAGGACGGAGCTTCTGAGTTGCTGCAAGTGCTGCCCTGAGCCGCCCTCTCCACCTCCCCTTCCTCACGCAGAGCTGTGGAGAAAGATTTGGGGGTAGGGTTCTGAGTGACGCCGTCCCGTGTGGGGTAACGGGAGCGTTTCTCGTCCCTCAGGGTAAGATGTCTCCGAATTTCCGCGCGAGCTACACCGAGACGCTGGGCAAGCTGGAGACACAGTACTGCAAACTGATGGTGAGTGGGCTCCCAGCGCTGCCCAGGGAGCCTGGGCTCCATCCCTGCTCCATCCCGGAGAGGGGAGGAACTCCATCAGCTACAGAGCAGGGAGGAGGAATAATGAATAATTCCTCGTGCCCAGGAAACCTCGAGCTTCCGGCTGAGGCACCTCCAGAGCTTGCACGGATTCGTGTCCCGGGCCACTGCCGAGCTGATCTGGCTGAATGAGAAGGAGGAGGAGGAACTGGCCTACGACTGGAGTGACAACAACCCCAACATTGCAGCCAAGAAGAATTACTTCTCGGTGAGTGCTGGGAGGGCAGGTGCTGCTTTTGATCCGCCGTGGAGCCCTCAGCCCGCAGCAGACCCGAATTCCCGAGGCTGGATGCTCCCTCCCAGCTCGCCGGGCTTGGTGTTCCTGAAGGGAGCTGATGGAAGCTCTCCCCAGAGCAGAACGTGACATGAAAGCGTGTGTTCGATTGAATTGCCATCAAAAAGGCATCAAAAGATGTATTTTTAGCATTATTTTGGAGCTCAAGGCGTCTTGAACTAGCGGGGGTGAGGGGGGTGAGTCTGAGCCGAGGAGGAAGATTAATTCCTCTTTAAAGCAGCATAAATAAATTCCCATCTTTCCACAATCACACTGTCTGGAGCTGAAGAGGTCCCTGGGCAGGTTTCCAGTGCCTGCTTGGCACACGGGAGGCAGATTCCCGTCGGGAGTGGGGCTGTGGTGCCCGTGCTGCATTCCCTGGGATCCGCTGGCGTTTCCTGTAGAACTTCCACACTCTGTTAGTTGGACTCACAGTGCGAGCCAGGTCCCAGAGCTGAGGTTTGGACTTTGCCTGTGTCCCTCCTGCAGGAGCTGACGGCAGAGCTGGAGGAGAAGCAGGACATCTTCCGCTCCCTCCAGGACACGGCTGAGCTGCTCTCCCTGGAGAACCACCCGGCCAAGCAAACTGTGGAGGTGAGCTCCGGGAACCTGGAAGAGCCGTGGGGTTCCCAAGGATCAGATCACCTCACCTGGAACTGGGAGACCCCACCCCGCAGTGCCTGAGGAGGGGTTTTATGGTGGCAGGAGACCAGCACAGCAGTTTTATTTTGGGAAGTGGCCATTCCCGAATAATCCCTGCCTCAAACACACAGAGGACGAGCCTTTCCCGCAGTGAGGTGGTGCAGGGAATGGCCTTGGCTGCCCTGGAGCCATCCAGGCTTCCAGGGACACTCTGGTGGTGAAGCAAAGGGCAGCGGGAACCTTTTCCATGGGATAAAAGCCAACCTGTTCCTGCCTCTGGCATCGTGGCTGTGTGGGACATGGGGGACACAGAGACAGGGTCTGCCCTCTCCTGTGCCCAAACCCTCCTGGTTGCAGCCAGATTTTGGTCGTTCCTGTCCCTCCCTCTGGCTCCTGTGTCCTTCCCGTGCCCCTACAGGCTGTGAATGCCCCTTTTCCAGCTCCTTTTTCCGTGTTTTCCACAGGCCTACAGCGCTGCCGTGCACACCCAGTGGCAGTGGATCAAGCAGCTCTGCCTGTGCGTGGAGCAGCACGTCAAGGAGAACGCTGCCTATTTCCAGGTATTTGGGACCAAATTCCCTCGGTCCCATCCACTGAATCCCGCTCCATGAGCTCCCTATGCTGCTGTTCTCCTTGGGGAAGAGGGGAAGGAGGGATTTGGGCTTTCTCTGGAATATCTGTTAGCTGCTCCCTGGGCGTTGCTAGGGGGAAAAAGGGATCAACTTCCCTGTAGTTCTGGCCATCCCCATGGGATGATCCTGCCCTTGCAGCCCTAAAGCCAGAGCAGTGTCCGGAGCTGCTGGCTGAGCCTTTGGGGTGATCCTTGCCTGCCCTCAGGCTGCTCAGGGCACTTGTCCGGGTTCCTGTGACCCTTTTTGCCTCCGCAGTGTCAGGAGCTGCTGGCTGAGCCTTTGGGGTGATCCTTGCCTGCCCTCAGGCTGCTCAGGGCACTTGTCCGGGTTCCTGTGACCCTTTTTGCCTCCGCAGTGTCAGGAGCTGCTGGCTGAGCCTTTGGGGTGATCCTTGCCTGCCCTCAGGCTGCTCAGGGCACTTGTCCGGGTTCCTGTGACCCTTTTTGCCTCCGCAGTGTCAGGAGCTGCTGGCTGAGCCTTTGGGGTGATCCTTGCCTGCCCTCAGGCTGCTCAGGGCTCTTGTCCGGGTTCCCGTGACCCTTTTTGCCTCCGCAGTTCTTCAGCGACGCCCGGGAGTCGGAGGCGTACCTGCGGAACCTGCAGGACTCCATCAAAAGGAAATACTCCTGCGACCACAACACGAGCCTGACGCGGCTGGAGGACCTGCTGCAGGACTCCATGGTGGGTCCTCCCACACCCCACCACCCTGCAGCGTTGCCTGGGGCACCTCCTGCTTCCCCCGCGGGGGGAGCTGGGCTCTTCATCCCCACACTTTGGTGGGATGTGGTTTGTTTTCCGCCTCGGGCAGTGGTTTGCTTTCCCTTGGAGCTGCCCAGTGGCCCTGGGGTGCAGGCTGTGGTGGCCCCAGCTGTGTGGTGTGGCTGGAGTTGGTCGCTGTCGTTTAGCGGCACCGTCTGACCTCTCCGTGTGCTCAGGGTGAGGAGCAGGCAGCCTGTGCTGCCTGTGCGAGGTCCCAGCCTGACGTGTGAGCTGCTTCTGCCCCAGCCATGCCCGTCCTGCCATCCTGCTCGAGTCCTGCTGACAAAGGCAGGGCCCGTCGGGTGCTCCTGGTTCTGCTTTGGAGCCGGTGGAGAGACGCCTGCTCTTTATCCAGCCCAAATCCCGTGTTAATCCATCCTGCTGGATGGGGGAGAGCCAGGGCAGCCTGGCTGTGCCAGGGGCTGATCTCTGAACACGTGGCCTGGCTTAGCTGCAGCAGAGCAGAGCCCGGGCTGTGGCACTGTCACCTTCTTGCCTGGTTTGGCCTGAAAAAAACCAACCCAAAAACAACCCCCAAGGAGCAAAGCATCAGCTGGTGTTCGACACCAGGGTCGGGGGAGGATTTGGGCTGCGGGTGAAGTGCTGAGCCGCGGTGGCAGGGTCAGGAGGTGGCACTGAGTGTGTGGAGGCAGGCGCTCACTCTGCTCTTGGTGCGCAGCTCCCCAGAGTGTCCCCGGTGGCACTGGGGTGCCCTTACTGGGGGTGATGGGTGCATCAGCACTGTCTCCTCTCCTGGAGGCCTGGGGGCTCCCCCGGCCTCTCTGTCGCGGTCTCGGGGTTGTCCTGGCCTGTCTCCGGCGCTGCCGGCACACGGAGCAGCCAGCCTGGCTCCAGGGGTCTGTGTTTGGGAACAGCAGGAGCCTGGCAGGTGCCCTCTGGGGTGGGAGAGGCAGTCCTGGGCAGCCAGAGAGTGGCCACAAACCCAGGACTGGGGCAGCTGCCCCAAGCTCAGCTATATTACTCTTTCTTACCTAATAAGTTAAAGTTGTATTTCTTCCAATCATGCTCCCTGGGACAGGCACAGGTAGTTTATTTAATCATTTATTCTTTTCTTTTTCTTTTTCCTTTTTTTTTTTTTTTAATTTTTTTTTTAAATTTTAGCCATTAAATTCTCCTCCACCGTCGTAGCACATTAACCAACCCCCAGAGTACCAAGCATGAGGGAGAACCTTTTCTGGGATCCTTTTCTTTGAAACCTTGGCCACAGCCAGCGCGGGCCGAGCCGTCACTAATCACACGAGCTGCCGGTGTGGTGATCCGCACACGTCTCCACCGGTGCCAGGGGAGCTTTGCCACCAGTCCCCCTGGGTTGGTGCCATCACCAAACCCAGCAGGGGATTTGTGGGATTTGTAGGATCTGGCAGATTTCTCCCCAGAGCCAGAGGCCTGTGCGATCACTCCGCCACGAGCCGCTTCTCCTGAGATGTTTTATCCGCATAATTCATCGTCTCCCATTCCAGCCATCGGTTTAAACACCCCTTCATCCTTTGCTTTAGAGAAAGGCAGCATGCTGCCCTGGGCTCTCCTCCAGGCAACCAAACGTCCCCAGCTTTGGGCTGGAGATTGTCCTGCTCTTGGCCCCTCGCAGCTCCTGGGACTTTGCTTTGGTGGATGTTGTGTTCTCTTTTTTTTGCCCTTCTGAAAGAAAACGTTCTCTTGTCCTACCAGCCAGAGAGCCAGAGGTGTGCATGTGGCTTTGCAGGGCAGTGGGAGTAGCAGTGACCTCCGTCCTCCCTCCCATCCCATCTCCTGAGCCCTCTTCCCATCCTGCCAGGGCAGCGGGACCCTCCTGACGTGTTTGCTCAGCCCTTGCAGGCCAGCACTGGGGTGGGGGGAGAGCCGAGATGCCCGGGAGAGACTTCCCCTCGCCATCCCTGAACGACCTGCCCATCCTCCTTCTCCCTGCCAGGATGAGAAGGAGCAGCTCATCCAGTCCAAGAGCTCCGTGGCCAGCCTGGTGGGACGGTCCAAAACCATCGTCCAGCTGCGGCCCCGGAACCCGGAGCACGCCGTGAAGAGCACGATCCCCATCAAGGCGGTCTGTGACTACCGGCAGATCGAGGTGAGGGCTGGGAGGGTGTTGGTGGTGATGCCTCAGGTTCTAGATTTTATATTTTTAAATCCTGCTCTGCCCGGGGTGGGACTCTGGAGTTCCTTGGAGCCCGTTGGCTGCTGCTCCCTTGTGCCAGACAGACACAACAAAGCCTCTCCCAGCTCCTTGTTCAAGGACACTCAGGCTGTCCCCGGCCCAAAAGGTGCAAACTGGGGCCTCTGGAGAGGGGGAGAAATGGAAGAAATTCCATCAGCAGCTCAAGGTTGAATTGGTGAATTGATGCTGATCTGCAAATGAACCAAACCTTATCAAAGTGTGAAGGACTCGTGACTCGGGGCCCAGCTCGGGGCCCAGCTTGGATGTGGCCTTTGGCTCCCCAGGGTGCACCTTTGAAGGCCTTTCAGATAAACATCCCCCTTTATTCCCTCACTCCTGCCTGGGCTCTGTGTCTGGGTAGCCACCCAAGGCATCGCTTGGGAAGGGAAGGCAGGGACAAGGCAGGGGGAGTGACAGCCGTGGTGGCTTAGAATTCCATAGAATCTGTCAATGGGAAGCGGAGTGGGAAGACAGGGGGAGGGAAACAGCAGGGCTGTTTTTCCTGGAGCAGATTCCCATGTCTCAGATTTATTCTGGGCAGGAGCTGGAGTCCTTTCCCCTTCCCAGGGAGGATGGGCTCCATCAGCCTCAGCCAAAGGAGCACGTGGGTGGCAGCCAGCTCCCTCTCACTTCCCTGTCCCTTCCTCTCCCGGCACGAGCTTGGCGCCATTCCAGGCCGCTGCTTGACTGAAACAGATCCATCTGGGTATTTCTGGGAGCTGGCTCACCCCCAGGAGAGGGGCTGGCAGCAGGGACGGGCGTGCACGGCCCTGCTGCTGGTCTCTGACGGGCTGGGGGTGTCGGTGCTGTCGCAGATCACCATCTGCAGGAACGACGAGTGCGTCCTGGAGGACAACTCCCAGAGGACCAAGTGGAAGGTGATCAGCCCCACGGGGAACGAGGCCATGGTGCCTTCTGTCTGCTTCCTGATCCCCCCGCCCAACAAAGAGGCCATCGAGATGGCCAACAGGTAACTTTGGCGGCAGCCACAGAGGGGTGGGATGGTGGCACGGGAGGGGACAGATTTGGGGTGGGAATGGGAAAAGAGTGGGGATGGAGGAACCGAAGTGGTTTGTGGTGGGGAAAGGAATCCCTCGTGGTTCTACAGCTGCAAACTCCTTGGCAGTGATTGCTGCAGTAGCTTGCAAAATGAAAAAAAAATGACAATTTGGGAGGAGGGATCCCCCCAGGGATCTCTGGCACTGAACAGCAGGAGCACCACTCCCTGCCTGCTGCCAGACTGGGATTGATGGGCTGCTGTCGGGCAGAGATGGCCGGAGGATTAATGGGGTCAGGGCTGGGTTTGCTGGGAAGATCCAGGGCTGATGGATCCGCTCCTTCCCCTTGCAGGGTGGAACAGCTGTACCAGAAAGTGATGGCTCTCTGGCACCAGCTCCACATGAACACCAAGAGCCTCATCTCCTGGAACTACCTGCGGAAGGACATTGCCCTGGTGCAGAGCTTCAGCATGGAAAAGGTACAGAGGCACTTCCCTGCCTGGTTCCGGGGTTGTGCTGCTCTCCAGGCTCCTCTGTGTGGCAGAGGAGAGGGGGAAAACCAGAGAGTGCAAGACTGGGGAAGTCAAGGGTCTTTACACCTTGGAAAGTGTCAGGGTTTACAGCTATGGGGAGCAGTGGGGGAAAAGGGAGCAATTTACACCTTGAAAACCTGAGCTTGGGGGTGCTCTGCGAAAGGATTTCTCTTTTTCCCAGTAAAAAGAGCATCAGGAGTTTGCTGCTGACGAGAGATTGTGGATTGAGCGTTTCATTAGGGAGCGAGCACGGCTGGAGGGAGGCAGGGGGCTGATGCAGAGGATTTACCTTTCCTCTGAAAACGCTGCCCTGGCGAGTGAAGGCGGTTCAGTTGGTGTGCAGGAAGTTGTTCCTGATGTTTGGATGTGCTCTTTTTCCCACCTGCAGCTTAGATCCTTGGCTCAAGGGGAGTGTCAGCAAGCCCTGAAGAGCCTCCAGGCCCACTACGAGGATTTCCTGCAGGACAGCCGGGACTCGGAGCTCTTCTCCGTGTCGGACCGGCTGCGCCTGGAGGAGGAAGTGGAGTCTTCCAAGGAACACATCCGGCAGCTGCTGGAGTCCATGGAGAACGGTGAGCTTCAAAGGGCCTGATGGTTTAACCAGGAGCTGTGGGAACTCATAAACAAAGGATTTATGGAGCGGCTTCGTGTTCTTCTTTTCCTGAGCTGGCTGGTTGATGGTGTGAACAGCTGCTCTCCTTATTTCTCCATCCATCCACCCGAGTGTTCGGCCTTTGTCCAGCAATATTCCTGCAGAGAATCCTTGACTTTGCAGCTTCAGCTCAACTGCTGAGTCCTTACGATGTTGGCAGTGGGTTTAGTCATGGGGACGCACTCCAAGCAGGGAGTCCTTCCTGCGTTTCGTCTTTGGGAAAGCACACGTGGTGGTGGCACTTGCGACGCCGTGAGTCCCACGAGGACCGAGGACTCCGGCGAGGCTCCCCGTGGCTGGACTCGTTTCCAGAACGAGATGATTTAATTAACGTGTTTTTCCATCTGAGCAGCGATCCCGGTGCCAGCGCGGTGCCGCGGGTCCCGTCTGGCTGCGGCAGACATTGGCCCGTGGCGCTTGAGCTGCTGTTCTCTGTGTGTCTGCCTTGCAGAGGACAAGGATGAGACCGTGGCCAGGACGTACCTGTCCGAGCTGAAGAACATCCGCCTGCGCCTGGAGGAGTGCGAGCGCCGGCTCGTGAGCCGCGTCCAGGCCCCGAGCGGCGCCCGGGCAGACGGTGACACCATCCAGGAAAACGCCATCCGCATTGCGGAGCAGGAGGTCAGGCCTGCTGCTGGGAGCTGGGCAGGGCAGGGCCGAGGTGGACACAGGTCCAAAAACAGCTGTAGCTCCTCTGGAGTTGAGCGTGTGGGCGAAGGGTGCGGGGTTTGAGGGACTCTCGCTGCGCAGAAGGCAGCAGGAAGCCTCAGCAGGTGGGCTCCCTGCTTCATTTCCTACCGGCTCCTTTGCTGAGGGCAATCCTGCTTTTTTCCCTGCCTGTTCGGGCTCTCCTTTCACGTTCTGTCCCTCCCTCTGCAGCGCACGCAGGAGGATCTGCAGCAGCTGCAGTCGGAGCTCCGGGTTGTGTCCGAGAGGTGCTGCAGCTTCCTGGACAAGGCTCCTGCAGGGCCCAGCACGCCCCAGCTGCGTTCAGAGCTGGACTTGGTGGTGAACAAGATGGAGCAGACGCATGGGCTGTCTTCCATCTACCTGGAGAAGTGAGTTGGGATGTGCCTCTGTTCCCAAACACCCTTCTGGGTATTCCCAGTTCACTAAAGGCCTTGTTCTGTGCCTCCAACACACTTTGTGCTGGACGTAACCGAGTCCAGCCCCCTGCAGCACGTGGTGCAGCCTCCAGATCTCTGCCACATCTGGGACGTCATCGCGCTGCTTCTCTTTGATTTGCCAGGTTGAAGACGGTTGATGTCATTATCCGCAACACCCAAGGAGCAGAATCCCTGGTCAAAGGCTACGAGGTGAAGCTGAGCCAGGAGGAGGCCGTTCCCGCTGACCTGGCAGCCATTCAGACTCACAGGACGGCCTTGCAGGTTGGTGCCGTTGGTTTGTCAAGCGGGGTCCTTCCCTTTTTCCTGCTGGCTTTGGACTGTGGGACCTTTTTCTTGCCTTGGTACGTTTGAGAGGATTTTGTGCTGCTGCTGTGATACCCCTGATTGCTTTGTAAGTGCAGAGGAGGGGGCTCGTGCTCTGTCTGCTGCTGTAGGACAGGGCCTGAACCAGTCTGACCTGGGAGCACGGTCCTGTTCATTCCACACCTCCTACAACCCCCCAGTTCTTTGCAGGTTAAGGAGAGTGGGAAGATAAACCCATTAACCCCTTCCCAGCTTTGCCAGCTCCGGGCAGGAGGACATCCCTGGCTTGGTCCCTTCTGCTTTCCGTGCCACTGACCCGGTGCTGTCTCCTCTTGCAGCAATGGCTCGGGGAGGTGAAGGACAAGGGCTCCGTGTTCTCCACGCTGGAGGAGGAGATGGCGAAGGCGAAGGAGGTGGGGGAGCAGCTGTTCCGCCTGAGGCAGGAGCGCAGCATCGACCTGGAGCGCTTCCAGGAGAAAGGGAGCCAGCTGTGGGATCGCTGGCAGCGAGTCTGCGCCCAGATCGAGACCCGGTGAGGAACCTCCTGCCTCCTCTCCTCGGCTTCAGCTGAGAGCTGGGGGATCAGGCTTGGTGGTGGTGAAATTTTTTCCGGCTGGGATTCCCGCTGGTGGCGTTTCACCCCCTCCTCTTACCTGTCGCGGTTTTCTCTCAGCCACACGGAGCTGGAGAGCATCCAGGAGGTGCTGAGTGATTACCGGCAGTGCCACAGCGCCCTGATCCAGTGGATCGAGGAGATCACAGCCCAGCAGGAGCTGATGAAGCCCGGCCAGGCGGAGGACAGCCGGGTGCTGTCGGAGCAGCTCAGCCAGCAAACGGTGAGGCAGCACCTCGTGATGTCTCGCCGCTGCCGTGACCGTGTCACTTCTTTTCATCTCTTGAGCTTGAAAATATGAAAAGCAGCAGGGAAGAGGCTGCAGGCCTGAGCTGGGTGTCTGGGAAGGAAGGGGAGGAACTCTGCTTGACTCGAGGTGCAGATGAGGTCTTGCGTGAGAAATTGGAGAGTGTAAAGATTTTACCCGAAAGTACAGGGATGTGAACCGGAGTTCTGCTCACCCCTCATGGCTGCTGTCATAGAATCCCAGAAAGGCTGGGTTGGAAGGGATCTTCAAGATCATCTTGTTTCAACCCCCCTGCCATGGGCAGGGACACCTTCCACTCTCCCAGGTTGCTCCAAGCCCCGTCCAGCCTGGCCTTGGGCACTTCCAGGGTTGGGGCACCCACAGCTTCTCTGGGCAACAACTCACACAACCTGTCCTGACAACCATTTTTGCTTTGAATTTCCTTGAAGGCTTTGGCTGCAGAGATTGAGAAGAACCAAGCCAAGCTGGACCAGTGTCAGAAATTCTCCCAGCAATACTCGGCCGCCGTCAAGGTACGGTTCCCCCCCTGCGCCTGGGTTGGGCGGGCTGGGCAGGAGCAGCCGCGGCAGAGTTTGCAAATCTCCACATCTCCCCACCTTTGCAGGACTACGAGCTGCAGCTGATGACCTACAGGGCCTTCGTAGAGTCGCAGCAGAAGTCCCCCATGAAGCGCCGGCGGATGCTCTCCTCCTCGGATGCCATCACCCAGGAGGTAGGAACCCACCTAAGCTCGGCAGGGGGAAATTTTGGTGGTGGGGGGGGAATCCTTCGAAGCGCCCAGCGAAACCGCCCAGCAGCCTCTGTGAAATGAGCTCCTTTCTGCTGAACTCTCTTGTATAAATACAGTTTCCACCCTCGCTGTTTTTTCCAATAGCCAGAGAGGATGGCTTAGTGCCCTAAGCACCAGGTATGCCATACCTAGACTCCTGGGAACCCCTGGGAACCCCTGGGTCAAATCCAGCGGGGTCGGCTCAGCCCTTCGGCCTTGCGAGGTAAATAAACCAGAGCACCATGCAGTGTTGCTGTGTGTGCATCCTTGGGATGAGAACCTTTTAGGGACCCGAGCTCCTGTCTGCTCTGTGTGGATAATAAAGACCCCGGTAGCCCTCTGTGAGAGTTGAGCATCCGCCCCAGTGTCCGTGGCCGGAGTCTCCCCTCGCTCCAGTGTCGTGCAGCATGCCTTGTGTGGCCACCACCCTCCCCAGCAGACTTGCTGCATTCCATTGGTGCCATCCCGGCTCCGCCAGGTGCCCCGGGGGGTTCCCAAGCGAGAGGTGCTGCGTCCGTGTCGTGTTCTGTGAAGGGTGACGCTCCAGATCCGCCGGCAGGAACTGATGCACCCCCTTTTCCCTCTGTTTTCCCCTCTCTCCCTTGGCAGTTCATGGATCTGAGGACTCGCTACACGGCCCTGGTGACGCTGACCACCCAGCACGTGAAGTACATCAGCGACGCGCTGCGGCGGCTGGAGGAGGAGGAGGTGAGCACACTCTGTTCCCACATTCCCTCCATCCCTAAGGATGCTGCTCCGTGCTGAGGGCACATCCTGGGCCTTGCTCCCCCTTTTGGAGATCCCCTTTGACGTGGGGTCCCCTCCTTCCTCGTCTGTTTGCAGAAAGTGGTGGAGGAGGAAAAGCAGGAGCACGTGGACAAGGTGAAGGAGCTCCTGGGCTGGGCCCTGGGCTTGAAGCAGAGTGTGCAGGGCAGGACAGCTGCAGCTGGGAGCAGAGAGCTGGGAGACATCGAGAAATCCATCTCGGAGCAGCAGGTAACGCAGGAGTGGCACCAGACGCTGAGGTTCAACTGCTGCTCTTTTTTCACAGCTGAATTAAGCTGATTTCTTTCTTTTTTTTTTTTTTTTTTTTTTTTCCCTTGCCTAGCTTAAAGCAGACTCCAATATAAAATGCCAAAACCAGAAGGTTTTGTCCCTCTCTCTCATANCAGGCCCTGAATGAGGAGCTGACTGCGAAGAAGGAGCAGGTCTCTGAGGCCATCAAAACTTCCCAAATCTTCCTGGCAAAACACAGCCACAAGTGAGTGTGACCCAGGGGGAGAACAAGGGCTGGAGATGAGATTCCTTAGAGCTGGTGGATCCGTGGGGTCCGGTGCCTGACTCCAGTTAAAAACAATGATGAGCTGCACGTGACAGTTGTCTCCTTTATTGTCTGCCATGGGGAATGTGAAATGTGCAACCCATTTATGCTGTGGGATGATATTAATCCCCTTTAGTTGAGATGCAGCCCCGTATATTTGGGGATTTGGTTGTTAGAGCGCAGCTCAGCCTTTGCTCAGTTGTCCTGGCAGGTTTTAGCTGAGCTGGGCAAGGAGTAGGGTAGGCAGAGGAAGGGACTCATGGTGGATTTGGCCTTTTCCTGTGCTAGAAGAACGTGGCAGTTCTGTGGAGCTGGTTTGGGCAGTACCCTGAGAGATTTCCCCTTCCCCTTGCAGGCTTTCCCAGCTGGAAAAGGACCAGATTTCTGCCCAGATTGGTGCTCTCAAGGAAACCTACCAGGCTCTCTGCAGCAACTCCACGGAGCAGCTCCAGCAGCTCCAGAGCCAGCTGGCTCAGGAGACAGAGCACAAGGTACTGCTCCCTGCTCAGCCCCGTGGCTGCATGGACACGTTTCACTCCTCAGGCCGTGGAAAAGGTTTCATTTTGTTGTGTGTCTCGTGGCCGCTGGCCACTCACAGCCTCTTACTTGCACGTGGTAGCCCTCCCTTCTCTTCCATCCGTGGTCACCCAAAGCATCTGGTGGTCCCTGGAGGCCAAGCAGGAGCCGTTTTCCTGCTGCCTTCCAGCTCGATGGGAGATTTGTCCTTTGGTTTCCATCTCTGCCCTCTGCGCGAGGGTTGGCTCGTTCATGCTTGGCCAGCAGGGTGGCAGATGGAATTCTGCCCTGGAAATGGTCCCCCTAAGGAAATCTGTGTCCTCTGAGCAGTGTCCTCTCAGGGCTGTAACCTCAGAGGGCTCAATCCCCCAGGCTTGCAGGGAGGTGGGACTCACGTGGCCTCGTGGATCTCGGGGTCTGACCGAGAGTTTGCTCAGCAGTGGCTGAGCCAGGCAGCTCTTCCCTGTGGAAGGCAACTGCATTGTCCAGCCCCTCAGCTGACCTGGGAGACCTTCAGGACCCATTCCCTGTTCATATCCATCCTTGTTCCTCCGGGTAGGGAGGGCTGGAAGCGCGTCCCTTGTTGCCTCTGTTAGGAGCTGTCGTTCACAGATTTACGTGTGCGTGTTCTCTAAGTGTATATTCATGTGTCAATGGATATTCTTGTGTGTTTGCTTGCTGGCTCCCTGTACCCTGAAGCAGCAGCCCGCTCACATCTGGCTGTGAGACGCAGGTTTTGGCTCTCGGGTCCGTGAGTGAAGCCCTGTTCAAGCCACTCATGGGGAGAGGGCGGCAGGGCGGCTTTTTTTGGGATCTGCCTGTCCAGCTTTCACCTAAATATGTCGTGTTTTGCTCCAAACTGGACTTTACAGCACATTCCAGGTGTTTCAGAGCAGGAAATGATTTATTTTATTGAAAGCCATTGAGCCCTTGTGCTGGCAGCAGAAAGGTGAACAAGTCGTCTTGTTAAGCCATCACAGATTTGGTGCAGCCTGCCTGTGGAATGGATGTTTTTTTCCTTTCCCTTTTCCTCCCTTTTTGGTCAGGAACATGATTTTAGAGCAAAAGCCTTCTCCAGGGCTTTGTCAAGCTGTTTTGGCACAGCACAAGGCTGCTTTGGGGCTGGAACAGTTTTCACTCACGCTCTCGATGAAGCCCAGGCAGCGAAACGAGAGATGGCAGCGGGGCTTCACCTTAAATCCCCGTCTGCAAAACCATCCCTGCGGCTCTGGTGCGGAGCCGTTGCTTCACTGTAGAGGGAGCATGAAGAACTCTTTAACATTTGCTTGCTGGAAGCATCCAACTGTCAGAGAGAAGTTACAAAAGACCAAAAAAAGTGCCAAGCAGAGCGCGCTAAAATTGAGCATGATGTGTCCCTGTACGGTCTGTGTTTCATGTCAACTGTTTTTAAGATTAACTGACATCCTTGCTTACAAGTTTAACTAACCCCCCTGGGATTTAAACAAACAAAACACACAAAAGGGAAAGAGGACGGACCTGTGTGTGGGGGTTCTTTTTGCAAAACAAAACGGTCGCATGCTGGACGCTAACCCCAAGCTTTACACTGTGTGTGATACGGCTGAACTGCTCCATAAGGCTCTGTCTTTAACTGCTCAAGGCACACCCTGCAAGTCGGTAAGTAAAAGCCTTTTACTCCCCTCCCTCCCATCCATCTCCTTTTTTATCTTCCTCTTTTGTTTCCCCCCCTTTCCCTCTTCTCTGTCTTTCCACGGCTTGTTCATCTCTGAGTTTGCATGTCAGGGTCTGGCGATGGTGGTGGAGAGCTTAGGTTGTTCCAGAAGGTTCGTCCTGTCCCCACAGGCAAGGTGTTGGGATGCAAAAGGAGCCCATTCCGGAACCCTCATTCCCTCCTCGCTGTCCCCACAAAAATCTCGGAGTGCCTGGGCCAGCCTTAGACCCAACCAGTGGCACCGGGAGAAACCCAAACGTCCAAAGAGCCTTTGAACAGAGAAACTCTTTATCCCCTCAATTATTACCCTCCCTGTGGGGATAGCAGCAAGAAAAACCCCTCCAAAAAAACACCACAGTAGTTGGTGTGGTCCCAGTCTGTCCCTGTTCCCATGCTGGAACCTCCAACTTGTTCCATTTCCCCCTTGGCCCTGTCTGAGGAGGTGCTGGAGTGGGCAGAGCAGGGGCCGTGGTCATGCCTGGGGAGCTGTC
This sequence comes from Eulacestoma nigropectus, assembly GCA_013397775.1. Classification (NCBI taxonomy): domain Eukaryota; kingdom Metazoa; phylum Chordata; class Aves; order Passeriformes; genus Eulacestoma; species Eulacestoma nigropectus. The sequence goes on from VZTE01003368.1 coordinate 56,818, forward strand.
CTGCTCCTGCCCTGATGCATGGCTGGGAGCTGCTCCGTGGCACGGGGCTCTGCGCTGTTCCCCAGCCATCCTGGCACTCGGGATTTGCTTGGGAAGTGCAGGATTTACAGCGTGGCAGGAATCAGCGTGGAGGCTGCGCTGGGAGAGGTTCCTCCTTACCCCAAAGCGGGCGGTTTGGGGGGGGTTTTCTTCCCCACGAGCGCACAGTGGGGTTGGTGTCGTCTTTCCTTTTTTAAAGCTGGAGTTGTTGGAGGGCTTTGTTGTGCTTGTTGGTCTCCTGCCCTCTTTTTCCGTGGAGCATTAGGAATGGTGCCGAGTTTTGGTGCTTGCTGCTTTGCTGCGTTACTGGTGGTGGATGTTGGAGGCTTCTTGGTGCTGCCCTGGTGATGGACTGGATTTCAAACACTTTGGGGCTTTCTAGCCTGTTTGGGGATTTTAAGTTTGGGTTTTTTTTAAACTGAGGCCTCCCTGAAACTCATGCAATGAGTGCTGGATTTTGATTTTAATTCCTTTCCTTCTCTTTCTGTTCCAGGGCAGCGAAGCCGTGGCAGGAGTGATCGATCTTGGCACGGTAGAAATATTCCCTGTCTTTGGTGCCATGCAGAGAGGTCTTATAGATCAGGACACGGGCCTGGTCCTCTTGGAGGCCCAGGTGATCACCTCTGACTTAGTTGTCCCAGAGACCAGTGAGAAACTCTCCTTGGAGAAAGCTCTGGCAAGAAACATCATCGATCCCAGGGCATTCCAGGTGCTGCAGGAGTTGAAGGATGCTCTCCAGCGGGTGGAAGAAGTCAGATGTGAAGGGAGGCAGCTCCTCCCCGTCGTCGCTGCCGTAGAAGAGGGGAGGATCAGTGAGAGCGTTGGGCTAAAGATTCTTGAGGCTGAGCTCGTCACTGGGGGCTTTAAATTCCAGCAGGGCAGAATCAGCATGGAGGCAGCGGTGCAAGAGAGGCTCCTTCCCCCTCAGCTTCACTCCAGGCTTCTGTCTCACCTGGAAGGTGGCAAGGATTTGATTGACCCCAACACTGCTGAGAAAATCAGTCTGCCCGAGCTCCTGGACCGGTGCATCGTCCACCGGGAGACCGGGCTGAGGCTGCTCCCAGTCAAGCAGCTGGCGGGTGGGATGGTGAGCTTGAGGTCAGGCAGGGAGGTCAGCATCTTCCGTGCAGTCCAGGAGGGGCTGATGGACAGGCAGGTGGCCATCAGGTTGCTGGAAGCCCACCTCTTCGCTGGTGGCATCGTTGACCCCAGGACAGGACACAGGCTGACCGTGGACGAGGCTGTCAGGCATAATTTGATTGACCAGGATCTGGCCTGCACGCTTCTGATCCGGCAGCTCCGGACGGGTGGGATCATCGACACCGCCACGGGAGAGAGGCTGACCATGGATGAAGCCCTACGGAAGGGGTTGGTAGCTCCAAGGATTGCGCTGCTGGTCCTGGAATCCCTGTGGTCCTTCATGGGGCTCCTGTGGCCAGAGACGGGGGAGATCATCCCGGTTGCCGATGCTTTGGAGCAAGGAATCCTCTCCACAGAGTTGATTCACGAGATTCTCAGCAAGAGGCAGCTCCTTAGGGCTGTTTTTATACCGGAAACCACGGAGGTGATGTCCTGGCAGAAGGCGGTGGAACAGGGCATCCTGGAGAGAGAGGTGGTGAAGAAGCTGGAATCAACAGCCATACCTGATGTCTTGGCCAGCGTGCAGCTCGCTGGCTCTCCAAGCAGGAGCAGGCACGGCCAGAGCTCCCCTGGAAGGAGCCCCACAGGCCAGGAGGAGCCTCTGCTAAGGAGTGACGACGAAAGGCTGATGTTCCACTTGATGACCCACAGCTACATCAACATCCACGATGGCCAGAAGCTGCTCTTGGTGGATGCAGAGTTGAACAATCTCACTAAAGCTCTCATCCAAAGCCAAGAAAACGGATCCTGTGCACAGGCGTTGGAAGGCTTTGAGGAGACGGAGGCAGACACAGCTCTGGAAAGTGAACCTTGCAATGGTTTGGCTTTGCAGCAGCTTGAGCTTCAATTTGCTCCTCCAAAAGGTGAAGGTGAGAGGATCCAAGCACCCAGAACTGCCTTGGAGAATGGGGAGGTGGTGATGGGACCTGAGAGTCTCCTCTTGGAGGATGCAGAGGGTTTCCTGCATGTGGAAGAGCAGGAGCAGATTTCCACTGAACAGGAGACCATCAGGAGTGAAACTGATGCTGAATTTGGAAGCGAACAGGTCACTCTCACAAGCAAGGACAAACATCAGGTAAAATTATTGATGCCAGAACCTCCCAGTGACCTTGATAGTGGATTATTCAGAGAAACAGAGGAAATGATGATTGAGGCAGAGGAAGAGTCCAAGCCTGCTGCAGTAGACAGAGTGGAAGGTCCTGAAGATCAGAAGAGGGCATTGGAAAGTGGGGCAGCGGTCGTGAAAAGTGAAATCTGCATAACGATGGGTGTGCCAGAAAGCAGAGACAGACTGAAAATCGTGGCAGAGAGGTCTCAGGGTGTGAGGGAACCTGAACGAGAGGCAGAAGATGTTAGAGAGGTTTATTTGCTAAAGGAGGAAAGGGTTGAAAATGGTGTGCTGGGAGGAGAGGAGGCTGTGCTCCCTGCAGCTGGAGAGGCAGCGCCGGCAGAGAGGCAAAGCAGAGAGGACATGGAAAGTGTGTTGGAAGTGGAAGAAGGAGAGCGGGGAGAAGTGTTGGGTGATGGTGAGGGCGTTGATGAACCATCCCTGCCAGCCCCTGAGGAGCAGGAAGCAGAGGACACTTTGGAGAAGCTCCTGGCACAGCTCCGAAGCGGTGGCATCGTCCATGAGCAGACAGGCAAGACGCTGCTGCTGGACGAGGCGGTGGCCTCCGGAGTGGTGTCCGGCCACACGGCCGTGAAACTCATGGAGAGGATGAAGATGTTCAGTGGCTTCTTTGACTCTCAGGTGTGTGAACCCTTGACCACCGAGGACGTGATTGAAGAGGGTCTGATGGACGAGGAGCTGCTCCAGAAGGTCCTCGCGTCCGACAAAGCCATAAGCGGTGTCCTTGACCCAGGCAATAACTTTGTCTACTCCATCAAGGACGCTGCTGCTGTCGGCCTTCTGGACAAGGAGACGGCGATGAGGATCTTGGAAGGGCAGGTGGTTACCGGGGGGATTGTTGACTTGAAACGCGGCAAAAAAGTGTCGGTGACTTTGGCTTCAAATCTGGGCCTCATCGAGCCGACGAGTCAGACAGAGCTGGTCCAGCTGGAGAAGGCCTCCAAGGGGAAAGGCACCGACAAGGTGACCAGGCAGAAGCTCATTAATTTACAGGCTGAGACCAGTGGAATTGTGGATCCAGAAACCAAGCGGCCTTTGACTGTGGCAGAGTCTGTTGAAAAGGGGCTCCTGGAGAAGGAAAAAGCTTTTCAGCTCTTGACCAAGCAGGTTGCTGATGGAGGAATCATCCATCACGTGTCTGGGATGAGGCTTTCGGTGCACGACGCGATGAAACATGGTTTGATCGATCCAGATCTATGCAAGGAGCTCAGGAAAGCTGAAGGGGTGGTCCTGCAGGACTTTGTCCATCCAGCCACGAAGGAGAAGCTGCCCTTGCCCCAGGCAGTGTCGCTGGGGCTCGTTAGCCCAGAATTCCAGAGGAAAGTGCAGGAAATCCAGGCTGAGAGCGGAAGCATTCTTGATCCAGCTTCTGGCCAGAGACTGGCGCTGTGTCAAGCGGTGCAGGAGGGCTTGGTGCCCCAGCAGGTGGTGGAGAAAGCCCTGTCGTCTTCAGAAATGAGGGAAGGAATCGTAGACCCCGAGAGCTGCAAGATCGTTCCCTACTCGGAGTTCCTGAAGAAGTGTAAAATCGATATCGAATCCGGCCAGAGGTACCTGGAGGTCCACCCCTTCCAGGCCATCAAGGATGAGGCGACAGGGACCAAGCTGACGTGTGCCGAGGCGGTGAGGCTGGGGAAGGTGGACCCCCTGCCCACCCTGAGGCTGCTGCAGGCGCAGGCAGACAGCGGAGGGGTGGTGGAGGGCACCGTCAGCAAGAGGCTGTCCCTGAGGGCAGCCGTGGAACGAGGGATGCTGGACGAGGCCATGGCCAAGGTCATCGCCACCAACCAGCTCAGGGCTGGGGGAATTGTTGATGCCCCCAGTGGGAAAAGGTTGACGGTGGAGGAAGCTGTTGGAAAAGGACTGATCAGCCAAAAATTAGCTGCCGGTCTTCGGGATGTGCAATTATCCGAAGAGAAAGTTGGCTCTGAGGTCTGCAAAGTAGAAGAACCGCAACTTTCACAGGAAAAAATAGAAAAATTATCTCCAGAAGAGGAAGGTGTCATCCTGCCTACCAGATCTGCTGATGGTGCTGAGCCCAAAGCTCAACCTGAAGCTGTGAGCTATGACACAGCTCGGGGTGCAGCTGCTGCCACCGAGGAATCCCCCAAAACACAGAGAGAAGGGAAACTAAAACCCCAGGAAGCTTCAGAGGATGGTGTCCATCCCCAGGATGAACGTCATCATCTTCATCAACCCCGGGCAAGAGTTGAGGTGGCTCCAGAGCACCCCTCAGTGCTGGCCACAGCGTCTCTCCCTGAAGAGACAGTGGTGGCAGGGGCTGTGGAAAAAGGGGTCCCAAAAGGCAGCTCCCAAGTGAGAGCAGCCTGGGGGAAGGAATCGAGAGAAGAAGTGGATGGAGGGACAGAAAAAGTCGAGGGATTGGGCCCGGAGAAAGAGCAGTTGTTCTTGGGCACGGAGGTGCTTCACAGGGAGGAGGAGGATGGTGAGGAGAGGAGGAGGAGGGAGTTTGTAAGTGCAGAGGGAGTTGTGGCAGGTGGAGGAGGTGCGGTGGTGGCTCCTGGGCAAGGAGAGAGAGTGACCAGCGTGGTCCAGGTGATGCCAGCAGCCCCGAGGGAATCTGTCAGTGTGGGTCCAGGGAAGGGAGGGATGGGTCCTGCAGTGTCTGGAGAACCCCCTGAGGTTCCTGTGGAGCCTGCGGGAGATGAACTTGCAGGGAAAAAAGCTGTCAAGCAAGCAGGAGGAGAAACCTCTCACAAAGAAGGTCCCATCAAGCAGGAAAAAACGAGGGAAACTGTGCTAAAACCTACCCCAAAACAGAAAAGCAAGAAGAAGAAAGCAAAGCAGGGCAGCCTTCCAGGAGACAGCGCTCAGCCAGAGAAACCTTCTGCAGAAACGCAGCCCCTTCCCTCTCTGGTTTCCTACAAAATTCCAAAGAAGAAGGGCGAGGAGGAGCGCGTTGTCCCAAGGGCGCCAGAGCCAAAAGAGGAATCCAGCATCGAGGCTGCTGCTGGGTTGGCTCAAGACACAGCCAAGCACAGGGATGGAAAAGGAAAGAGAACAACTCCCGAGAAAGATACAGAAACCCCCGGAGAGGATCAGGTGTCCCCTGTGCCCCCCGAGCAAAGGGAAGCTCGAGAGGTGGTGAAAGGTGGGGTCAAGAATGGTCACGATTCCTTGGTGGCACTGGGTCTGGAGGAGAGGATGGCTCGGGAAGACACCAGGGTGGGAAGCACCCGGGATGTGTCCAGCACAGCCACCGTGGCACAGGAACTGCCCCATGACTTAATGATCAGAGAGGAACCCGCAGAAACTCGGGAAACCTCTGCAGTCCTGGAGCTTGGAGAGGAGGAACAGCATGAGCAAACAGCTGAGCTCAGAGCAGACCGAGGAGGTGCCCCTGCTCCCCCAAAACCCCCGGGAGAAGCCCCCCAGGAGAGGAGCAAGCAGCCGGGTGCGGGCGATCGGGGTTTGCTGTTACCTGTGATCGTGGAGGGGGAGCTGCTGGAAACCTCGAGGGAGTCCACGAGACCAGCCCAGGTAAGGGAATATTTTCACTATTTTGGCAGTTTTTATGAGCTATTTGTGGACGTTTGATGCTAAATCTGTCCGAGGACCTCGGCACAGAGGGCAGCTGGAGCGTGAGGAGTGGATGTTGCAGCATCAGCTGCAGTGGATTTGGCAAAGGAGCCGGTGATGTACGACTGGAAACACTCAGGGCTCCGTTGTGGCTCCTTTTGCTGGAGCATGACTGCTCAATGACTAACAAGCAGAACTCTTTTTTTGGCACTTTTGCTGCAACACCGAGAGATCTCTTGCCCTTTATAAGCTTACGTTGGAAAAAGAGCCGTGTGTTTCATTTTTCCTGTAGTAAATCTTGTAGATAAGGCCGGCGGGTGGCAGGTCCGTGAGAGGGAATGTTATTAACAAATTTCTCCTTTGGAAAGAAAAAAAAAAAGAATTTTATATAACACTTTGTCTCCTTTTCTGAGGCTTTGATTTCCTGTCTGATTCTGCAGATCAAGTTCAGCAAGAAGATGTGTCTGGAGCACGACCAGAGGCTGATCTCTTATCTCTCCATGCTCCGAGATATCGAGATGAGAATCAAACGGGTGCAGCCGGCGGAGCAGAATTTGGCAGCCCTGCACGACCTGAGGCAGCAAGCAGAGGTGAGTGAGCCTGGGCCAGGCTTGGCTGGTGTCAGACAGAGCTTTCCCCCCTCTCCCCAGCTTCCTGCACAGCCCTTGCACCCCTCCCTGCTCTGGGAGATTCATCTCAGCTTTACCAGGCATTTATATCAAACCTCATCCCTCCTGCTGATCCATCCACCTTCTCCTCCCTGCCCAGACAACAGCCTGAGCTTGGCTGACATGAATTTTACAGCCTGGAGAAAGGCAGGCGAGCAGGGCTGGAGGGTGGTGACGAATCTTTCTGGACTCAGTGTTTGGAGCTGCCTCTCCAAAACCTCTGCTGGGTTTTGGCAGCAGGGAGGTGAAGTCACCCTGTCATAGACATAACGATGCCGTCTTGCCTCAGGCCCTGGGCGCTGAGCTGCAGGAGCTGAGCTTCCCAGTGAATCAGGAGCTGGATGCTGTGCAGAGGATTGTGGCCAACCCCCCTGAAGAGGTCCCTGAGCAGTTACTGAAGGCTTTGGAGAAGGACGCCAAGAACCTCCACAAGTCTCTGAGCTCTGCCAATGAAGTCCTGCAGTCCCGGCTGCAAAACCTTCGTGGGGCGGCAGAAGCCGAAAAGGTAGAGCGGGCAACTGTCCCCTGCTGCCCCTCAAGCTTCCCAAAACTCCTCCTTTTAACATGAATTTCTGGTTTTAAGGCTAAAATCCTGGCCCACCACGAGACTCTCCAGGGCAAGCTCCAGGAGCTGCTGAGCTGGGTCTCTGCCACCACGGGGTCGCTGGATGACAGCGATTTCCAGCAGGCCACGGATGCCAGCAGCTTGAGCCGCTGCCTGCAGCACTACAAGGTAACCATGGCAACGCCCCTAATCCTGCAGCCTGATGAACTTGCAGCCCTCTGCGCAGAGGAGAAGCTTTTAATCCTGCTCCTCTCCCAGAGCCTGCCCAGGGTTTGCCCTTAGCCTGTGCTGCAGTAGCAGCCCCTGAGCTGGGTGTGCTCCAGAGTCGCTTGTTCCCGTAATGCACAGCCTGGTTTGGTTGTTTGAACGTGCTCCAGTGCAGGGGTGTGGTGGTGGCTGAGTGACCTGGGGGGGATTCCTGTCAGGCTGCTAAGGAGAGAGCTGCATCCTCTGGGAAGCTGCTGCATCACACCTGCCCTGGTGCCCATCACCTGTACGAGGAGCCCAGTCTCCCCTCCTCATTCATCTGTCTTCTTTAAAGCTTTAAAGATTATTTCCAATTTTGGTGGTGGCACCTTGGCATGGAAGTCAGGGGATTGAAGGCTTTGAGAGCTGGTGGTGGCACATAGAGCCACCATGGCCAGGTCTGGGTTGTCTTCAGACCCGAGGGCAGCCCTACACACGTCCAAGAAACCTCTTGGTGAGGTGCCTCCAGCACCCGCTCCAGAGGAAAGTTGGGAAATTGCTGTGGAGAAATGCTCTCACCTCCATGCTGAGCGTTATTTTGGGAGAGTTTGGTGTTTCTGGAACGTGTTTCCTGTGGCACCTGCAGCACAGGCCTGGCTGCAGGGTCATTTCACCTGTTTCACCTTTTCTCTCCCGTTCAGGAGCTGAGGGAGCCCCTCGCCCACACCAAGGCTGAGCTGGACGCCACCGCCTTCGACATCCAGTTCCTCATCTCAGAGCACGCCCAGGATTTAACCCCCCAGCAGAGCAGGCAGCTGCTGAGGCTGCTCAATGAGCTGCAGAAAGCCTTCAGGGACCTGTCAGAGCGCGTGACGGCGCGGGTGGAGGTGCTGCAGGTCTGTCTCCAGCAAGCGGAGCGGACGGACCAGCTGAAGGTTGTGAGGCATCTCCTCCCTGGCTGCCCTTTGCTCGCTGAAGCGCTTCCCAGCCACAGGAACGGGAGCTGAGGCACCTCGAATTCGGGATTTCCCCTGCATGCCACGTTTAGGAGTTCTCACTGCACATCATGAGCTTCCTCTGAAAGTCTTTCTTCTTCCTGCCCGGCAGAAAGTCGCTTTGCTCCCAAAATACGGAGCCCTGCCGAGGTCTGGGTAGAAGTCCTCTGCTAGATATGGGATTGTTTGGGGCTGGGTGGAATAAACCCCTGTGATCCCCACAGAAATCCCTGTGCAGGGGGGCCACCACAGTTTTAATGTCCTGTTTCCACTGCACACGTCAGGCAGAGGGACAAAAACCGAGTCCTCAGGTCTCTGCTGCACTGCTGCAGCACCCACCACTGCACGGATCCTCTCCTCCGAGACAGGATTAATGTGGTTTTTTATTAACAGTTGCTCTCTGTAACTCTTGCCTGTCCTCTCTGGAGTGTGTGTGTGTGTATTAACCAGTTTGCTTTGCCTTTTCAGATTGAGTGTGCGCCCGTCCTAACCCAGGAAGAACTCGCTTTGCAGCTGAAGAGCTCTTAAGAAGGCTCTTTCAATTTGCTTCTGTTGTTCTGTCTTATGACTGGGAGACGCAGGCCCAGTGTTTTGCACAAGTTTGAACATCACCTTGCTGAAATGCCCGGGGAAAAGCTCAAAAACCTTTTATCCCCCCTGGCGAAGGGGGACAGGGGTGTCGCAGGGACTCTCAGGTCACATCATGCTCAATTGCTCAAACTGGCGCTTCTGTGTTGTGCTCTGGCAGCAAAAAGAGGAGCTGGATCAGCTACAGAAACACTTTCCCTCTCCAGGGCTCCCTTTCCAACCCCAAATCATTAAAAAAAACCCTTATTTGGGGTTGTCTGGGGCTCCACAGTGGCGCTGCCTGACTCAGGCCGTTGCTGCCTCTCATTCAGGGAGTTTCTGCTGCTGTTTTAGCGTTTGTGAGGTGGAGTGGGAAAGGCACAGAAACTCGTGGCCGAGTTTTCCTGGGAGAACTCAATGGGCTCCTTGGAGAGAAACCTCGAGTGGTGACAAAGGTGCCACCAGCTCAGCAGGGACGTGGCACCTGCAGCCGGACGGGGAGCGCCTGGAGAGCCACAAAGTTTTCTGTGCTGCATCCTCCCCTTCAGGAGCTGCTCCAGCTGTAACCTCACCTTGCCTTTCAGCAGCATCAGCAGAGCTGCAGGGCCAGCACTGACTGTCCCCTGTCCCCCTGTCCCCTTTCCTGTGCCCGCAGACGCTGCAGGAGCAACAGGCAGCCCGGGCACAGAGCCTGGCCGAGCTGAGCCGCTGGCTGGGCCAGGCAGAGGACACGCTGGCAGAGCAGCAGAGAGCAGAGGGGGACCTGCCTGCCTTGCAGCAGAGGCAAAGCGATGTTAAGGTCAGTGATGTTTCAAAACCGGGGGGGACAGGTGGAGAGGGTCAGCTCAGGAGCGCCCGGAGCCTCACGGCGTCGTCCACCCAGGAGCTGCAGAGGAACATGCACAGCAGAGCCGCCTCCTTCGCCGGCGTCCTGAAGAGCACAGAGCAGTTTTTGGAGGAGAACAAGGCCAAGCTGGAGCCCGGGGAGCTGGCAGCTCTGCAGCAGGACCTGCAGCGTGCCAAGGAGCAGTACCGGTCCCTGCAGGAGAGGACGGAGGTGGCCCAGAAGGAGCTGGAGAGCGCTGTGAGTGCTGCAGTGCAGCAGGAGACTGAGAAGGTAACGTGCCAGGAGCTGTAGCTGCCAGGCTCTGCTTGAGGGCCCAGCCAGAGTCATTTGGGGTCCTGGCACCATCTGGATGATGCAGCACAGAGCAATTGGTGGCTCCTTCCTGGGTGTTCCCCAGGAGAGGTTTCCTCCAGATATTTCTGTCGTGAAAGGCCTTGGGAGTTGCAGCCAGGGATGAGCTGGTTGTGGAGGGAATAGGGGAGGAAAAGGTCCCTTTGTCTGCCTTTGGGGTGACCCTTAATGGATGACGATTGTCAGTCACATCCCTGGCTGAAGGTGAGGCTCACACCAGCGGCCCTTTTGGGGTGGGGACCCTGGGTTGTACCAGGAGGAGAAATTCGAAGTAGCAGCGAGGCTGAGTTTTTTCACAGCTTCTTTGCACCTTCCAGAGAGCCACAAAGGGCCTGGGAGTGTCTCAGGCATTTGCTGAGGCTGGGAAACTCCTCGGGTTGTTTTTTTTTTTTTTTTCCCTCTCTTCTGCCGATTTTTGTCTCCCTCCCCCGTGCAGCAGTTTGCTGAACATGCGAAAACTGGGTCATTCTTATCTGGAGCCTTTGTGCTTTCAGGTGAAAGCTGCCAAAGAGCTGGAGGAGAACAGCAACAAGATCGATTCCCTTTTGAACTGGGTGGCATCGCTGGAGCAGAAGGGAGCGCTCCCCGAGTACAGACCACACCCTGTCAGTCAAGGGACAGGGACACAGGCAGGAAAAAGCGCTGGGGATGTCCCTGATGGCCACGCTGTGGGAGCAGACAGTGCTGCTGAGAGCCTGGACGAGCAGTACGAGAGGCTGAAGGTCAGCACTGACACCTCGTCCCACCCAAAGCCTTCTGCCCCACGCACTGAGCCTGGTGTTGGATGGGTCTGGCCTCTGGAACACGTGGTTAATGGGGTTAAACACGCTCCATATGGGAGGCTCGGGAAGTCCCTGCCTGGCTTGCTGCAGGACATGCAGAATGTGTGGTGGGTGTGTGCCGTGGCAAGGTGTAATCAGGGTCCAGAAGGTGCCCATGATGGCCAGAGAAGGGGTCACTCTTTGGTGGGCAGGGCTCCTGTAGCCCCACCGGGGACCTTCCCAGTTTTCCCCACCTTGCTGGTGCTTTGTCACGGAATCATGAAAAGGTTTGGGTTGGAAAGGACCTGAAAGCTCCTCTCCTTCCACTAGAACAGCTTGCTCCAACCTGGCCTTGGACACTTCCAGGGAAGGAACAGCCACAGCTGCTGGGGGACGCAGAGGCTCGGTCACGCGCGCGTGGAGGGCACAGACCCTCAGTCCCAAGCCTCACCTTTGCTCCCTGCATCTTTCAGGCACAGCACCAGGAGCTGCTGTCCCAGCAGCAGGACGTCATCCTGGCCACGCAGTCAGCACAGGCTTTCCTGGACAAGCACGGCCCCAGCCTGGCCGGGGAGGAGCGGGAGCGGCTGCAGGGGCAGCTGGCCGAGCTCAGGGCCCGGTACTCGGCGTCGCTGTCGCGGTCGGAGACGCGGCTGAAGCGGGTGCAGCTCCTGCGGGAGGAGCTCCAGAAGTTCCTGCGGGATCACGGCGAGTTCGAGGCCTGGCTGGAGCAGGCGGAGCGGGACCTGCAGGGGATGTACAAGGGGGACAGCGACCCTGCCTCCCTCCGGCGGCTGCTCCTGCGCCAGGGGAGCTTCTCGGAGGACGTCATCTCCCACAAGGGCGACCTGCGCTTCGTCACCATGTCGGGGCAGAAGTTTCTGGAGGGGGACGCTGCGGACGCTGAATCCCAGCTGTTGATGTCCAGGGGTGTGGTCAAGAGCAAGCTGGAGGACGCCACGCAGAGATACACCACGCTGCACTCCAGGGTACGGGAAGGGCTGGGAGCTGGACCCTGGGTGCTCTTTTCCTCCTGTGCTGCGGGGGTGGCACAGGGATATTTCTCCCAGCTGCCTGCCTGGACTTCCAGGACGTTTATAGATTGTAGGGCAAGGATTGTCTTCTTCAGGGCTTGGGCAACACCCTTTGTCTTGCTGTTAGTCTGCATGTTACGCCTGGTAATCCATTTAGCCTGTGGCAAGATTGATTTTTTTTAATTGTTTTTTCTTTCTTGCCGATACCTGTGCCTTTCCCATGGGTTTCTCAGTGCTCCTGTGCATCCCTGTCATTTCTCCTTGCTCCTTTGCAGTGCTCCAAGTTGGGCTCCCACCTGAACACCCTGCTGGATCACTACCAGCAGTTCCAGGAGGTGGCAGAGTCTCTCAGGACGTGGCTGCAGGAGAGTGAAGCTGCCCTGGGGAAGCTGCTCTCCGAGACGGTTTCGTCGGATCTGGCCGTGCTGCAGAAGCAGCTCGCCAGCACCAAGGTACGGGGACCTCGGGGGATCTCCTGGGAAGTGCTGGAGCCTGGATGGGAATTTGGCTGCTCTGAGCAGTCAGCAGCAGGGAGGAGACTTGACCCATTGGGGTTTTTTTGCTGATTGAGGGCAAAGATGCCCCTGCGGACGCAGCAGGTCGAGTGGGGTCAAACTTCTGGGAGAGGCGCTCGGAGTAAGGAGCTGCAGTCACAGACACCCCAGAGGGACACAGAGGGGGACATTCCTCCCCCGTGAGGGTGACTGAGCGCTGGGACAGCCCAAACCCTCTGATGCAGCTCTGCCTGCAAAGTGGGGGTGGATTTTTCCATCGTTTCTCAATGATTTAGTGATGAAGTGCAGAGGATCCCTCAGAGGGTGTAAATGGAGCCCTGAGCTCCCTGAGTGTGGGAATCCTGCCTGGGACCCATCCCTGATTTTGGCTCATCTTGTGTGAAAACAGCAACTGCAGGGAGACCTGGCTGAGCACCAGGTGCCAGTGGAGAAGCTCCAGAAAGCAGCTCGGTCCCTGCTGGACATCCAAGGGGAGCCGGCCCCGGACCACGGCCACATTCAGGAAACAACAGGTAGAGAGCAAAGCAGCTGCCAGTGTTGGCAGGGAGGGCTGGGGAGAGCGAGAACAAGCCAGGGAGGAGGCAAAGATAAGTCACTTTTGGGGGAATTTGGGGCTAAACACATGGCAGCGTGTCCTCGGGGTTTGTGTTTGCGTGTGGGGTGGGATGTGGCCACTTGGGTCGTGTCCCCTGTCTCGCTGCTGAGTTTGGGGACGGGGATTCGTCATCGCTGAGAGTTTTGGGGGAGCCAAAAGGCGACCCTCGCTGCTCTCTGAGCACTTGGAGCTCTGTGCCGATGAGTCTCCTCCGCGCTGAACCCTGCAGATGCCATCGTCAGCCGCTTCCAGAGCCTCTCCCAGCAGATGTCCGAGCGCTCGGACCTGCTGCAGAAATCCATCGCCCAGTCCCAGAGCGTCCAGGAGAGCCTGGAGAGCCTCCTCCAGTCGGTGGCTGAGATTGAGAAGAACCTGGAGAGGGACCAGCCAGCCGTGCTCTCCTCTGCCTCCATCCAGGACTCGCTCGCCACGAGCGTGGTAAGGCCGGGCCTGGCTCCCTCACCCCGAACAGCCCAGAGCAGCACCTGCACCGTGCAGGGGTTTAACTGAGCTCTGAAAGCACCAGAAAAAACCCCCTAAAAAGGAATATGAGCAGAACCTTTTATGTTTACAGAATCACAGAAGGGTTTGGGTGGGAAGGGACCTTAAAATCATCTAATTCCAATGCCCTGCCATGGGCAGGGACACCTTCCACTAGACCAGGTTGCTCAGGGCCCTGTGCAATCCTTGGACACTTCCAAGGATGGGGCAGCTCCAGCATCTCTGGGCAAACTGTGCCAGGCCACAGACTTGTTGAAAAGCTCCTTTTTTCTTTGCTAACAAGATTTCAGACACAGGGAAAAGCAGAGCCTGTCGGGAAGGTCAGAAAGGAAAGGAAAACCGGGATATAAAACTATTTTTTCCCCAACTCTGCTTGTCTCAACGCACCTGCTGCTGCTCCCGAGGGCAGCCCAGTTAGTTTTGCTCGAGAACCTTCCTTAAAAAGCCCCTCCCTCTCCTCACGTGCTCCCCACAGAAGCTGAAGCAGGACATTGCCCGGCAGAAGAGCTGCCTGGAAGCCACCCGGGAGATGGTGACACGGTTCACGGAGGCCGCCGACAGCCCCGCGGCCTCCGCCCTGCAGGACAAGCTGGCCCAGGCGACAGAGCACTTCAGGAGGCTGTGCCAGCAGCAGCAAGAGCGGGAGGACGCCCTCAAGGGCCTCCTGCCCAAGGTGGAGCAGTACGAGCAGCTCTCGGAGAAGCTGCAGCAGTTCACGGAGAGCAGGACGCGGATGTTGGCGTCCGGGAATCAGCCGGAGCGGGACATCGCCCACTTCTCCCAGCACATCCAGGTGAGGCACTGCGGGAGATGGTTCTGCCTGCGCTGGGTTCCTGAGGCAGGGTCCAGGCTGGCAGGATCCAGCTGGATCAGGCTGTTCCCAGCTGTGGGAGAAGGGGATGGCGTTTCCGAGGAGCCAGGCTGGGGTTTCACATGGGATCTGTGGCCAGGCTTTTAGGATCCAGTCCAAAAGTAGCAGGATTTTACGAAATAAAGACTCCATGGGGTCTTTAAACAGCAAAATACCCCTGTGCTGGCAGTGAGGGCAGTGCAGGATGTGACAGAGACCTTGGAGGTCTTAGAGCCAGAAAATCATGGAAGGGACCTTAAAGCTCGTCTCATTCCAAGCCCTCTCTCAGGAGCTGGGGACACCTTTCACTAGACCAGGCGGCTCAGGGTTGCCTTGGACACTTTCAGGGGTGCTGTGGGCCGTGGTGGCCGTGCAGGATTCCTCCCTCTGGCTTCCCACAAGTGTTCTGCTGCAGGGGGTGGTTCATCCACAGCCTCAGAAATGCTCAGTGACATAAAACCAGACACCTGTGAGCTGGGAGGGGTTGATTTGGCTTGGTCTAGGCACCCCCATTCCATCCCATCCCATCCCATCCCATCCCATCCCATCCCATCCCATCCCATCCCACCCCACCCCAGTCACCAGCACTGGGGAAAGTGGGATTTGCCCCTGCAGCTGCTTCAGGTATTTGCTGAGCTGGAGCTGCAGGAGCAGCCGGGAGCGAGCTGTGCCCAACATCTGGCGCTGGTGCCACGTGTGGCACTGCCCGCAGAGGGTCACCCCGGCTCACCAGGACGTGGAACTGTCCAGTTCATCCCCTCTGCTGCTGGGGAACGTGGTCAGCATCTGCCTTTGCTCTTGGCAGGAGCTGAATTCGGAGATGAGGCAGCACCAGGAGGACCTGGCCACCCTGGAGCAGCTGGCTGAGGAGCTGAGCTCCTGCGGCTTCGCCCCCAGCGCCTTCCAGCAGCAGGAGAAGCTGCAGAGCCTCAAGAAAGATTTCCTGCAGCTGCAAAAGGTGGCAAAAGACAGGTGAGCCCCAGGGAGGGGAGCTTGGGGGTGGCTTCATGGTCCGAGCAGGACCCTGTGGAGATCTCCTTTCCAAGGAGAGGGGGGGCAGGAGCCAACTCTTCCTGCCGCCCTCCTCCCACGCCAGGATCCTGAGGCAGCTCTGCTCCAGCTGACGCTTTAAAAAAAGCCTTGGCTGGGGGCGTTGTGAAAAATTCCTGGTGCTGCGGGAGCCGGCACTCTGCGTTTCCCAGCTCCCGGCGCGTGGGCTGCTCCATCCCAGAGCATCCTGCTGGGTGCCGGGGAGGATCGGGAGCGAGGTGACAGCAGAGCAGCCCGTTCCTGGAGTCCCCTGAAACGGGGGTAAAAGGGAGCTTGAGCAGGGTCAGAGCAACAGCATCCCCGGGAGTCGCACCTCTCTGGCTGTGTCTCCAAAATCCCTGTGGAGAGCGGGGAAGGCGGTGGGGAAAAGCAGGTGAAAGCTCCCGGTAAGCCCCGGTAATCCAGCGCCGGGCAGGCTGCTCGCAGCTGCGGCCAGCAGGGGTGAACCAGAGGGGCCCGTGACTCCCACCCAGGGGCTGCCTTGTCCCTCCAGGATGGGCTGAATGGATGGAGCTGTGGCCAGGGAGGAGGGGCAGCACAGCTCGGGCTCCCCCAGGATGCAGCTGCCTGGGGGGACAGGGCATGAATGAGCCCTGTCTTCCCAAAAGCGGCGCTTTTCCCAGGACAAAGAGCCCGGGGCAGGTTGGCAGTGGTGGTCCCGTGGCTTTTGGCCACCGCTGGGGTGCCCAAAAATGCCACCAGCCGCGGTTTGAGGGGGTCAGCAGCGGCGAGGGGCTGGCACTGGGTGCACCCCGCTTTGGCTGGCGCTGCCTGCGCCGTTCCCAGGCAACATCTAATAATAATAATAATTAAAATAAAGGGCTCCTAGAGACACAACCGTGCTACATTCAGGAGGGGGTAATTGCAAGGCAGAGCACGAGCTCTGACTCTCCGAAACCTTTTCACTCCCAGAGAAAAGGATGCTTCGTCCTGCCAGGAGCAACTGGATGAGTTTCGGAATCTGGTTGGCGCCGTGAGGAAGTGGCTGAGGGAGAGCGAAGGCAAAATTCCGCCTGCCGAGACCTCCCTGGGCACCCAGGAGCTGCAGCAGCGCAGGCAGCAGGTCCAGGTGGGGCCAAGGGAGCTGGAATCAGACTGGGAAAGCGTGGAAATGCTGGAATGTGAAACAAATCCCAGGAAGCAGAGGCCTGGGAGGTGGTTTATGGTCTCAGGAATCCTCAGCGTGCATCCAAGTGCCTTGCAGAGAAAGGAGCGGTGTGAGGGTTTCCTTGGGCGCTGCCTGGTTTCCCGTCACTCCCTCTGCCTGCTCTGGGCGGGATTTGGGAGTGGGAGACCCGGGCACGCTCGTTTTTGCCGAGTGTTTCCCGTGGTGGATGTGGAAGGGGGCCTCCTGTCACCCGAGCCCCCGCTCCGCTCCGGCGCGGGGATGGGATAAATCGGGATGTGCCGAGGGGTTGACTCAGAGGCAGAGCAGCTCTGCTGAGTCACCCTCATCCCTCGCACCCCTCAGCACCCGGGATTGGGCTCAGCCAGGCTGGGCTCTGCCGGGAGGGGGAGGAGGGATGTCCCCGGAATGGTGGGAGGGAGAAGGTTTCCTTCAACAGACCCATTAGTTGGGAAGAGCTTTTCGCTGTTTGGTTCCCCCCCTGGCCAAAAATAGATGTTTCACGCCCACGTCCCCGCTGCAGCCACGAGCCGGTTCCCTGGGTGCCGTGTCCTGGTGTCACCGCAGAGGGGACAGGCGAGGAGGGAAGGGCTGTGGCCGGGCAAGCGTGACCCCCAATCCCACCCTTTGCTTTTGAGCAGGATCTCCTGGAGGAATGGAAGGGGAAGGGGGCCCAGGTGGAGGAGATTGGCCGCAGAGGGACCCTCCTGGAGAACCTGATCGTGGAGATTACGGCCCCCAACACCGCGCCCAAGGCAGGTGAGTTGTGGCCAGCTCTCTTGAGGGTACCTCTGCTGTCACCGCTGCATCTTCTCCGAGCCTGCCTCGAGCGAAAAATGGGGTTGTTTTCCCCCTTTTAACCAAAATCAGAGGGCCTGTGGTGATCTGGGTATGGTGGGGCTCAGCCCAGTGGTTGAGTCGCTGGCGCTCAATGCTTTAATTCATCGGCCTAACTTGGCTTAATTAGTTGCAGCCTAACGAGCTCTGAATTGCCTTGTGTTTGCTGTGGGGACACATATCACTGCTCTGACGGAGCTTGGGAGCTCGTGGAGGTGGCTCCTGCTCTCTCCTGGTGATGTTCTTCAGCCTCCTGAGGGCTGGAGCGTTTTAATCAAGCCCCAGCATTTGGGTTTCGTATCTGGATGACATTTGGGGCTGCGATAGTCAGATGCGATTTACTGGTCTCCCTTTTGGCTTCAAGTCTGTGAAGCAATGAGATTATGTCTGGTTCGTTTGGAAACCAGCTCAAAGATGTCTTCCAGCTTGTGAGAACAAGTCCCTGGACTCTCATCGCTGATGGGAATTTACGGGAATTCATGGTCTGGGTATGTTTGTTAGGATTAAGTTTGTGAGCCCTTCTTTGGGAAACCATCAGGAGGAGTGAGGAGAGGCTCGTGGGTGACCAAAGGTGCAGCCTCTTATGTCCATGAAAGCTTTAAAATAGGTGGTTAGGAAAGAGGGACTTGCCTGAAAACGTGAATCTCCCTTTGGTTGTGACATCTGGTGCCCAGGGAAGGGACACTGGTGCATCCTGCACCTCTGGGCAAAGAGAGCGTGGCCACAGGGCTGGTTTGAATGGTTTAATCTCATAAAAAAAGGAGGATATGGGGGAGTTAATCCCTTCAGGGAAGGCATTCAGCAGCTTTATTGGGTATAATTCACAAAATCATGCTCAGGGTCACGGGAGAAGTGGCCTGTGGTCCCCAGTATTGAGGCCCAAGCAGGACCCACACCCACCCCGGTCTCTGGGTGATTTTGGGATGCTGGGAGAGCTGCCCAGCTCCAGAAGCTTCAGCTCTGTTGGTCCAGCTCCAGGAAAGCAGGAGGAAGGGGGGATAAAGGGACTCCAAACCGAATTAATGCCCTTGCTGGGCAGGTGGGCGGTGGAGACGCCGCGTCGCTGCTCGGTGGTCCCTGTCGTGCAGCAGCCATTCCTCGCTTGCTGTCTGCATCCCTAACGCTTCTGTCTCATCCCTCTTGTCCCTCTTGTCCCTCTTGTCCCCGTCCCCTCTGCCCAGGTGCCACTCTGCCTGCTCCAGGAGGCTCAGGAGGCAGCGTGAATGGATACCACACGTGCAAAGGTGAGCCCTGTCCCTTTTTTGTCCCTGCATTTCCATTCCCTGGGCACACAAACCTCAATGTGACACCGTCAGCACCCTGGGAGAAGGGAAATGAGCTTGGCAATGGGTTGGGAATTCTCAGCTGCGGCGATGGAGGGTGGAGGTCAGGCTGAAGGACAGAGAGGGGCAGCCTTGGGGAGTGACAGCACCCTGACACCTCGTCAGGTGGTGTTAAGGGCTGATAAATGGGAGATGATTTTAAGGCCTGCAATTAAATTTATTGCTTCTGCTGGATTATAACGGCATCCAGCCCTCCAGTTTGAAGAGCAATTTTAATTATTGCCCCTTATCTGCTGTTAGTTCGCCAGTTCAACGAGATAATAGGTGCATAAAAATGGCTTTATATCTCGGTGCCAAATTATTTAACCTTGTATTAGCAGTGGCTTTATGAAAGGGGGGCTCAGCTTGCATCAGGCTCACAAACAGGGAGGCATTTGCTTTGTTTGTAAACTGTCAGAGGGCATAGGGGGGACAAGTGGAAAATCCCCCGTGGCAGGAGAGGTGAGGATGATGCGATGCCACTCCACGGATGGACGGACGGAGCGTGGCCTCTTGCTCCTCATCCTGGCTGGCTGTGGCTGCCTGGGGCTCGGTTAGAACCTGACAGTCTGGGGTGGAGAACGTGGGCAGCGCTGCTGACGCCGGGCTGGTTTTTGGGCGCAGATCTGACGGAGATCCAGTGCGACGTGTCGGACGTGAGCCGGCGGTACCAGGCGCTGGGCGCGGCGCTGCGGGAGCGCCAGCAGCAGCTCTCGGCCATGCTGGACAGGATGCAGGAGGTGCAGGAGGAGGCCAGCTCCATGCTCAAGTGGCTGGAGTCCAAGGAACGGACGCTGTCGGAGCTGGACGCCTCCTCCTCGCCCACCAAGACGGAGACGATGAGAGCCCAGGCTGAGCACAACAAGGTGACGTCTCTTCCCGACTTTCTGGGATCACAGGATCATGAAACGGCCCTCAAAGATCATCCAGTTCCACCCCTCTGCCGTGCATCTCCCAAAGGATCCCAGAGATGTGCTTTATAGCACAGGATTAGTCACTAGGATTTGCCCTGAGTTAAAGAAGGGCATTCCCAGATCAGGAATTCCAGGCAGATCCATGGAGCAGCAGCCCAAAGTTCCCCTTTGCTCTTAGACCTGTTGCTGTCAGGCTGAGGGAAAAGGAGATTATTTGGAGCCCTTGCTGCTGGGTCACTCCAACTTCTGGAAAGCAATTCCCAGCCTTTCCCTGCCCTTGCAGCCCAGTTAGCTCACAATATTGCTAACAAATTGATTTAATTAAAGAGCAAAGAAGAGAAATTGTCCAGCTCCAGCTTGTAGCTGCTGCTTCGTTCCTACTCGATGATTCTTTAGCCCCATATCTGAGGAAGTTCAAATCATTCTTTTCCAGGCATTTCTGGCTGAATTGGAGCAGAATTCTGGGAAGATCCAGAAAGTAAAGGAAGCACTTTCTGGCTTGCTGGAGAAATATCCAGATTCCCCAGAAGCAGCGAACTGGAAGAAGATGCAGGAAGACCTGAGTAAGTGCCTGAAGCACTTAATGAGGCTTCTGTCTGCAAACATCACGTTAGACGTTGGTTCAGGAGTGTGGGGCGATCCCAAAGTCACGCTAGAGCAGAGTCACTTCTAATTAAAATTCAGTAAATAGCAAACCTACCTCCGAGCTGTCTGGTGTGGAAGGTGTTCCTGTGAAGAGCCCTGTCATGATTAATGAAACCTCTGTGACGGATGTGGATTTTGAAGCCTTGCCTCCTTAAATTGCTTCTTACAAAAAAAAAGGGGGTGAAAAAAAAGTGTTAGCGGCACAGGTTGATTATTTTGATTAAAAGCTTCACTGCTTGATGTAAAATTCTAGTCATTAGTGAGGCTATCCTAGGTAATTACGTGTTGACTAAACAAGGCTGTGCGTTCAAAAAGAAGCCCAGGGATTCTCTTCTTTGAAATAGCAGGAGCGTGTTGACGGAGTTCTCCGTCCGGGAGATCTGAGTGTGCTGCGTGAGGACGGGTACACACGAGAGTATCCTCATTTATCGGGCCAGGGATGTGAGATGGCTCACCCAAGGTCAAACCAGCTCGTGGCAGTAGTGACCAGAGCACAGAAATCCTGCTTGCAAGGTTTTTTTTTTCCCTAGGAGCTTCCAGACCACGCAGCTGCTAGATTTGGGTAATGGCTTATTAGGTGGGGAGTGGATAGAGCCACGCTAGTTTTATTGGAAAACAGAGGAGATTTCCCCTTGGGAAAACCGTGGGGAGGGGGAAATAACCTTGGTGATGGAGGGGGTGGGCAGGCCAAGAGCTTGACCACGGCCAACAGAGGTGGTGCTTCAGATTGCAGGTGGGAGAGAGCCAGCCAGGCCACGGCGGCGCGGCAGCAGAAGCTGGAGGAGTCGGCGACCCAGCTGGCCACGTTCCAGGCGGCCGAGGCCCAGCTGCGGCCCTGGCTCATGGAGAAGGAGCTGATGATGAGCGTGCTGGGCCCCCTCTCCATCGACCCCAACATGCTGAGCGCTCAGAAGCAGCAGGTCCAGGTGAGAGGGGTTTGCATCGCCCTGCTGGGCTCGGGATGGGGGAGAGCGTCTCGTCCAGATGGGAGGTGGAAGGTTGTGCTTGCCTTGTGGGCGCTCTGGCGTGCGGCGAGCGTTCAGAGACCTCGTGGCTCCTCTTCCAAGCCCTCCAAACCCCGCTGAGCCCAGATTGCTGTGAGTAACTTGAAAAGGGTGCAGTGCTCAGCTCCCTTCCCGCGCGGGATTGACTCACCAGTGAATCACTTGGCCCCTCTTGGAGAGTGAAATTGCTTTAAACAAGGCCTGTGCTGACGCTCTGCAGGACTTGCTGATGCCGCCCCTCTGCCTTGCCAGCCTGGCCCTTCCATTCCTCCTGCTTCCAAATCCTAACATGGCTGTAACCAGCCACATCACGGAGCAAAAGAGCCCCAGTGGAGATAATTGGATTTCCATCTCATCTAAGTGGTTTGTGCTACATTACAAGACAAATAAGAGAGAATGAGCAAAGTCCTGGAGTCGCAGACCCCTCCCAGCTTTTTAACTTCCAGAGTCACAGCAAATCCTGGGCTACCCAGCTGCTGTCCCACCCCAGGGCCTGTTCCTGCTGATTCCATGGGCTGGATGAAGCCCCTGGAGGTCTGGTTTGTTTTGACTGTGTGTACTCGGAGCTGTCAGTTTTATGCAAACATTTTTATGTTATTTCTGTTCCAGTTTATGCTGAAGGAATTCGAAGCTCGCCGACAACAGCACGAGCAGCTCAACCAGGCAGCTCAGAGCATCCTGACTGGCCCTGGAGATGTTTCTCCATCCACCAGCCAGGTGCGGGATGAGCTCCAAGGGGTCAACCAGAAATGGTCCGAGCTCACGGAGCGCCTCAACTCCCGCTCCAGCCAGATCGACCAAGCCATAGTAAAGAGCACCCAGTACCAGGAGCTCCTCCAGGGCCTCTCAGAGAAGGTGAAGGCTGTTGGGCAGCGCCTGAGCAGCCAGTCTGCCATCAGCACCCAGCCTGATGCCGTCAAACAGCAGCTGGAAGAGACCAGTGAGATCCGCTCGGACCTGGAGCAGCTGGAGGAGGAGATCTCAGAGGCTCAGACCCTCTGTGATGACCTCTCCGTCCTGATTGGGGAGCAGTACCTCAAAGATGAGCTGAGGAAACGTCTGGAGACGGTGGCACTTCCCCTCAAAGGGCTGGAAGACCTGGCAGGTGAGACAGAGGAGAAGTTGCTTAAGAGATGTTGGGATGCCGAGCTCCACCCCTGCTCTTTGCCAAAGGGCTCTCCCATCACTGGGTTTATAAAAATAACAGGGGAAGCACCATTTATCCCTTTTCAGGGTTCTTCATGGGTGTTTTATGTGGGACTAAGCATGAGGGAGTTCAGACTCCAGGAATACCTGAGCCTGGAGAGGGAGCAGAGGTGTTCAGCACCACTGATGTGGCTCTTCACCAAGCAGGGTGGCACGTGCCTGGAAAAAAAAAAAAAAAACAGGTTCCTAAATTCAGACTGGGGCATGGAGAAGCTCCAGTGGCCACCCCCTGATCTCAGGAAGCATCTTCTGGGAGGTTACAGTCAGAGGCTGGTCAGGAGAGCTGAGACTTCTGCCTCTTACTACTTAAGAAATTTATGAATCAGTGAGCAAAAAGGGCTGGTGATGCAATGGAAAGCTCCTTCCTGTTAATCAAAACACAGTTGGTGCATCTGAGATGATTTTAAATAATTGCGCTTCGCTTATTTGATTTGAGCTTAATTGTCGCCTTCTAATCTCATTCCCGTTCCAGCCGACCGGATGAACCGACTGCAGACTGCGCTCGCGAGCTCCCAGCAGTTCCAGCACATGTTCGATGAACTCAGGACCTGGCTGGATGACAAAAGGTGCCAGCAAGCCCAGAGCCAACCGATTTCCGCTAAACTGGAGAGGCTGCAGAGCCAAATCCAGGAGCAGGAAGAGTTCCAGAAGAGCCTCAACCAACACAGCGGCTCCTACGAGATGATTGTGGCCGAGGGAGAATCTTTGCTGCTTTCGGTCCAGCCTGGGGAGGAGAAGACCACTCTGCAGAACCAGCTGGTCAGCCTGAAAACACACTGGGAGGAGCTCAGCAAACAGGCTGCTGACAGACACTCCAAGCTCAAGGACTGCTTGCAGAAAGCCCAGAAGTACCAGCGGCACGCGGAGGATCTCCTGCCCTGGGTGGAGGACTGCAAGGCGAGGATGGCAGAGCTGGAGGTAACTCTGGATCCAGTGCAGCTGGAGGCCACTCTTCTGAGGTCAAAGGCCATGCTGAGTGACGTGGAGAAGCGCCGGTCCCTGCTGGAGATGCTCAACAGCGCTGCCGACATCCTGATTGACGCTTCCCAGACCGACGAGGACGACATCCGGGATGAGAAGGCCGGCATCAACCAGAAGATGGATGCCATCACAGAAGAGCTGCAAACCAAGACTGGCTCCATTGAAGAAATGTCCCAGAGGCTCAAGGAGTTCCAGGAGAGCTTCAAGAACATCGAGAAGAAGCTGGAAGGGGCGAAGCACCAGCTGGAGATCTACGACGCCCTGGGGCCACAAGCCTGCAGCAACAAGAATTTGGAGAAGCTCAGGGCACAGCAGGAGGTGCTGCAGGCCCTGGAGCCACAAGTGGATTATCTGAAAAACCTCACTCAAGGTCTGGTAGAAGATGCTCCAGATGGATCCGACTGCTCCCAGCTCTTAAGCCAAGCTGAGGTGGCTCAGCAGGACTTCAAGGCTGTGAAGCAGAAAGTCAACGATTGCTGTACCCTCATGGAAAACAAGCTGGAAGGGATCGGCCTGTTCAACAGCAGGGTCAGGGAGATGTTCTCCCAACTGGCGGACCTGGATGATGAGCTGGACAGCATGGGCCCCATCGGGAGAGACTCCGACAGCCTCCAGTCCCAGGCCGAGGACGTCCGCGCCTTCCTGGGCAAGCTCCACCGGCTGAAATCCGACATCGAATCCTCCGAGAGCGAGTGCAAGAAGATGCTGGAGGACGAGGGCAGCCCCGACTTGCTGGGGCTGAAGCGGGAGCTGGAGACGCTGAGCAAGCAGTGCGGCAAGCTGACGGAGAGGGGCAAGAACCGGCAGGAGCAGGTGGAGACGACGCTGTCCCGCGTCGAAGACTTCTACAGCCGCCTGAAGGAGCTGAGCCACATGACCACGGCGGCCGAGGAGAACGAGGCCTTGCAGTGGGTGGTGGGGACAGAGGTGGAAACCATCAACCAGCAGCTGGCAGACTTCAAGGTCAGTTTGATTCCATAATGGTTTTTTTTTAAAGTGGCGTTTGGTGTGCCGGAAGGTGTTGTGGTTTTTCTGTGGGCTTCAAGCCATGGCGTCTTCGTTGTTTGTTGCCGTGATGTGAGTGGGTTTGCACTGAAATATCCTTGCTCTGGAGGATGTGAAATCCTGCTGGTGGACTTGACAGTCTGTGGCGGAAGGGTGCGGAAAGATTCTGGGATTGGGCAGGACAATCCCTGTTCTCCTGGTGATGTGCGATGTTGGCGTGCCGGCACCTCGTGGGCTGGTAAGAGGTGGGTGGAGCTTAGATTTTGGGGAAGGAGAGGAAGGGTTTGAGTCCACCTGAGCTGTGGATTTGGGAGTGTGGTCCAGATCAGGTCGTCCTGTAGGTCTGGCTCTGCCTGGCCCCTCGTTCCTGCTTGTTGTTCGCTCCGTCTGGGTCACGGATTGCGCCCATTTTGGGACCCTTGGGTACAAAAAGAGCCGCGGATAAACTGTGAGACGAGGAGTGCGCCCAGGGAATAAAACCAAGGTGAAGTTTTATGTGGGCTGTTCACATCTCCAGCAAGGAGATGATGGGGACCATCAAGACTTGAGAGAGGGAAGAGTTGGAGTGTGTTTGATATATTTCCGTGCGGTATTATGATGTTGGGTCATGCTGTTACACTACATTAATTATATTAATACGGCTCAGAAACTCTCTTGCTGTGAAACTTCTATTCCTGATGTGCTCAGGAGTTGATGATTGGGCTGATTTACATCTGGCTGCTCGTTCCCTGGTGTTAATGGAGGGGGTGGGAGGGAGAGGCAGTTTTACAGCCATTTACTTTTCATCTCATAGCTAATTGATCCCTTTCCACCACTTGAGCAGCTCTGTGAAACCTTCACCAGGACAAGGTGCTTCTGTTTTGGGGGTTGCCTATCCAAAAAAAAAAAAAAGAGCTGGAATTGTTTTTCTGGGACAAACTCAACCTCACCTGATGGTGTTGCTTGTGTTGGGCAGTTTGCTTTGAGCAAAGATGGGAAGGATTTAAATTCATCATTAAACACCACGGAGTCACTTGGAACAAATACATCCAAAAAGGAGTTTTTAGTCCTTAAAAATCAGTGAACCTTTCCTGCAGAGCAAGGGATTATTCCCGGCTGAGCAGCTCTCATTAGGAACGATGACAAAACCCAGACTGGGCAGGAGCAGCTTAACCCACCGTGGGGTTTGCACATGGTCCACAGCTCAGTGACCTTGAGGATGACGCTTCAAGGCATGGGTGACCCGAGCCAAGGGGGCTTGGGGGTCTGAGGTGTCCTTACCAGGAGTCATTCGTTGGCCATCGAGGCCACGCGGTGCAGCTCGGGCCTTTGTGGGTGGGAAAGTGAAAGTTGCAGCAGTGGTGGGAAGGTTTTGGCTGGGAATGAAATGGGGGAGAAGCGCGAGGGGCGGGTGGAGCAATCGTGGTTGCAGCAGCATTCCTTCATTCCTCCATTCCTTCGTTCTTCCTTTCCCCTATTCCTTCATTCCTCCTTTCCCCCTTTGCTTCATTCTTCCATTCCTTCATTCTTCCTTTCCCCTATTCCTTCATTCCTCCTTTCCCCCTTTCCTTCATTCCTCCTTTCCCCTATTCCTTCATTCCTCCTTTCCCCCTTTCCTTCTTTCCTCCTTTCCTCCTTTCCTTCATTCTTCCTTTCCCCCTTTCCTCCATTCCTCCTTCCTCCATTCCTGCTGTGCACGGTTCGTCCCGGGAGCGGGGATTTTTGCACAAATCCTAAAGGTTGCAGAGCTGATCTTGGCAAAGCTTCACCTTCTGGTCCTCTCTAAGAGAAATACAATCCCAGATCCTGATCTGCACGTGGAAGGGCATCAGCAGGGTCTGGAGGGAGAGCTGTGGAAAAGCCTGGCTCGTGCTCCGTGGGGAGCTCGGGGGGCTTCTCTTGGTTGCGCCAGGCTTTTGTTTCCCAATAAATTCTCTCTCTAAGCCAATATCACAACTCTTGCCCTCCTTGGATTGCAAACCAGGGGCGTGCCCGGGGTGTCCTGGTGGAGTAGAGGAGCTCCTCATCCTGGCAGCGCCCCGGGGGGAAAATGAGGTGACGGATGGGGTGGCGGATGGGGTGGTGGATGGGGTGACAGGGGCTCTCCGGGAGTGGTTGCGCTCTGTCTGTCCAGAAGGCTCAAACGCAGGCAGATATTATGTCTTAAGGCATTAATTTTAATGAACATCTGTGTAAATGAGATGCAAATCAGGCATGGCCCCGGGGCTCCAGGCAAGTTGCCAACGGAGCCCTGACAAAGGTGGGCACTTCTGGACTCATTGTGTCCAGATTTTAATAAAGAAGATCCATTGGAGGCTCGGGTGGAGGCTGGGAACGGATGACTTTGGAAGCAGCTTATATTTGAAGCTTCCCATGTATTTTTCTTTTCCCTCAAACTTGCCCCAAAAGGCCACAACCTCCTTAGCTTTTGGAAAACTGCCATCCGTGCATTTCCTCTCTCCCCCCCGCCAGCCCCTTTCCCAGGTCACAGAGGGACTAATCCTGGCTTGGGGATGGATGAGCCCTCTCCCACTCTAAGTTTTCCTCCTGGCCGGGTTCCTCCGAGGCGGGAGGCCGGGAAGCAGCTGTCGGATCGTGCTCAGGGGGAAGCTTTGTTTGCGGGAGGGGTTTCGGTTCAGCGAGCGGATGCGATTTTGGGGACGGGTCCTCACCAGCTCCCACGGCCCTCAGGAGCCGGGACAAGGATCCAGGGTGGACCTGGAGTTCAGGGAGTGCAGGAAATGCAGTCAGGATTGTAAGAAACCCATCTGGAGGAGACTTTAAGGGGTCGTCGAATTCAGCCCTGAGTTTTCTGGTGAGATCAAGTGCAGCTGAAAGGCATTTCTGTGGTTTGGAGCCTGTGCTTATATGGACATCCCGATGGATCGCTTCGGATCCAGCTGTGCCACAGAAGAAATAACATGGGTTTAGCTCATGTTAAGCTGTCAGAGCAAAGGAACCTCATCTTTAACTCCTGATCTCCGGCAGGAGTTTAACCCAAGTGGCTCTCGTTCCGTTGCTGCCTCTCTGAGGAGCCTCTCTTTTGTATTAAAAGGAGCTAAAAGTTGGGAGGATCTTTGTGCTGAGCTTCACACGGCCAAGTTGGGCTCTTCAGCACGAGGGACAAGTGCCAGGCACCAGCAAGAGCTGCTTGTAGGAGTTTCCAGGCTGGGGCACTTCTTCCCCCTCCACTGTCTCTGCTGTCAGCTCAGGTTTCTCAAAGCTTACACTAATATTAAATTTTAATGACTGGAATCAAATGAGCTACAGTGGAGATGTTACTAAACATAACAGCTCTGTGGATTCAGTTTGGCAAACAGCAGAATTCCCCAGGGAAATGATTCCCCAGGTACAGATGAGACGGGGGGGTCACTCACATGGAGGCATAGGGGGTTTCTCCATTGCTTTATCTCCAGCATCAGCACGCTCTGATCAGCTGGAAAACCCTGAGTGAGAGCCCTTCACCCCACAAATCGTGAAACTCGTGGGATAAAGCTTGTGCTGCTCAGTGCAAGTGGCTCATCCTCCTTTACACGCTGAGGAAGCAGAGGTGGGGTTTGCAGGCTGGGAGCAGAGGTGCCAGAAAGCCCCAGGCATGGGCTCGTCCTGTCTGGCCAAAGAGCACCCATCAGCCTGGGCCACGGAGTGGAATCCAGTTTGGAATCAAATTCCTGGGGCATTCCTGGAATCAATTCTTGGGGGAGACATCTGTGCTGGGGTAGCTTGGCCTCCCAGCTAAGCGAGCTTAAGCCTGGCTTTTGTTTATCTTTTGCATGGTGGATTTTGAACTTGGGTTTCAAAGCGTGGCTTGTGCTTGGCGTTGGCCGTTCTGGGCCGGGACCCTCTTTGATTCATGGTGCTGTTTTTGGACAAACTCTTAACGCTGCCACGTTTCACCTGCGAGGCAGAGCGTTAACGCTCAGCCCTGGGTCAGAGGTGCTGGAAGGGATTTTTGGGCTCTCTGCCTTACAGTGCTCAGGAGTGAAGGATCCCGGTGCCTCCCCAGTCATGGATTCACAGAATGGTTCGGGTGAGAAGGGACGGGGACACCTTCTGCTATCCCAAGCTGCTCCAAGCCCTGTCCAACCTGTCCTTGGACACTTCCAGGCATGGGGCAGCCACAGCTTCTCTGGACATTTACTCCAGCGAGGAATCTCAGCGGTGTCGTGCCAGGGCGCTTTGCTTTGCTGGGGACACTTTGTGCCCGCGAGGAAGACGAGAGCAGGATCAACCCTGCGTTCCCTCTGAGCTGTGCTCAACAGCCAGAAGGGATCTCTGCGAGGATCCCGAGCGCTTCCCCCAAAACGAAACCCGAGGAAAAAAGCATCAAACTTGACATAACCGAATGGTCACCTTGGGTGGGTGCAGGTGCAGTTGGCTGGCCGGGGGGGGGACACCTGGTGACGTGACTGTGCTTGGCTGGACGCCGTGGGCTGGTGGCTCCCGCTGTCACCACAGCTGAGCTCGGCGGCGCTGGGGCACGGCACAGGAATGTGGCGAGCCAGGACCTGCCGCAGCTGGCACAGCCGCGCTGTTTATCCGGGATCTCTCGCCTCCCAGAGTTTAATTAAACCCCACCCTGGAGAGGAGGGAGGAGCGGGAGGGGGTCTCCCGCATCCAGCCTTCAGGTGGGTGATGGCTTTGCCAAGGCAGCGGAGGGAAGGGGTGGGATTTCGGGCTCCTGCCTCTCCTCCTGGCATTTCTGGGGAGGTTTTTTGGGAGCTGGAGTTGCTCAATGCGGTGAACTCTGGCACTGCTGTGTCACACCAATAAAGGTTTAATGCTGGATGATGAAGAAGGGGGAGGGAGAATCCCTAGACAGCAGTAACTGAAGCTTCAGTTTTATTTTAGAGCAGGTCGGGTCGGCCAGGGCTGGCGCGGCCGTTGTGCCTCCAGCACCCTCTTTGTCTGCTTCAACAACAACAAAAAAAAAGTCAGGAAAGAAATCCCGGGAGTGGTGATGCAGTGAGTGAGGCCCAAACCAGAATTACTCATCTGTCCATTCCAGTGCTGCTGCCTGACCCTGCTCCAGGTCCTGCCTGGGAGAAGGCAGCAGTTAGCCAGGGCTGGGGAGCCCACGCACCCTCCTGTGCCCTCCTCCTGATCCCCTTCCTGCCTGGGGGATGTCAGCTTCTCTCAGCACTTTATTGATGACTCGTAACTCCCCCAACCTTTCCAGCAGGGAGCTGAGTCAGAAGTGCCCCTGGTGCCCAGTAACTGCTGCCTCGTGTCCCTGGGTTTGTCCCAGCTCTCACTGCCTGGGGGTGCTGGTTTTGGAGAGGGGGCTGCCACTGATGTGACCTCATCGTGTCCCCTGCATGGGCCACTGGTGTCAGAGGCAGGGAGGGATGTGGGATGGGGACATGACTGCCCAGCATCCTGCACTTTCACCACGGATATTTTGCAGGAGGATCAAAGTTTGGGTTTCTCCCCAGAAGTTTTATCCCATTTAGGTTTGCAGCTTGTGCCCCTCAGCGGTCCCTGGGTGACCTTCCTTTGTAGGGTGATCTTGAGGGTCTTTTCCAACCTCCGTGGTTTTGTGGTTCTCTCTCCGGGACAGGCGGCTCTGCTCCTGCCACTGCAGAGCTGCTCTTGAAGATCAGAGAATGGTTTGGGTTGGAAGAGACCTTAAAGATCACCTCATTCCAACCCTCCTAAGGAGGGCAGAGAGGAAAAGCAGCATCCCATTTTGGGGATTGCTGGGCTGAACTGGAGAGCAGGAGCGACTCCCACGTGCTGATGGCACAAGGCATGAAGCACTGACACTCAAAGCCTTGATTTCTGGGGGCAGCAGGACACATGATCCTTGGGCAGGACAAGTGGTCACACAGGCGATGCCCGAGCACCCAGCCCACGCCCCCGGGGTGGATTTTTTGGGCACTCCACACCCCATTAAACAGCCAAGCCCCCATAGCTGGGGGTGCCTGGCCGGCAGGTGGGCGAGGGGAGGTGGGTTTCTGAGAAGGGGATGTGGCAGGCAAGGGACGCTCTGCCACTTGCTGTGCCCCAGCCTGGCCGAGGGTATTTTTAACCCTTCTGTGCCCCCGGAGGAATGCGTGCGGCTCCCGACAGTCGTGGAGTTGGGAGCAGCTGGGTGGGACTGGGCTGGGAGTGGGGACAGGCTGCGTGACGGTGTCTTCTCGTTGAACGCTTTCCAGACCTACTTAAAGTATCTCTGGCTTGTATTTTCAGCATCAGCAGCGCACGCAGAAATGCCTCCTCTCTGACAGCTGTTAAGCTGCCTTAAAGGCACCATCTCCCCTCGCTGGGGAAGGGGGTGATAAACGGGGGGTGATAAGCACGGGCTGTGCTGGGTGACAGGGCTGTCACCGAGCCTGGCTGGGGAGGGTGGCCCAAGCCACAGAGCCGTGGTGGGGCTGGGTGCGCTTCTGGCCTGGCCATCTCGTGCCAGCACGAGCGGCCCCGGCAGCCTCCTCGCTCCTTGGAAGTAAATTTTAGCACTGAGGGAAGAGCAAAGGTACCCCTGGAGCTCCTCCTGCCCGGAGGGAACGCTGCTGGTGTGCGGGCTCGTCAGCAAGCCACGGGTGGGCTTTGACCTTGACGTGTCAGCAGAGGCACGGGCGCTTCCCCGATCCCGAGAACAAGAGCGAATTAAGCCGAGAGTTGCTGAGATCGACCAAATCACAGCGAGGCTTTTTTTTTTTTTGTTTCCCCCTCCTTTTTCTTTTCTTTTCTTGACCGTGAAACAATCGGGCTGTGATCAAACGGTGCCTTTCAGGAGCTGCCGAGGGTCAGTGCTCCAAAAGCCACCCACTTGACGATGCGTTGGTGACCCTGCCAGGTCTGAGCCCGAGGGAGGTGGCCGGAGGAATGTCCCCTCTCCGGAGCACTCGTTAGCTGGTGGTGATGACACTTCACAGTGCTTCCAGGAGATACTAAAAATACCGGCTTTGCATAAGACCAGGAGAGCTGAGGATCCGAGGGAGGAGGAGATGGGAAGCTTTTTGTCTGCAAGGGCTGAGCAGAGGAGGGAGAGGAGCCCGGTCCCGGCAGGATGCAGCCGTGGAGTGGGGGATCCGTGGGGACGTTCCCATCACCCACAGCATCCAAGCGAGGATTGGGAAGGGAGGGACCGTGGCCACTGGGTCTGGAGCAAGCAAGGGAAGGACTCGGGCTGGGATTAGTCACTGCAGCCTTTCAGGAACAATTGCCAATTCTCCTGCTGAAGGAGTGGTTTAAATGTCTCCCATCCAGATGATAACATATCATCTCGGGATGATAACACACTTACCTCACTTCCTGAAGAGCCTCGGAGCAGTTTATTAATCACCCCATCCCTGCTGTCCCCCTTGGCTCTGGGGAGCAGCTTCT
Source organism: Eulacestoma nigropectus (assembly GCA_013397775.1). Classification (NCBI taxonomy): domain Eukaryota; kingdom Metazoa; phylum Chordata; class Aves; order Passeriformes; genus Eulacestoma; species Eulacestoma nigropectus. The sequence continues at coordinate 88,502 of VZTE01003368.1, forward strand.
GCGGTTCGTGGGCAGCGGGGTGGGAGTGGGATGCCCAGAGAGCCCAGGGTGCTTCAATTTGCAGGGAAACGGAGCAGCTGAGGACAAAAATGGGCACTTCAGCAGCTTTCACCTCCGGGCCACGAGGGCCCTGGCACGTGGCTCTACCCTTGTCTCTCAGCCCCATCTCAGGTTGCTGCCAGGGAGTTTTGGGGCGCTCTGTGCACGAAGATGGGGTTCCATGGGAACGCTGAGTGCCGTGGGGCTGCGCCTGAGCGCTGCTGTAACACGTGGGCTCCAGGCTTCGTTCGGGAGAATTATTTATACCAACATCTATATTAGCTGCCTTGCAGGGAAAGCGCTGCGGTGCAGCTCCTGCACTCTTGGAAGAATGAAATTAATTTAATTTAATTTTTTTTTTTTTTTTCCTTTAACGGCGCTTGCTGCAGCTGTGCATCCAAAGTGCAGGAGGTTTCTCTGGAGTTTGGGTTTTAACCTCTTCCTAAAACTTTCCCCGTGGAAAGGTGCAGACCCCCACGGAGCCTGCCGAGGTTTCCTCCCACAGCCCTGCGGAGGAGAGTCCCGAATTAACGGGCTCCAAACAGGTTCCAAATGGCTGATTTAAAGATGGGCTGGCTCCCTGCATCCCGAGCAGCTGCAGCCTTTGAAGAGGGAGTGAGTGGTGGCAGAGCCCTGATGTGAGGTTGGTTTGAAGTCAGCTGTGAGCCAAAGGGATGAGGGAGCACCCAGCGCGGCACAGCGGGGTGGGAATAGCCCCGGTGCTCCTGCCTGGATCAGGCGCTGGAATGGCAATCCACAAGGGTTTGGGAAAAGGGATGAGTGAGGAGGAGAGCAAGAGGGAAAGAAAGAAGCCCCTCTGACCTTCTGACAAACGCAGCAAAGGCTTTAAAAAAACATGAATCCTCTGCTAAAAATCCCAGCGCAGCCTAAAGCGCCGTTTCTAAGGGAGATTTTGTGAGTGCTTGATTTGGCTTTGTGCTTTTGTTGCAGTGTCTGAGGGAGGGTGAAATGCGCCCTGAGTCCTTCTGTTGGGCTGGAGGCTCTTGGGGTTATCCCCTCTGCCTGGCTTGGACATGGTCCAGTGTCCCAGCCCAGGGGTGACACTCGTGGAGTCAGCTACGGGGGACATGGTGACCCACACGAAGTCAGACCTGGGGGACAGGCTGCCCGGAGAAGCTGTGGCTGCCCCATCCCTCAAAGCCAGCTTGGAGCAGCCTGGTCTAGTGGAAAGTGTCCCTGCCCACAGCAGGGAGTGGGACAAGATGAGTTTTACTGTCCTTCCAACACGAACTATTCTATGATTTTATGATGTGGGCAGGAAGACCATCAGGGACAAAGCTCACAGTGCCAAGCCAGGAGCTCTCCTACGTGCACCCTGCACTCCCAGGGCAGAAGGGCACCAAGGGGAAGTTTAAAGAAGCTTTGAGGGCGAAGAAGACCCTTGGTTGCGCCCTGACCTCATAAATGACACGTCCATCAGAGATCTTGAGCTGCCTCTGAGCTCTCTTGCTCGTCCCATAACACAGGTCCCTCGCTTCCAGCTGCTGAGATGCATTAAAAGAAAGCTAAAAATACCTTGGTGTCCAAATAGTGCTGTGCCATGTAAACAGTGGTGGCAGGATGCAGCACAGGGTGACATCACCCCGTGACGGGGACAGCGCTCATCCCCACGCGCCGGGGCCGGTGGCCATATGAGGGAAGCTTGAAACCAGCAGGTTCAGGAGGCAAATGGGGATGCTTCTGCTTGGGGAAGGTCTTGGAAAACCTCGGGATGGGTTTTAGCTGAGGGTGTTTTATCTGCAGGACGTGACCAGGTCTGGGTTGGGTGACAGGAGCTGTTTGTGGGAGGTTTGGGGACGGAGCAAAAGCCAAATGAGGGGGTCTTGGTGGTCACTTGGAAACACCCGAAAGGACAAAAAATCAGACAGGACCTTCACGTCCTTCCTCATCCATCCCTTGCACCGACGCAAAGCCCTGACCTTGCAGTTCCCAGCACTGTCTGGCTCCTGTTCCCATCGCTGGGGTGGCACTTGGAGGCTTAAAGCCATGGTTTGGGGAACCTGCAAGAGCTCTGGCTGGGATCTTCAGGCCAGGCACAGCAGGTTTCCAACTGGCTCCTGTCCCTCCCCAATATTTCCCTAATGGTTTTAGAAATTGTTGGTGGGGGGAGAGAATGTGTCGGGAGGAAGACTCGGCTCGCTCCTGGCACGTGATCCGGTGAGGAAATGGGAAAAGAATTTCTGGCTGTGAAAAACGGGGCAGCTCCACGTCGGGAGAGAGAGAGAGAGATCGTTCCTTCTTCGAAGTGGAACAAAAAAGCCTCCTCGCCCCAGCCCGGATGCCTGGGATTCCTGGCGGAGGGGCCCCGGAGCGGTAACGGTGCAGCTCGGCCAGCTCCAGGCCAAGGTGGTAGCAGGGGAGCCGGGGCGGCGTGGCCGGAGCGCTGGCACGGCACCGCTGTCCTCTTGTTGTTTCAGCTGCTCTGGATTAAAACCAGGGACCGGGAGCTGCGGTGTCCCCCAGCAAGGGGAAAAATCCAGGCCTTGGGACATTCTGGCAGTGTCGGCAGCTGGGGCTGGAGGAGGCTGCAGGGCTGAATGTCCGGCTGTCTGTCCGGGAGGGCTCGGGGGGACGTGCCCTGGATGGGCAAAGGGGCTCCCCGGGGGCTGTTTGGAATCCCCACTCCCTCCCCGCCTCCCGCTCTTTTCCTTGGTTGTGTTTAATGGTGGAAAAAAGGGGTTCCAAAGGTTTCCCTCTGTGCGAACATCTCCATCCGAGGAGCGCTCCGGGCCATTTAACGGGCAGTTCCCCCCCCAAACCTTCCCCTTCCACAAAACATCCGTTCCCATCTCTCCCATGGCAAAACAAAGCTCTGGGAACGCGGTGCTGGAGCTGCTGCGTGTGCAGTTGGTGCCAGGACATGGGGATCAAGGGTCGGAGAGCTTGGGGATGTGGAAGCTGGGCTCCCACCACAGCCACACCGTGACCTTGGCCAAGCCTCGGTGTTTTCGGGATGGCAGTGCATCAAAAAATATCCAGGATTTCATCTCCCTTGCCTGTGGCTCACCATGGCCAGGTGGGAAGGCTTTTGGTGAAGCTGTGGCCCAGCAAAGCACAGACCCGAGGTCCCTTTCTCCTGGTGTCGGTGCTTTTGGAGTGCAATGCTGCACGTTTTTTCTGTATTAAACACCTTGTATTTTTATCCCGATGCCATAATTCATCCCAAAGTAGCAGGCCGGGTGGCTGGTGGGGCGGGTTGTTGCCTGGAGATGCGTGGAGGCTGTTCCCAACCCTCCTGTTTTCTCTCCCAAGTCTGTGACTTCCCTCAGCATCACTTCGCAGCGGTGATTCACGCGCCCGGGCTGCCTCCCTCCCCACTTCCAGCGTTCCCCATCTCTTAAACCCAAGGGTTTTGGGGGAGGAAAAGAGGATGCCAGGCCTCAGGATGGGAGGAGCAGGATGCTGCCCTAGAGCTGGGGCTATAAAAATCATGATTTTTAGGAAAAGAGCCTGCAGTGGTTGAGGGGAACGGTGGCGAGTTGCGGGTGGCTTTTCTGGCGGAGCGGTGGGGAAGGCAAAATCGCTACTTTGGGGGTGTTTCGGGTGGGTTTCTCCGGTGATTTAGAAACTCGGTTCTTTGTGCGAGGGCGGGTGTGAGGAGCAGCGAGACCCGATGTGCGTGTGGGGGGGGGTCGCAATCCCCCTCCCAGCGCCGGCTCGGGGAACGGCGGACAAAGGGCCGGGGG
>VZTE01003368.1:92999-131749 GCA_013397775.1 Eulacestoma nigropectus
CCCGGCCCGCCCCGCATCGCCGCCGGTACCGGCCCCGCGCCCGCCCCGCCATGGCCGGGCCGCCCGGTGGCGCGGAGCCGCCGCAGCCCGACACCGGCCGCCGGGAAAGTTAGTGCGAGCGGGGCCGCCAGAAGGAGGAGGAGGAGGAGGAGGAGGAGGAGGAAGAAGAAGCAGCAGCAGCAGCGGCAACAGCCGCCTCCAGCCGCGGCTGCTCCCCGTCCCCCCCGTCGGCTCCCGGAGTCAACTCAGGGGATTCCATCCCGCTCCGTCCCTTTGCCATTTTTGGATGCGTTTTATAGCCTTTTTTTTTTTTTTTCCTGGGGGGAAAGCGGGAAAAAAAAAGCGAAGACCCAGCAGCCTTCCTCCACCGCCGGACTCCGCGGCCGTGCCGCCGCCGCCGCGCACCCACCGGCTGGATTTTGGGGGTTCCGCCGCTCCCGGTGGCACCGGGCGAGGTGACGGCAGCAACAATGCCATCATGTTTTTGAGGCAGGAAACCTCCGAGTTTGCCCTGAATGAAGAACTTCCTGTGTTTAAAGTTGTACGAATATCCGCTGACAAGCTCAGTTCAAATGAAAACACGAGAGTCGGGGGGAGAGGCTAATTCGGACCAGCTGGACTTCCACGGCGCTCGGAGCTGGGCAGAAAACGCGCGGAGCCGCTCGCCACTGGCAGCCGGGAGCGGCCGGGACAAGCAGTGCCTTTGTTAGTAAAGAAGGACGGACGGGATAATTTAAGAGCTTCAAACTCTTCCGCCGTTCCTGTCGCGAACCACTTGGAATATTTTACCGAAGCTGTTGGATTTTGGATGATCCGCTGATGGATGGGGTTTTTTAGGGGGGCCGGGGGGATGAGATGGGTTGTGTCACTGCTCGGGGCCGCCGGTCGGGCTGCTGAGCCGGCGCGGTGCTGCCGGTCCCCCCTCCCGTCCCCGTAGTGTCACTTTGGGATCAGAGGCTGCCCCGGCGGGTTTGGGACCTGCTGGCCGTGTGATGCTTCCTGCCGTGGCGGGCCAGAGGTTGCCGGGGTGGTTCCGTCATCCGTAAGGACGAGAGTATGGGCAAACCACTGAGCCGGCCAGACTGTTTACGGCAGAACCGCACTTGCCTGGGGAAGGGCGAGGATGAGGATGGTTATATAGAGGATTGCTACGTGCCCCAGAGATCGATATACGACACGATGAGGATTAACGAGCAAATCGATCAGGGATCGAAGCTCAACCAGCTCTCCAAGAGCACCCTCGGCAAGGGGGATGGCAGCACCATATCCAGCAACGGGACTCTGGGAGCTGCCAACGTCTTCGAGTCCAGGCCGCCGGAACCCAAGAAGCTGGATGAGCGAGTCATCTTCGACCAGCTGAAGCTCAGCAGCGACGTCTCCAAGCCGGCGCCGGCCCCGCCAAAGAGGCGACCGAACCCCGAGAAGAAGGAGAACGTCAACCGGCGCTCGTGGAAGTCCTTCATGCCGCCCAACTTCACCGAGTTTGCGGAAAGGATGGGAGCTTCGCTGAGCGAGGTGTCGGAGGCGGGCGCCTCCAACCCTTCCCTGCGGGATAAGCGCGATTCCAGTGCCATGCTCGCCGAGCAGCCGGGCCAGCCCGACCACGGCGAGCCCATGTCTGAGTCTCTCACCTTGGAGCACGTCTCCAAGTCATCTGGCACGGCAGAGGCTCTGGCAGCCAAGCAGTTCGGCGCGGATGGCTACGGCGGTCCCCGGGACGAGCGCCAGGCCCTGCTGAACGCCGGTGACAGCCGCGTCAGGGACCTGGCCAGGGCCCGCCGGCTCCCCAGTGCCACCTGGCCACGAGCCAGGAAGAATTTCATCAGGGGAAACTTCAACGATGGGCACCAGGAGACCCTGGAGGCCTCCGAGTCGGACTCTACAGTGGAGAACGTCAACCTGTCTCCGTGCCTTAGTGAGGAGCTGCTGGATACGGGACTGGATATTCTCATCACCTCCAATCTCAGGGAGAAAACGGAGTCTGAGCTGAGATTTGAGGAGGACGAGCGCTGGGTGATGATGGAGGAGTGGGAGGAGGCGACGCTGTCAGAGAGAGGAAAGGCTGTTCTGGTGGCAGAGGAGAAGAGGAGCTGTTGCTTGGCAGATATTTCTGAAGAAAGGGAACAATCCGCTGCTCCGGAGGATGGCTCTGCCCCCAGCCCGGGGACCTCCCGGTCCTGCACATCCCTGGGGGGTGCTGGCAGCGCGTGCTGCACAGAGGACGCGGCAGTGCAATGTGGGGTTGAGGACTTTGCTCCGGTTTTGGAGCGCTCAACCAGCCCCACGGGCCCCGAGCTGTCCGACACAGACTCGGTGCAGATGTTCCTGGAGCTGGAAGAGCAGTGCCTGAATGAGGACGGGGGCGATGGGGTTGTCTCCGGCTGCCTGGAGGTTCAGATGTCCCCGATGGACTCAGAGGGGCTGGACCCAGATTCGGCCAAACTGGCCGGGTTGGTGGTCGAAGGGGGTCAGCACAGGGCCCCCTTGGACATCAGCGCCTCGGACTCTGCCGTTGTGTCGGATCTGGAGGACTTCGATGTCACCTGCAGCTCGCAGGTGCTGAGCACGCTGGAGCCCTTGACAGAGCCCTTCTCAGAAAGGGACACCTTGGCTGTCACCCCGACAGACTCGGACGGAGGGGCCTCCCCCAGCCCCGTGGCCACGGCAGGGCTGGGGTCCCTCCTGGAGTGCTCCCCAGCGCTGGTGGGGGAGGTTGATCCTGACCCACTCGTGGACCCGGAGTTCGTGGCTGGTGGGATGTCGTGTCCTGGGACAGGGGCACGTCCTGCTGGGCTGGGGGGACATGGTTACCCCAGCGCTCCAGAGGGGTGGGGTGAAGATAACCAAGACTTGCTTCCCCAAGGGGGGACCTGTCCTGGCCGAGTGTCCCCCTGCCAGCCCCCAGCTCCGGACACAGCGAGGGAGGAGCTGGAGTCCCCCCCACAGCACAGCCAGGCTGGCGTTGAGGGCATGGATCCATTCAGGCCCCATCACCTTCCTCTTGGAAGGACTGAGGTCACCAACTGGGATGTCCCAGAACTGGTTTCTGAGGATGAAGCCACAGATTTGGGATCAGGAAGTGGAGCTGAGGGCTGGATTCATCCAGCAGAGAGTGGGGATGTTTGCTGTGGTTCTCTGCTGCCTTTCCACGCCGGCTCTGCATCAGAGCCAGGCCCCAAGGCTCCAACAACATTCCCGGTGCCTGTTGAGGACCTCCCATGGGAAATGGTTTCCCTGGGCCAGGGCCTGGCTCTGGAAGGGGCTGCCCACCAAGAGGGGTGCCTCATGGAGGTGGCTGTCACACACGGGGGGACACCAGCAGCCATCCTGCGGCCAGGAGATGTGGACTTGCTGTTTGCCCCTGGCTGGGAGGTCCCATGTCCTGCCAGCCCAGCTGCCCCCGAAGAGCCTCCTGGCGCATTGTCCATCGCAGGGCCTGCCGTGCCGTGGGATTTTGGGGAGCTTTCTGCCCCAACCCACCCACTTTCACCAGGAGATCTGGCTGTCCTGGAGCCCCAGGCTCAGGGGACACCGCCAGCCGCCGGGGATCCTACCATGGATGCTGAGGAACCTCCAGGAGCCGCCACCACTGCCATGCCCTTGATGGTGGAGGAGCTTCTGGAAGCCCCACCACCCTTTGCTGACGTGCCTGTCACCACTGTGCCACCACCAGCGGCCGAGCCACTCGTCTCGGCTGCCGGCGACCTCGGTGGTGACCCCGTGCCATTGGCGGTGGCCTTGGGGGATACAGATGACTTTGCCATCGTGGTTGTGCCGCCCATCCTGGAGCACCTGCCCGCTGAAGCGCTGGCTTTGGAGGATGACCCCGTGGCGAGCGCACCTGCAGCGGGGGCGGCAGCTTGGGAGGGTCCCCCTGGTGCCTTCCCACCCCTCCCAGAGGGTGCCACCACCCCAGAGCTGCTGGGGACACGCTCTGCCACAGCAGCCAGGGCACAAACCCTCCCCAGGGCTGCGTTGAGGGGCACCCTCCGTCCCCGCAGCTGTGGGGGTGCCCTGTCCCTGTGCCCCGGCGAGGGAGAGGGGGCATCGGGCACGGAGGGACCCCTCGGCGCCGCTCTCATGGCAGAAGGGCCCCCTGCTCTCCCAGATGGATTCGTTCCAGATAACGAGGTATTTGTTGCTCGGGCTCCCGCAGCCGGGGCTTCAGGCGCAGAAATCGCTTTATTTTGCACTCCAGGGGTGGGTGGGAGGTGGGAGCCCACTCAGTAACGCACGATCTGGGCTTCCAAACAGCCTTCTGCCTCCCGAGATCGGCTTGAATTTGGCAGGCAAAAAGTTTTTGGCGGGGGGGTGGGGGGAATTGTGTGATTGTGTAAGGAAGGGAGGCAACAGACTCTCGCTGCTCGATGACCTGGAATGTTGACTTACACTTTTTTGGCTTATTAAAGTACATTATGGTCACTCAGGTGGACTTCAGCAGAACCTTCTCGCTGGCTCCTGGCGGGGAGTTCCCATCTTTGAAGCAGAAAATAAGTCAGGAAAGAGAAACCTGTGAAATGAATCAAGTGCGAGCAATTCCTGTCCCGTGCAGTCATCGCTGTCTGCAGTTTTTTCTGTGAGCACTGAGGTGCTGAGGCTCAGAAGGCGCTTGGGAAGGGGCTCAGATTCTCTCTGGCGTTTGGGGATTTGTATTTGCTCGTGGCTCTTGCCTGGAGAGACCTCGGCGCTGGAGTTCCCACAGCCAAGCGCTGATTTCCTGCCATCTGGATTAGGAGAAATATCACTAAGGAGACATCAGAAGTTAGTCAGCACCAAAAATCCCGATTTGGTGGCAATTACTCATCCTTTGGGCTGTACCACCCCTTGGAGAAACGCACGTGGAGGGGCTTGGAGAGGTGGCTTCACATGGGGGGTCCATGTGAGCATGGGCTGGGACATCAGAGGGGACCTGGGTGCGGGAAAAGCCGTTGGGTTCTTGCCATAGTTGTCTGTTGCCTGAAATTCAGTGGTGGGATCCTTATTTTAGGTTCAGCACCTCTGATTCTTCACCCCACAAACCTTCCCCTTGCTCCAGGCGTTGCTGGAGATGCTGGTTCTTCCCGGAGCTCCACGCTCGGCAGCAGTGGGGTTAAGGGAGATGAGGGAAGCAGAAAGCGAGGGGATGCTTTGGGGGAAGCCTTTCTGGGAGTGAGGAGGAGGCAGAGGTGTGGTGGAGCAGATGTCCTGCTGCTCTCCCGGAATGTCCAGCTCTTCCCCAGGGCAGGACACCTCGCTCCACGGCTTCAAGGGTAGTCGTTAAATATTTGTTTCCAAGCTGAGTCACAGTGAGGTTAATGAACTAAATCGCTGGAATCTTTCATGAGCGAAGGAAAATAAGGGTGTTGGACACGCTCACCCCCAGGCTGTTGCTGGGATTATTTTTGTCAGGATCCTCAGGGAGCATCGGGCTGGCTGATACCTGTGTTGCAGGTACCCCTGGTTGGATCATCCGGGCTTTTCCACAGGGCTCCCTCCCTGCCTGGCTCCTTTGGAGTTTGTTTTGCAGTCCATGGAGAGCCCGGACCAGCCTGGCGTGCCAGGCTTATCAGCCTGATCCTTTTGTGGGTTTGGCTCTTCCAGCCAGCAGCTCCATATATAAACAGGAGCAGGAGAACAGCCTGGGAATCGGTGGTTCCAAGGCACCATTTATTCCTTATAACCGTGGCAGGATTCTCCATGAGCAAACAGCTCTGGACAGTGTCTGCCAGCTCACCCTTCGCTCATGTCCTGGAGGGACCTCCCTGCCCTCCGGCTGCTCAGCTCTGCTGGGAAGGAGTAGCTTTTTTTCCCTTTGGAAATGAGGCAGGGAAAGTCAAAGCAGCGCCTCTGGCTCGGGCTGGGAGCCGTGCCTGTGTTTTTTGGGGGATTTTGGTGGTTTTGGGGGGTTCTGCCTCGTGCTCCTCCGGAGCAAAGCGGTTGCCGGGCGCAGAGAGCCGTGTCCTCCATGAACCTCTGCTCTGCTGGGGGGAGATCTTGCATCCAAGTGGGAATTTTTTCAGTGCAGGCAGTGTCCAAGTGTTCTCGGGCACAGGGAGCAGGTGGCTGGCTGCCATCCCCTCTGCTTCCCAACGGGAAAATGTTCCAAAAGGGCCAAGGGCTCCGCTCCTGCGTGGTGACCCGTGCCCTGCATGGGCTCGTGGGCCGGAGGAGCAGAGCGAGCCAGGAATCTGCTCCCTGGTTTTGGGGCTTTTTGGGGTGTTTGCTGTGGGGACAGGGCAGGCTTGTCCCTTGGGACTGGTGGGGAAGGACCGGAGAGGGACGGTGCACTGGCAGCACGTGGTTCCAGCAGATCCCCAGCTCTGATAAAGAGCATTTATCTCCTCCGGAGAAACAGGATTCTCCCTGCTGCCTCTCCTGACAATGGGGAGCTTCATTCGCTCTCCTCCCCCTTCGCTATCAAATCTTTTTTGGTTTAGAAAGCTTTTCCCCACAGGATTCCCAGGCAGGACCGTGCCAAATCCGTGGTAAACGACTCGCACATTAATTGCCTATTGCCTTTGTCTTTCGAAATACAGCGAGCTCCTCGCTGCCTGTAATTTCGTGGTTAACAAAACTCATATGATGTCAGGTCTCCGTTCTCAATAGCTTCACTGTGAGGATTGCTTGGGGTTTTTCCCCAGGAGCGTTATTTCCCAATCTGATGGCGAGTCAGAGCTGATGCTCTCATTTCTTCCTCAGTTTTCTCTCTTTACCTCACTCCAGTGCTTGGAAAAGTGGGATTTAGCCGTTTAAAACCAGAGGTGGGTGTGGATAGACCCTGAGTTGTGCTCCACACCAGCAGATTCCTGTGACATCTGTGTCACTGGGTCAAGGCGAGGGAGGAGTTTGGCCAAAGTTGCCCAATTCCAATAAAATCAGTGCAAGTGGCTACTGCATCTTCCCTGGAGGGGAAAGCCTGTTGTATCCATGGGATGACTGAGGGGCTGGAAGAGCTGCTCACAGCTTATAAATCACCTGTTCTCTCCCACCTTTTCCATCCACAGCAATTCCAGAAGGAGCAAGTGGATCCCCTCCAGCTAAAACTACAGCAAGTCAATGGAGTGGGTCAGGGACTCATCCAAAGCGCCGGGAAAAACTGTGACGTGCAAGGGCTGGAGCATGACATGGAAGAAATCAACACCCGCTGGAACACCCTCAACAAGAAGGTGGGAGCGTGGGGAGGGGCTGTCCCTGCTTCCTCTGGGGTCTGGGGGGAGGAGGGGGTCACGGGCAGGGAGCTGAGGCTCCGGTGCCGGTGCCTGACGCTGCAGTGGGGTTGTTTTCGGGGTGCAGGTGGCCCAGCGGGTGGCTCAGCTGCAGGAGGCCCTGCTGCACTGCGGGAAGTTCCAGGACGCCCTGGAGCCCCTGCTGAGCTGGCTGGCGGACACCGAGGAGCTCATCTCCAACCAGAAACCTCCCTCCGCCGAGTACAAGGTGGTGAAAGCCCAGATCCAAGAGCAGAAGGTGAGCTCGATGGGAGGGGACCTCAGCACAGCCAGATAACATTTTGGGGGTCCAGCTGGGGTGTCCATGCTTCTTTCCTGGTGGATCTCAGTTCCTCACATCCCAAAGTAAAGCACAGGCTGCTCGTTTGCCCACTCTCAACGATCTCCATCGCCTAAATCGCCGCGTCCCTTCGTTGTCCCGCTGCCTCTTGAAGTTGGCTGCTGGTTTTGCTGGTTGGCCGTGTTTTTCCAGCCCCGAGTTTTGCTTTGTGCCGGTAATTCTGCTGCGTCAGGAGCGAGCTGCTGGTGGTGCAGGGCCTGGTTTGGGTGTTTGGACAAAGGGAACGTTACAAAGCGTGAGAGCGGGCCCGAGGTGTGCCGGTGTTTGCTGAGATAACAGCCCGGGGTCGGCGCCTGCCCTTCGGAGCGGGCGGAGGGAAGGCCGAGTGTGGTCATGGGGAAATATTTCAGAAATGAATTCTTCCCCAGGCTTGGGTTGAGGTTGGAAGAGGAAATGTGCTTCAAGTGGAAGTTAAAAACTTGATAAGTTGGAGGGGGTTGGCAGGGAAGACTCGGAAAACTCTTCTGGCACAGAAGTGGTTTGGGTCTTGAGTAGTGTGAAAGAGGGAAGGGGGAAGGGAAAAGGAAAGGAAAGGGGAAAGGAAAAATGGAATAGAATAGAAGAGAATAGAGAAAGAGGAAAGGGAATAGAATAGAATAGAATAGAATAGAATAGAATAGAATAGAATAGATAAAATGAAAGTTCAGTTGGAAGAGACCTACAGTGTCAACCCACCCTGTCCAGCTCCCTGACCACTTCAGGGCTGCCCAAATCCAAGCATGGGGCTATTATAATGTAATACAATATAACAATACAATATAGCTCTATAATTTTTTGAACTGGTTTTGAAGGCAGAGCCATCCCCCTGGGCTGGGACTGGTCTCAGCCCAGTGCTGGCGGTGGTTCTGAGCCACAATTAGAGATCCGACCTCTCCGAGGGTTGGATTCGGTTCTGCTGCCCCGATCTGGTAACTTTCCCCCTTTCCTTTGTCTCCCCAAAGCTGCTCCAGCGCCTCCTGGACGATCGCAAAGCCACGGTGGAGATGATCCAGGCGGAGGGCGACAGGATCGCGCAGTCGGCCGAGCCCGCGGATCGGGACAAGATCGTGGGGCAGCTGGAGAGCCTGGCACGGCGCTGGGAAGGGCTGCTGGGCAGGGCAGCTGCCAGGTGAGAGCGACTGGGACCGGCTCATCCCACAAGTCACGGCGCCCCGGAGCCAGGGGTGACAACATTCGGGAAGCTGGCGGAGATTTCGGTGCAGATACATCCTGGAAACGTGGAAACAGCTGGAAAACATGAGGAATCAAAGGCTGATAGCGGTGGTTTACAATGGCAGGGAAGAGCTGAGATTAAATAATTTCCCTGCAGGGGAGGGATGTTATTTTTATTCCTGTAAGCTTCAACGTTTAGCGACATCCTGTTGACACCTTTCTGTGCCAGGATCTTGTTTATGAGTTACTTATTTCTACCTAAGCTGATATTTGAGGTTATGAAGTCACTTCTGAGGGCCAGATTGGACCCTCTCAGAGTTTTTAATCCTTGCCAACAAGCTGGACTGTCCATCCAGGGTCCATCCAGGACTGTCCATGCAGGACTGTCCATCCAGGATCGCCTTTAACCAGAAGCTCTGAGAGCCCAAGAGCCTGGCCACAAGCTGAGGGATCACCAAGGCAGTGATAGGGATGGAAGGGAGTTGGAACTAAATGATCTTTAAGGTCCCTTCCAGCAAAAAGCTGCACTACAGGGGAGCCTTTCTGCCACTTTCCCAGGGAGATAAACTGGATCCTAAAGGAACAGCTGCAGGAAAAGCTTACTTGCAGTTCCTCCACACTGATTTTTGTCTTTGCCTTCGTAGCTTGCCTGACAATGGTGTCTCACCTTGCTCTGAGCAGGGCTGCTTTGGTTCCCTCTTCCAAATACCTGAAGCTGCTTTGCCTGGCTCCAACTGGGAGCTGCTCCTTGGTGTTTCTGTTGACTCAAAGAATCACAGACTGGTTTTGGTTGGAGGAACAAAAAACCATCTTGTTCCAACCCCCTGCTGTGAGCAGGGACACCTCCCACCAGACCAGGTTGCTCAGGGCCCCATCCAACCTGGCCTTGAACACTTCAATTCCTTCTGATTTCATGACTCCTTTTTTATAGGCAGAAGCAGCTGGAGGATATCTTGGTGCTGGCAAAGCAGTTCCATGAGACCACGGAGCCCGTGTCCGACTGGCTGTCGGTGACGGAGAAGAAACTGGCCAACTCTGAGCCCATTGGCACCCAGACTGCCAAAATCCAGCAGCAGATCAGCCGCCACAAGGTAGGGCCTGTGCAGGAACAGGACGGAGGTGGTTGGAGTCAGGTCCCGCTCCAGTGGTTGTTTCCACCACAAGCAGAGGGGTTTTGGCACAAGCAAGGATTGGAGGAGTTATCCGGGCTGTTTTACGAACAGGGAAGGCTGCAAGCCCTGACCCACCAGCGTGGGTAAACATTAAACTGATGTCCTTGCACCTCCCAGCAGATCTGGATAGGAAAAAACATTCCCATTCATGTGTTTCCTTTTAATTTCGACTCAGTTTGCCCGTTCAGGGGCGGCTTTTATGTCTCCTCCATTCTTTCAGTTGCCTTCATTGTCGTGTTCCCCCTTTTTACGTTGCGTTTCTTTTATTTTCCCCGTTCTTCACTCATTTTTTGTTTGTTTGTTTGTTTTCCCCCCCCCCTCCCCCTTTTCCGTTGTCCATTTTTACCCTCCCGCCATTCAGGCTCTTGAGGAAGAGATAGAGAGCCACGCTGCCGACGTGTCTCGGGCGCTGGGGGTCGGGCAGTCGCTGTCCTCCCTGAGCTGCGCCGCCGAGCAGAGGCTGCTGGCAGAGAAATTAGAGGCTCTGCAGAGCCGCTACGGCGAGGTCCGGGACCGGTGCTGCCGCAAGGCAGCACTGCTGGACCAGGCTCTGGCCAACGCCAGGCTTTTTGGGGAGGAGGAGGTGGAAGTGCTCAACTGGCTGGCTGAGGTGGAGGACAAGCTGGGCTCGGTGTCCGTAAAGGATTACAAACGGGACGTCCTGCAGAAGCAGCATGCCGACCAGCTGGTATTTTCTGTTTTTGTTTCCGTGTTTGTCTCGTTTGTTCTGTTGCGTTCGCCTGGTTCTCTTCATGTTTCTGGCCTGGCTTTAATTTTGCCAAGCTCGTTCTGCTGCTGGGTCTCTCCGAGGCTTGGAGAGGAGTGTAAAGGGATTTCGTGTGTTATGAACAACAATTGTGCCCCCACCCCAGTGTGTTATGAACAACAATTGTGCCCCCACCCCACCCACCCCCCCCCCAAAAAAAGGGTTTCTCAAGGCGGGGGAACTTCAAATGGTTCGTTTGCTTTGTGAACAGTGTCTGAGCCAGCTTGGCCACCCTGTGCCTTTGAAAAGCTGGATGCTGTTTCCAAAATTGAGAGCTGGAAAAGCCTGGTGGGTTTTTGGAGCTGGGCTGGCCACCGAGGAAGCCTCTGCTTCCGCTCCCTGGGGCTGGGCAGGCTCTTTTCGAGAGTGAGGTTCTGTCTCATTCAAGGGCGAGTCCTTTGGTGACACAGATCCAATGGGTTGGGTTGGGTTTGCTCTAAGATTTGAGCCTTTCGGTCCCAAAAATCCCCAAAATTCCCGTAGCAGGATGAGTGGACAGTTTTCAGATGGGTTGTCCATCAGCAGGGAAGTTCATGCTCTCCAAAGCATCTCTGGCTGGCAGGACACAGGGACCAGCCTGCAGCAGGATGACCCAAATTTGCCTTTTTCTTCAGGCTTTGAATGAGGAAATTGTGAACAGGAAGAAGAACGTGGACCAAGCCATCAGAAATGGACAAGCTCTCCTGAAGCAAACCACAGGTAACGCAGAGGAGATTTTGGCACGCTCTGGGAGATGTGGGGGGTCTGGGAATCCATCCCCCCCATGCTTTTCCTTGGGAAGTCCGTGCTGTGTTGGGTGGAGGCTTTTCTCCCTCAGGTCTTCATTTCCTTTTGGAAACTCCCAAAGTGGCTGGTTTGCATCCAGGCTTCGCTCTGGAACGCTCCAGCTTAGGATTTGCTTGGTCCCAAATCCCAACCTCGCAGCGGGTGATTCCCAGCGCTGCCGTGGGGATGCTCAGTGCTTGAGGGAGGCTTTTCTCACTGCAGCCAGCTGCTAAATCACACGGAAAAGAGGTTAAAAATACCCCGAGCCCTCTCCTAATATTGCTTTCCCAGACTGAGCAGTTGTGGCTGTTGCCACGTGGGTGTGAGTTTATGTTTATGAGTGGGAAGAGAGGTCGGGGCGCTGCGTTTCCTTCAGATGTGGTGTGCTCGGAGCAGATGTGCAGCCCTGTGTCCTTGTGGGAGCTGTGGAGCAGGAAGAGTGGTTACAAAGGCTTTGGCAGGCAGCTCCGTGTCCTCTTGGAAAGAGCAGCAAGGGGTGAACTGACCCTTTTTTCTTGGAGCTGTGACACATTGCTGAGAGCTGAGTTGGGGTGGCTTTGGTGGCTTCGGGGCTTTGCAGCACACTCCCATCCCATCCCATCCCATCCCATCCCATCCCATCCCATCCCATCCCATCCCATCGACAAGGTGGATGTTGCATTGGTGGAAAACGTCAAGTCTAAGTAAAACCAGGCTGAAGTTGCACTAATACAAAGGAAAGCGAGGCTGGAATTTGCTGTTTTAAAGGCGGGGGGGACAGAGAAAGTGGCTCCTGAAGCCTCCTGGGGTGGCTCCTTCAGCCCCCAGAGCCCAGCATCATTTTCCCCTCGCCGCTGTCCCGCAGGGGAGGAGGTGCTGCTGATCCAGGAGAAGCTGGACGGAATCAAGACCCGCTACTCCGACATCACGGCCGCCAGCTCCAAGGCCCTGCGCACGCTGGAGCAGGCCCGGCAGCTGGCCACCAAATTCCAGTCCACCCACGAGGAGCTCACCGGGTGGATGAGCAAGGTGGAGGACGAGCTGGCCTCCAGCGGGGCACAATCCCCCGCCGGCGAGCAGATTCCCCAGTTCCAGCAGCGGCAAAAGGTGGGAGAGCAGCGCCGCGGGGTGAGGGTGCGAGGGTGGTTTGTTCTCTGCTTTGGGAGGCTGGGGAGGAGCTGGGGAGGACACGCATCCACGGGTGCCTTCCGCAGGAGCTGAAGAAGGAGGTGATGGAGCACAGGCTCGTCCTGGACACGGTGAACGAGGTGAGCCGGGCTCTGCTGGAGCTGGTGCCCTGGAGGGCCCGCGAGGGGCTGGACAAGCTCGTGTCGGACACCAACGAGCGCTACAAGCTGGTCAGTGACACCATCAAGCAGAGGGTGGAAGAAATCGATGCTGCTATTCAGAGGTCTCAGCAGGTGATTGAATAAACCCTGCAGGGTTCTCGTGGGAGAGCGGGAGCGAGCGGCTGGGCACTGCTGGTCACACAGGGCTGTGGCAGCAGGAGGGGTGGCAAGCACAGCCAGACAGACAGGAAGGCCAAATCCCATCAGGAATGCCAAGAAATGGACCCCAGCAGCAGCGTGTGGCAGCAGGGGTGGCGGCTGACCCGCCCTGGTGTGTGTTTTTGGGGTGGGACAACTCCGGAGCAGCACCGTGTTATCCCACCTGTGAACTGCTGCCTGCAGGGTGACGGCGATGGTGTAAAACTGGTGACAGATGACTGTCAAAGCTGGGAAAGCATCATCCCTGCTGTGAGAGCACAGGGATTTGTTCCAGGCTAACAGTCCTTCCCAAAAAAGGCTTGTCCTGCATGGGCTGGAGGC
The DNA here is from genome assembly GCA_013397775.1 of Eulacestoma nigropectus. Classification (NCBI taxonomy): domain Eukaryota; kingdom Metazoa; phylum Chordata; class Aves; order Passeriformes; genus Eulacestoma; species Eulacestoma nigropectus. The sequence goes on from VZTE01003368.1 coordinate 106,208, forward strand.
TGTGGAGTGCTGGGAATACCATGGAGTCAGTGCTCCTTGGAGAAGCGAAAGAAATGCTCCTGTTTATAGGGATGTCCCTTCCCCTGCAGGCAGGGAGGGTGTAGGGAGAGGTGGCTGCTCCAGCCTGTCCCAAAACCAGCTGCAGGAGCCACGGGAGCATCGTGGAGTCACAAACCCGAGCCCCACCCCAGTGTCCCCTTCTCCTCCACGCGCCAGGGCGAGGCGTTTGTCCCCGTGTCCCGCTGGGTCCTCTGTGATTCCTGCCGTCCCCAGCCCCCCGTGTGCTCCATCCCTGCTGCCCATCACTGACCACTGCCCCTCCTCTGCCCCGTGCCAGTACGAGCAGGCGGCTGACGCAGAGCTGGCCTGGGTGGCCGAGACCAAGCGGAAGCTGATGGCTCTGGGTCCCATCCGCCTGGAGCAGGACCAGACAACGGCTCAGCTGCAGGTGCAGAAGGTCCGTGTTCACTCTTCACTCCCTGAGGGCTTGGGTGGGGTGGGCAGCAAGGAGGGACGGTCCAGTTTGGGTCGTGGGATGCAGTTTTGGGGAGCAGCTTTACCCAGGGGCGTGCAGTGCGCCAGGAGAGGCGCAACGCCTGTCCTTGGGATGTGTGAGGAGAAAAAAGGGGAAAAATTGCTCTAAATCCTCCAAGTGTTGGGCGTCCTGAGGAAAAAGCTTCCTGTCTGTTTGCAGGAGCCATTTAGGGCTTGATGGGTGCTCTGGTTTGGTCTCTCTTGGGAGAGCTGCTCCCGTGGAAGCCTTTCCCTGTGGGCACCGGAGCGAGCTCTGCCGGGGTCTCACCGGCGCTGGCAGCGGGAAGGGTTTAGAGCAATGAATATATTGCTTAATGAGGGTGCTTTCCATTTGCTTTTTTGCTCATTGTTCCCTGCAGTGAGGGGCTCCACAGTTCCCTCCCGGCAGCCAGACGTGGAACAAAGAGGTGCTGGAGGGATTGGGGTGGGTTTTTTTTCCTCTATGTATCTTTGAGATGAGCTCATGCCTGAAAGAACGTGCACTTTAAATAAACGTCCCTTTTTCTCCCCTTTGCCGGGGCAATCAGAGCAGCACACAGGCTTATTGGGTTTAAAATTAAAGCAAAAAAAAAAAAAAAGGAAAATAAGACAGTGTTTTAAGAGAGGGGGGACGGAAGCATTGAGCATTAGGTTAAATTGAGCTCAGCTTCCCGCTGTTAATCTCGTGGACCTTGGGAATGGTGAAGTTATTGGTGGATGCAGCTCTGGAGAGCATCGTTTAGTGGGATAACGTTCACTAACAAATGGATGATGGAGCTTTTCCTCCAGTGAGGACCTTGGGTGTGGATTATACCTCATTTTAAGAGCTGTTTTCAGGTCTCTGAAGGAGAGAGGTTGGTGTAGACGAGGAAAACAGTCAGGAATCTGTGTTCCCAGCCGGATTTTCAGTTTGCCACGGGACACTCGCGCCGGTTTTGCGGGGTCTCTGTGGCAGGAGGGTGCCGTGGATGGGCTGGGGAGGGGTTGGGCTCAGCTCTGATTTCTCCCCTTTCTCTTCCTGCAGGCTTTTTCCATCGACATCATCCGGCACAAAGACTCCATGGATGAGCTGTTCAGCCAGCGCAACGAGATCTTCGGGACCTGTGGCGAGGAACAAAAAGCTGTTCTCCAGGTGAGCCCCCTCTGCCATTTGCTGCAGCAGGGGGGGACAGAGAGGGCAGAGAGGCCAATCCCCAGCCCTTGCACAGGCTGAAGGAGTTTGAAATTACTCCATCTTCAGTAATTCCCACCGGCATTAGCAGAAATCTCTTTGCATTTATGACTCTCCTTTATTGCCTGTTTTTATTGCAAGGTTTGGGGATGGGGAGGGGGAGATTCCCGAGGCTGCTTTAATTGGAATTGCAGCATGGAAGGCCACCAAAGGCACCTCCTTCTCCTCCAGCTCGCAGCGTGGAGCTGGCCCTTTTCCTGGGCCCTTTTGCATCTCCTCCCTCTTCTTTTTTTTTAGGAGAAAACCGAGTCCCTGGTGCAGCAGTACGAGGCCGTGAGCCAGCTCAACTCGGAGCGCTACGCCCGCCTGGAGCGTGCCCAGGTCCTGGTCAACCAGTTCTGGGAGACCTACGAGGAGCTGAACCCATGGATTGAGGAGACCCAAACCCTCATCTCCCAGCTGCCACCCCCGGCCATCGACCACGAGCAGCTCAAGCAGCAGCAGGACGACATGAGGGTAAGAGGATGCAGGGTTTGCATCTCCTGGCCGTCAGTTCTGCCCTCAGCAGAGGGCAGGGGCAAGAGCACCTTTTTCTCCTGAATTTTCCTCTTTTTTTTTGCCCCTGTTCTGTTCCTTTTGGGGAGCTTGCTTGTGTAATGCGAGCGCGCCGCGCGAAAATCGCTCGTCGTGTTGGAGCACTCCTTACCAAAGTGCAGCTCGCTCCCAAGGAAACCTGGCTGCCTTTGGATCTCCTTCCTGCTCGTGGCAGGAAAAAACTGCTTTGTGCTTTTAGGGTCGAGGCTGCAAAGCAGAAAATTCCCAGTGGGGTCCCCCGTGGAGCTGTGGGGAGGGTCAGAGGCTGGGGGAGGACCTGTGCCAGGCGCGCTGTGCCACAGCCATGTTGGGAAGAGCCGAGTGCCATGTGCTTGGCAGATGCTGGGGCATGAAATCCAGGGTGTGAGGTCCTCCCAGATACCATCACTGCTCTTGGAGTGCTGTTTGGAATAAGCAGGCAGCGGCTCGCAGCAGATCTCTAAACAAATGTGGTTTTTCCCCCCCCCCCTCCACCGCCTCTATTCCCTAGCAACTGAGGGAGTCCATCGCCGAACACAAACCTCACATCGACAAGCTGCTGAAAATCGGGCCCCAGCTCAAGGACCTCAACCCCGAGGAAGGGGAGATGGTGCAGGAAAAATACTCCAGGGCCGAGGCCGCGTATGCCAAAATCAAGGAGGAGGTTTGCCAGCGGGCCCTGGCGCTCGACGAGGCCTTCTCGCAGTCCACCCAGGTACGCCGGGGTGCCAGGGAGGCCAATCTTCCTCTCACAGCCCCCTGGGGCAGCCACGTGCTTTGGAATGTGGTTTTATTCCCGCTGTAAACCCCTTGATGGGGAATAACGTGGTCAGGCACCTCCAGGGTAGTTTCCTGCTGCTCGGTGCTGGCTGTGGGAGCAGAGGAGAAGGTGTTCCAAGGCTCCACACAGTAAAGAGGGTCATAAATTTTTACGACCTCAGTAATGATGCTGGTTCAAAGGGGCTGCTCTGGCATCCGCCCAAGGTTGGAAGGGCCCGGAGAGCCTCTTGAAAGAGCTTGAAGAGATAATTTCCAGTTCTGATAAGCTGCGAGTGCAGTGAGCAGCCATGGGATGCTTTGTATGGGAGAGGTGATGGATGTCTCCAGGGTCTGGGCATCTCCTGAGGAGGTGGGTGAGTGCAGGAGGAGAAATAGGAAAGGGAGGGCAGAGACTGGAGGTGCTGAGGTCCGGGAAGGGGGTGAAATTCCTGCTGCTGAGGGTTGATGACCCCCAGTTACGTTCCGTTTCACCCCGTGTTGCCGTAGCACAGTTGGTTTTTGTCACGTCCTGGGTGTTTATTTCCTTAATTCCTGTATTGTGTAGTCACTTCTCTCGGTTTGCACTTGTATTAACTCCGAGTTTTTCCCCCCCCCCACATCCCCCTCCCCTCTCATCTCTCACTCCCATTGTGGAATGTGTTGTCTGTGTGTGTTGCTGCCTGTGCCCGTCCTCCCCACATGGTCCCATTTCATTCTTGTGTTGACTGCGCCCCACCATTGCAGATTTCGGAGGTAAGCGAGTCCCCCCACCACAGACGTTCATTTACCCTCCCTGGCCTGACTCTGTTTTACACCCAGGCTTTCATTTCTGGTCCGTGCACAGCTCAGCAGAAAGTGCTTCAAAATTAACGCCGGGCGGGGCGGGGGGGGCCTGGAATCACATTTTTTGGGATGGCTTTTGTCGCGTGGCCGCCTGGTCTCAGCTTCCGCTGGGAATGCTTCCTGCAGAGCAGAGGTTTTGCTTTTGGAAGGGGTCACACTGCTCCGGCTCGATGTGCTGGTTTGCTCCTGCTTCTTGGCCGAGCCAGCCTGTCCTGATCAACTTTGCACCGAGAGCCCCGGCCTTTCTCTGCTGGGAGAGCCTGGGATTTGGTGGGCGCCGGCACCGGTGCGTTCCCAGTAGGAACTGGGAGAGGGACAAGAGCAGCCCCAGTGCTGAGCTGTCCTTCCCACCAGCAGAGGCGGCTTGGGATCTTTAAGGCCAAAGTTGACTTCTCTTTAAAAAAACAACGATAAACCCTGCTGGACCCCCTCGCTCCCTCCCTCACTCCCTCCCTCCCTCACTCCCTCCCTCACTCCTGGCTTTCTGGTTCTGCTTTTGAGGCCGCAGCTCCGTGGCAGCTCCTCCCCATCCGCATGCGGCTCCCGCTGATCCTGCCAGGATGGGTTCCCGCTGGCCTTGCACCACGTGGGGGTTCCCATCAGCACCAAACACGGGCGCTTTTCCAGCAGCGTTTTTTTGCCTGGGTGTTCCCTCAACCAGCTTTGGGGTTTTGTGCCCAGCCACCAAAACCGAGACAGCAGCAAAAAAAGCGAATTTTTAGGGCTGAATCCGAGGCGCTGCCGTGTTTGGGTCACAGGTGATGGGGGCAGCTCGGTGAATGTCCGTGGGTGCTCTGTGGGCTCTGCTGGAGCAGGGCAGGTGTGAGCAGGAGGCTGCAGGGGTGGCACTGCTGCTGCAGGGGTGTCACTGCTGCTGCAGGGGTGGCATTGCTGCTGCAGGGGTGGCATTGCTGCTGCAGAGGTGCTGCTGCTGCTGCAGGGGTGTCACTGCTGCTGCAGGGGTGTCACTGCTGCTGCAGAGGTGCTGCTGCTGCTGCAGGGGTGGCATTGCTGCTGCAGGGGTGTCACTGCTGCTGCAGGGGTGTCACTGCTGCTGCAGGGGTGTCACTGCTGCTGCAGGGGTGTCCCTGCTGCTGCAGAGGTGCTGCTGCTGCTGCAGGGGTGGCATTGCTGCTGCAGGGGTGTCACTGCTGCTGCAGGGGTGTCACTGCTGCTGCAGAGGTGCTGCTGCTGCTGCAGGGGTGGTATTGCTGCTGCAGGGGTGGCACTGCTGCTGCAGGGGTGTCTTTGCTGCTGTCGCAGGCATTGTCCCCTCTCCGAGAGGGGCCGTGGGCTCAGCGCTCATGGCCGTGGCTCGTGTCCCTTTGTCCCATCCCTCCTGCCCTAATGGGTCTGCTCCTCTCCAGTTCCACGACAAGATCGAGCCCATGCTGGAGACCCTGGAGAGCCTCTCCTCCCGCCTGCGGCTGCCGCCCCTCATCCCCGCTGAGGTTGACAAGATCCGGGAGTGCATCAGCGAGAACAAGAACTCCACGGTGGAGCTGGAGAAGCTGCAGCCCTCCTTCGAGGCCCTGAAACGCCGTGGGGAAGAGCTCATCGGCCGCTCCCAGGGAGCTGACAAGGACCTGGCAGCCAAAGGTATCTCTGGGTGGATTTAAGTGTCCAGCTTCTCCCCAAACCACGGCTCTGTTGCTGCTGGGGAGGCTTTTGATGTCCCAGGGGTTTATTTCGGAGGTTCTCCTGTCCTTGGGAGGAAGGATGAGTCCTCTGGGTGGATTCAGGAGGTTCTCCTGTCGTTGGGAGGAAGGATGAGTCCTCTGGATGGGTTTCAGAGGTTCTCCTGGCCTTAAGAGTGAGAATGAGTCCTCTGTGTGGGTTTGGGAAGTTCTCCTGGCTTTAGGAGCAAGGATGAGTCCTCTGGATGGATTTGAGGGGTTCTCCTGGCTTTAGGAGCAAGGGTGAGTCCTCTGGATGGATTTGAGGGGTTCTCCTGGCTTTAGGATCAAGGATGAGTCCTCTGGATGGATGTGCCTGCTTCCATCTGGAGCAGACAGGGTGGCATCAGTCAGAGCAGAAGAAAAGTATTTGTGGCTTCTCAGCTGAGCCGGCCTCTTGTTGGTGGCCCCTGGGACAGGATTTGTTGATGTCGATTCAGCATCTAATGGAGGGGAGGGACATCCCCCAGCACAAAAACCCCATCAGCACGATTGGCACTAATTGGCACCTTCCTTGGCAGCCCATCAGGCAGCTCATGGACTGAGTGAGCAGAGACTTCATGCTAGAGGTGGCCAGAACAGAGGTTTGTTGGAGGGAGAGTGTGTGGGCAAATTTGCCCCAAGCTTGCACATAAATAAAGGCTTTATTTCTGCAGGCTGGAGTCTCTCACGTCCCTCAGCATCTCCCAGAGTTAATGCTCTGATAGTCCTGGCCATCTTTCATTCCCCTCCGGATATTCTGTTGGCTGTTTCTGAGTGTTTTCGAAATGCTCTTGCGTTGTGAAAAGGTTTCCTTCTTCTCTGAGTGCTTTAATTTCCTTCCTCAGTCATCCAGGACAAGTTGGATCAGATGGTTTTCTTCTGGGAAGACATCAAAGCTCGGACCGAGGAACGTGAAATGAAGTTCCTTGATGTCCTGGAGCTCGCAGAGAAGTTCTGGTACGACATGGCAGCGCTCCTGACAACCATCAAGGACACCCAGGACATTGTCCACGACCTGGAGAGCCCAGGCATTGACCCCTCCATCATCAAGCAGCAGGTGGAAGCAGCAGAGGTGAGGCCCACGGGGCTGTTCCTCAGTCTGGAGCTTGTCTGCCCTCAGTTCATCTGCTAAACTGGGAAGATCTTAGATCATGACCGTGGCCAGAGGTGGCTCTAAATCAGATTTGTAGGCGGTCAGTCAGATTACGAAGAGTTATTTCCATCGCGGTTTGGAGCTGCAGGGAAAAAGCCAGAATGGATTCCGCACATCCTTCACCTTAAATCACATTATCTGCTGCTCTTCTGGGAAGCCCACGGAGCTCTGTGTGGTCAGAGCTCTGCGCCCACTTGCTTGGAGCGATGTGGAAGCTTGCGTGGCTCTGCTCCCAGCCCGAGCCAGAGGCTGTCTGGCGTGGGAAGAGTATATTTAGCTTTTGGTCAGACCAGAGATAAGTGCTTGGATCTGTGTGTTGCTGGTTGCTTCAAGTAAGTGGCGAAATCCACTTCAGGTGGGTTTGAGTTGGCTCAGGCCTTGAGGAGCAAGGATGTTTCTTTATGCTTTGCTAAGTTGAGCCTTGCTGCTCCCTTTCCATAACCGTTCTGACTTTGGTTTGCACCTTTTGAGCCTCAGAACCCTCACTCCTGTACTGGCAAAATGCTCCTGTAAACAGCACATCTCCTATAAACAACATCTTCATCCCAGGCAATTCAGGCTGACAGCTAAATACAGATGTTCTTGTTTTAGTCCCAGAGGTGCGAGCAGACCAGGGTGGTGGTGGTGCTGACAAGACCGGCCACCTGCTCTCTGTGTCACCTGCTCCTGGGCTTTGGAGTTGGGCTGTTGGCCAAGGTGCAGGACACTGGAGCAGGAAGGGCCCTCTGTGCTTCATCCCTCCTGTTCACGGGGCAATTTTGGAAGAGGATTTGATCATAAAGGTTTTTTTTTTTTTCTGTGGCTGTGCCTCTGCAGACTATCAAGGAGGAGACAGACGGGTTGCACGAAGAGCTGGAGTTCATCCGCCTCCTCGGGACCGATCTAATCTTTGCCTGTGGCGAGACTGAGAAGCCAGAAGTGAAGAAGAGCATTGATGAGGTAGGGAGAGCCAGCAGCTTCCCCTCCAGATAAGATCAGGTGGGAGCAAGTGGGAGCTCTGGTTGAAGAGCCTAACGAGTTCTGTGGGCAATCCCGTGTTCCGCAGATGAACAACGCGTGGGAAAACCTAAACAAAACGTGGAAGGAGAGGCTGGAAAAGCTGGAGGAAGCCATGCAGTCGGCTGTGCAGTACCAAGATACGCTCCAAGTACGAGGCAGGGCTGCTGGTGTGGCGTGGGTGGGCCTTGGGAGCGCCGCTGCAAATCCTCTCCCCGGAGCTGTGCTGGGATTTGCAGTTCCTTAGAGCAGGAAACATCTCTGAGGGAGCCTGAGCTCAACCACCAGCTCTGGGGAGGGTATTTGATTGCGTTGGTCCTCCCCAAATTTTCATTTCTGCTCGGAGCAGCAGGACGAGGGAAAGGAAAGAGGGAGCTGGCCAGGCAGAGCTGCCCTGACAGACGAGTTCCATGGCCGTGGGGTGGTGGAGGGACCATCCCCGTCCCCTGACCAGAGGCAGAGGAGACACTTTGCCGTTCCCTCACATTGTCCCTGCTCCTTCCAGGCCATGTTTGACTGGCTGGACAACGCTGTGATCAAACTGTGCAACATGTCCCCCGTGGGCACCGACCTGAGCACGGTCAAGGAGCAGATGAACGAGATGAAGGTACACGGGAAGGGAGGGGAGGGGAGGGAGCGGTTCTGCGGCGCTGCTTCGCCTCACAGAGCTCCAGTGATTCACTCGGTTCTGGTTTCTGTCCCGCTTGTCTTGGCAGGAGTTTAAAATGGAGGTTTACCAGCAGCAGATTGAGATGGAAAAGCTTAATCACCAAGGTGAACTGATGCTAAAAAAGGCTACGGATGAGACAGACAGAGACATCATCAAGGAACCACTGACAGAGCTCAAACACCTCTGGGAGAACTTGGGCGAGAAAATTGCTCACAGACAGGTAGAGTGAACACCTGGGGCTGTCAGAGGGTGAAACTCGCTGCGGTGCTCCCAGCCCTTTCAAATTCCCCTTTTCCATCCCTGTCCTTGCCCAGCACAAGCTGGAAGCCGCCCTGCTGGCACTGGGCCAGTTCCAGCACGCCTTGGCAGAGCTGATGGCCTGGCTGACCCACACCGAGGAGCTGCTGGACGCCCAAAAACCCATCAATGGCGACCCAAAAGTCATCGAGGTCGAACTCGCAAAGCACCACGTGAGCATTTTCCCGCTCCGGGCACATTTTTAACCCGTTCCCGTGGCAAGACTCAACTTCTCACCAAGGGTTTGAGCTGGTTTGATCCCTGGGAGCGGGCAGGGTGTTCAGGAGAGGTGTCCCAATGTTTGCCCACCCCCTGCAGGTGCTGAAGAACGACGTCCTGGCCCACCAAGCGACCGTGGAGACGGTGAACAAAGCAGGGAACGAGCTGCTGGAGTCCAGCGCGGGGGATGATGCCAGCAGCCTGCGGAACCGCCTGGAGAAGCTGAATTCCTGCTGGGAGTCGGTGCTGCAGAAGACAGAGGAGAGGGAGCAGCAGCTGCAGTCCACGCTCCAGCAGGTCGGGAAGAGGCATCGGGAATACCCGCCCTGTGCAGTGGGGTGCTGCTTTCCCCTTCATTTCGGGGAGAAATAAAGGGGGAAAGAGCTGGGGAGACGCTGGGATTCTTTAATGGAAGTTTTTCTGTAGCTCCCAGGGTTCAGTGCCTGCCCGGAAGCTCGGTGGGGACCGGGCACACCTGTGGGTTGTGGACGCGCCACGTCTCACCCTCCTGAGCACGCTGGCACGTCCAGCTCTGCCTCTTTATCTGGTTTCAGAGCAAACACAGCGTTACCCCCTGGCACCTGATCAATGGTGGCTGATGTCATCTGATCCGGGGCCGATTCTCTGTTCCCCAACAGGCTCAGGGTTTCCATGGTGAGATTGAAGACTTCCTCCTGTGGCTAACGAGGATGGAGAGCCAATTGTCGGCATCGAAACCCACGGGGGGTCTGCCAGAAACTGCCCGGGAACAGCTCAATGCCCACATGGTAATTTCTCAGGAGAGAGTCGTTTTGGGGTTTGTTTTTTTTTAATGCTTTTCATTCAGCAAGTTCCTGTCAAAAATCAGCACCAAAACTTCTCCTTTCTGTGCGTGATGGGGAGAAGAGGCTGCTCTGGCCTCCTCTTACAGATTACTTTGCACTTGATGCCTGGAACAGCCGTCAGGATGCTTTAACCACCTTTTCTCAGCTCAAAGTGTCGCTCTGCTGTCACTTCCCCGCCTGTCCTCCACCTAATGTTCCCATCACCTGGAGCTGTGCAGCACGACGCGTTCCCTCTCTGAGCTTTTCCCTGCCTAACCAGGGTGGTGGCTCTCTGCAGGAGCTGTACAGCCAGTTCAAAGCCAAGGAGGACGTCTACAGCCAGCTGCTGGCCAAGGGCAGGCTGATGCTGCTCAACCGCGACGACTCCGGCTCCGGCTCGAAGACGGAACAGAGCGTGGCCCTGCTGGAGCAGAAATGGTGTCTGGTCAGCACCAAGATGGAGGAGAGGAAGGTAACGTTGAGGGAAAGATGCATCCAGCTTTGCCCCATGGTCTGACAGCAGCTGTTCCCCTGCTTGCCCACTCTGCTTTCCCACACAAAGCTGGGGGTTGGTTTTTGGTTTGGTTTTTTTTTTTTTTTTTTTAAATCCATCTCTCTTGGATGTAAAGGTTGAGTCTGTTTTTCAGGTGGTGCTGGGTGTCAAGCTGTCAGCGTGGGGCTTTTTTTCTAGATAGTCGTCAGAACTGGTTAAATCACACAGAAAATGAGAGTGAAATGGCATTTTGGGTTAATTCAGGGAGGTGGGAAGAAGCCTCCCACAGTTCTCAAAGGCAGGCTTTGTTGGTCAAGCCAAACCCTCCTCCGAGCTGACTCCATCCTCAGCTTTTGGCCGGGGATGAGATAAAACAAGGCCCACGGTGGCCTGGGCCCGGAATAAATTCGCAGCGCTGCAGCTGCTGCCGTCGGAATATCATCCCCCATCCTCCCGGCACTGTCCCCGTGCTGCCTCTTTCCCAGGAAGCCGAGGGTGACGCAGCTGCTCGTGTGCCAAGGAAGGTCTCCCCTTTCAGGGACCATTCTCGTTGGGAGAGAAAGCCGTGCCTTTCTCTGCAGCCCCCTCCCCTTGGCAGCCCAGCGGCGTTCCCGGGCCGGCGCGATGAGGTTCCCGTTGCAGGGACACAAAGGCCGCCTCTGTCTGCAGATCAGAGCTCTCACCCTCCCGTGCTGTGTTTTTTTCCTCTTTCTCTCCCTCCCCGCTGCCACAGGCGAAGCTGGAGGAGGCATTGGCCCTGGCCACCGACTTCCAGAACTCCCTCCAGGATTTCATCAACTGGCTGACGCTGGCCGAGCAGAGCCTGAACATTGCACCGCCCCCCAGCCTCATCCTCGCCGCGGTGCTGGCCCAGATCGACGAGCACAAGGTACCCGAGGGCTCCGTCCCCGGGATGGAGGGAGCCAGGGTGGCACCTCGCCTCCCCTGTGGCTTCTGGTGGTCACACCCGGCTCCTCTGACACGTGGGACTCCCTTCGCTGCTGGGCAGGTGTTCGCCAACGAGGTGAACGCGCACCGGGATCGCATCATCGAGCTGGATCAGACCGGCAACCAGCTGAAGTTCCTCAGCCAGAAGCAGGACGTGGTGCTGATCAAGAACCTGCTGGTCAGCGTCCAGTCCCGCTGGGAGAAGGTGGTGCAGCGCTCGGTGGAGCGGGGACGGGCCCTTGATGACGCCAGGAAGAGAGCCAAGCAGGTGAGAGGCGTGCGAAGGGCGTGGCAGACCCCGAGGAACGGCCAGCAGGAGGTCCCAGGACCACAAAAAGGGACTGGGGACACCACCAGTGTGAAGTTTCAGGCTTGCTCCTGTTGCCTTGCAGTTCCACGAAGCCTGGAAGAAGCTGGTTGATTGGCTGGAGGATGCAGAGAATCACCTGGACTCCGAGCTGGAGATTTCCAACGATCCTGACAAAATCAAGCTCCAGCTCTCCAAACACAAGGTGAATTCTGCCAAAGCCAGGCTGGTGCTGGGCACGGGGTGGAAGGGGCTCCGTTGGGAGGGGGAGCAGGGAAACTTCTCCCCTGCCAGGAGAGGAGAAAAGCATGTCCACGCCTACCATTGCCATGGAAATCTGGGAATCCTCAGAGCCGGGGCCAGGCTTCCTGGAGCAGTTTTGTTTTCCCTCCGTTTCCCAGGAGTTCCAGAAGACTCTGGGTGGGAAGCAGCCTGTCTACGACACCACCATCAGGACAGGCAGAGCCCTCAAAGAGAAAGCCTTGCTTCCAGATGACACTCAGAAGCTGGACAATTTGCTGGGAGAAGTCCGGGATAAGTGGGACACGGTGTGCGGGAAATCCGTGGAAAGGTGAGCCCAGCCCCAAGGCTGTACCAGCAGTGCTTGTGCGCCAGAGGGGTTTCGTGGGGTGGCTGGAGGTCGCTGGGACAGGACAAAAGGAGGTGAGTTTGCCCCTGGAAATTCAGTGGGATGTTGGTTTTCCAGGCAGCACAAGCTGGAAGAGGCCCTGCTGTTCTCCGGGCAGTTCATGGATGCGCTGCAGGCTTTGGTGGACTGGCTCTACAAGGTGGAGCCCCAGTTAGCTGAGGACCAGCCTGTCCACGGGGACCTGGACCTGGTCATGAACCTGATGGATGCTCACAAGGTGAGAGCACCTTTCCCAGCCCTTCTCCAAGACCTGAGTGGGGCTTTGCTGCGGGAATGCCTGTCCTGCTTTCCTGCAGGGGATAAGGAGGGAAAAACCAGCCAAAAAAATGGGAAGAACTTTGGCATTACCGGGAAGGTGACAGGAGTGGAGCTGCCTAACCTTGCTGGGATTCTGCTGCCTCCACCCAGGTGTTCCAGAAGGAGCTGGGGAAGCGCACGGGGACGGTGCAGGTGCTCAAACGCTCGGGCCGGGAGCTCATCGAGAACAGCCGGGACGACACGACCTGGGTGAAGGTGCAGCTGCAGGAGCTGAGCAACCGGTGGGACACGGTGTGCAAGCTGTCTGTGTCCAAGCAAACCCGCCTGGAGCAGGCCCTGAAGCAGGTGAGGAGGAAACCGTGGCTGGAAACTCTCTTGGGGAGCTTTGCTGGGCTCCAGGTTTGTTCCACACGAAGCTCAGGGGGGAGGTTTTGCCCTGGCCAGGCAGGACACGCCGGCCCTGCAGCGGTCCCTGCAAAGCTGTGGGGGGGGTATCAGCCAGTCACTGATTGTTTTTTTCCCTAAAAAAGAACTGGTAAAGGCTGGTTTGAATAGGGAGGATGGAAGGATCTCACTGATGTGCACAGCAGTGGTCAGACAGGCCAGGCTGGTGTTTGCCAGTGTCCAGAGAGACTCGACTGAAGCTTAAAAAAAAGCCCAACCGAAAAGGTCAAAGGCTCTTAAGCAGCTTTTACGTCAAGTAGGCAATTTACAGAATAAACTACCCAGGTGCCAGATTGCTCAGGATACAGCACTTGTGCTGTTTTTAAAAACATTTCCTTCTTCAGTGCAGCTGATGCTGAGGGGAGGGAGGTGCCCCGGGTGCTGCAGGACCCGGCTGCCCAAACCCCAGCCCCAAACAGGGCTTTTCCCCCCTTTTTAAGTGTTTTTAAAACCCCTTTCAGCCCTGTTGTCACTCCCGCTGCCAGGAGTGAAGCCAGCAGCCCGTTTGGGGAGGTGGGGGGCTGACAAAAGGCTGTGCTGTTGTTGCTGCAGGCTGAGGAGTTCAGGACAGCCGTGCACATGCTGCTGGAGTGGCTCTCGGAAGCGGAGCAGTCCCTGCGCTTCCGGGGAGCGCTGCCGGACGACGCCGAGGCCCTGCAGGCCCTCATCGATGCCCACAAGGTGAGGGGGAGCTCCAAAACACAACACAGGCGAAGTTTAGAGGTTGGGGGGAATATCACAAAATGATTCCTTTGGGCTTTCCAGGAGTTCATGAAGAAAGTGGAGGAGAAGAGGGTGGACGTGAACGCGGCGGTGGGGATGGGCGAGGTCATCCTGGGCGCCTGCCACCCCGACTGCATCACCACCATCAAGCACTGGATCACCATCATCCGAGCCAGGTTCGAGGAGGTGAGTCCTGCAGGATTAGTTCCGGGCCGATGGTGGTTCCAGGGATGGCCTTGGAGCGGTGGCTCCTGCTCCAGGTTCCCCACGCTGAATGGTCGCCCCGTGTTCCCAACAGGTTCTCACGTGGGCAAAGCAGCACCAGCAGAGGCTGGAGTCGGCGCTTTCCGAGCTGGTGGCCAATGCAGAGCTTCTGGAGGAGCTCCTGGCTTGGATCCAGTGGGCTGAGACCACCCTGATCCAACGGGACCAGGACCCCATGCCCCAGAACATCGATCAGGTCAAAGCGCTCATCTCCGAACACCAGGTGAGCCCCGGGCTGAGCTCGGGAGAGGGGCAGGGGGAGGGATGCTTCCCTGGCTCCCTGGGTGCAGGAGGCACTGGCTTCTCTGGGAATTCCCTGGTAAAGCAGCTTGGGACCCAACTGGAGCAAAACCAGGCCGGGGATGAACTCCAGCCCTGGCAAATCCCAGCACTGAGCAGCAGCTCAGCCACACCCCCCAGTCACTGGTGCTTGATGTTCACCTCCCTCTGCAGGCCTGGCGTGTCCCAGTGAGGGCTGGAAGCCGAAAAATGGTGACATTGCAAAGGGGTTTTTTTTGTCCTTTCTGTGTTTTGGCAGTCCTTTATGGAGGAGATGACACGGAAACAGCCAGACGTGGACCGGGTGACGAAGACTTACAAAAGAAAAGCTACAGAGCCTCCCCACGGGCCCTTCATCGACAAATCCCGCAGCAACAGTGCGTCTGCTTTGGGTGCTAGGATGGCAGGAAATGAAATTCCTAGGAAGCTAATTAGCTCTGATTATTAATTAACAAGGCATCCTGCGCTAACAGCCACCAGGAAGGCGGCTGAGACTTGTCAGGAGGGGAGAATCCAGGTGGCATCTCCCGAAACAGCCGTGCTGGGTGTGCTGTTCCTGGGGGTGCTTGGGCCAGCACTGCTCTCCTCTCCCTCCCTCTCTCTCTCTCTCTCTCTCTCTCTCTCTGCAGTTGCTTTGGGATGAAGTTTTGGGGTCTTTTTATGTGGTTCCTTGAAGAGTCCAGGGTGAATTCCTAAGTGCTGGGAGATGTGGGTGTAGGGCTGTCTGTCCCCCTGTCCTCCTCCCTGGGGGCACTGCATCCCTTGGGACAGCAGCCAGCAAGGCCCTGGCAGGTTTTCCCTTTTTCAAAAAAAACAGAACACATTTCACTGCTGCTCTTCAGACTCTCTGCACCCATGAACAGCACCTCAAACTGCTTCTTCTCTCCCCTTTTTCCAGGGAAATCCTTGGGGCAGGCCGCTCCCCCCAGCATGCCCATCATCTCCCAGTCGGAAACGAAGAATCCCAGGATAAACCAGCTCTCAGCTCGCTGGCAGCAGGTCTGGCTGCTGGCCCTGGAGAGGCAGAGGAAGCTCAACGATGCCCTGGACAGGCTGGAGGAGGTAACAGCCCCTGGCTGCTCCGGGCAGGGGGGGAGTGGGAGAGAGGTGCAAGAAGCATTTTAAATCACTGCTGCCCCAGACAGTTCCTGCTGTCTTCCCAGAAATGCCCAAGTCAAATATTCCTAAAATATTAAGGCTAAAAACCCTTTGGTAATTCAGTAATTAACTGCACATTAACCAACTTTGTGCCCCCTGTATTTGGTATCTGTAGAGTTAATGACAGCCAGGCCCTGCTTTCCTCCTAGTAATTAGTTTTAAACAATTACTGTCTCTATTTTATCCAACCATCTAATGTCATTTTTGTTTTTATTTACGCCTAACAAAGCAGCTATGCCCAGAAGTGAGTGGTGGTTTTTTTTTTGTTTTGTTTTGTTTTTTGTTGCTTTTGCTGTAGGTCAGTTCAGTTCCTTCGTATTCATGTTTTTTCTTTGTTGCTTTTCACCCCGAGAATGTTTAGAGAGAGACCAAAAAAAAAACCAAAAAAACCCCTTTAAATTGTTGTCCTACCTCGGTGTGAGCTGCTTGAGCTGGTGGGGTCGTGGGGATCCTTTTGGGGTGGGGAGATAAGAAGGGTGTTCAGATTGGAGGGTTTGAGGCTGGGGCTTGTGGAGCTGGAAGATGAGCAAGAAATCCCTTAGACAGCTATGGAGAGGGGAGATCCGTGCCCAAAATGATGCTGGCAGTGGGAATTCCTCCCTGGCAAGTCCGTGGGGTGAGGGAGCATCCCCAGAAGGCCGAGCAGACAGGGGGGGTGTGTGTGTGTCCGTGTGCCCGTAGCTGACCTTCCCTGCCTGTGTGTCCCCACGGCAGCGCAGGGGACGCTGCATCCCGTGCTCCTGGGATGCACAGTCCCCGTGCTGCCTGTCGGCTCCGCTGTGTGTCCTGTGCTCCTGGGAATCCAGTTCGGGCAGCCCCTCGCTGGGAATTGTCTGGATGAATCCAGATAAACCATCCCGGGAGGGCGGGCAGGGAGCGGGAGCGCCGGGAGCTCAGCCCCGGCGGGGGTTTTGGGGTGGTTCTGCGGGTGCTGCTCCTTCGGGATTTCCCTCGCTGACTCCCCTTGGGTTTTCCTTCCAGTTGAAGGAGTTTGCAAACTTCGACTTCGACGTCTGGAGGAAGAAGTACATGCGCTGGATGAACCACAAGAAATCCCGGGTGATGGATTTCTTCCGGCGCATCGACAAGGACCAGGACGGGAAGATCACCCGGCAGGAGTTCATCGACGGCATCCTGGCTTCCAGTGAGTCCCTGGAACCAGCCTGGAAAAACAACCTTGCTGCTCCTGCATCCCTGTCTCTGATGGAGCAGCTCCCTGCTCATCCTTTCCTCATTTCCTTCTCCTTCCAGAATTCCCCACCACGAAGCTGGAGATGACGGCGGTGGCCGATATCTTCGACCGCGACGGCGACGGCTACATCGACTACTACGAGTTTGTGGCTGCCCTCCATCCCAACAAGGACGCCTACAGACCCACCACTGATGCTGACAAGATCGAGGATGAGGTGAAGCACCAAAAAAAGGGGGTGCTCAGCAGGGTTGGGGGCGGTCCAGGCTGCGGGTTGGCGGTGGGGAAGAGAAAAATCGGATTAAAAGAGGATTTTGGAGCCAAAAGAATTGGTTGGGACTTGAGCGTGTTTTAGAAGGAGAGGTTGCTTGGGGCTGATCTGTGCTGGGGGAGGCTCCCAAAATCCTGGTTCCTCACCTCTCGTGTTGGTGGTGGCAGGTCACCAGGCAAGTGGCCCAGTGCAAGTGTGCCAAGAGATTCCAAGTGGAGCAGATCGGCGAGAACAAATACCGGGTAAGGCAGAGGGGACGGAAAACTCCCCAAATCCCGCTCCCCCTCCCCACCCAGGGAGGGGGGCATCACCCAGGGGCTGCCCAGCCCGGCACGGGGGGACCCGGGGTGAGGCAGAGGCCTCGTCCCCTGGCACGGAGGTGGCTGGGATGTGTTTTCCCAGCTCCATCCTTGGCCCCAGGGCGTTCCCTGGATTGGGAGAACATAAAAGTGTCCCTGTTCTGGGGCAGCCGGCCCGGGGGCCCCGTGAAACGCCGCATTCACTGCGCCGGAGCCGCCCTTGAAGTTCCCCTCCTCGATGAGTGTACCTTACGCCTGTGTTTTTCTTAGCTCGCTCCCGAAGAAGGGAGAATAATTTCCTGACAGAATCTCTTTGTAACGAGCTGCTGTTTATGTTTCAAACCCTTCGCCGAGGCGAAGCGGCGGCAGAATTCCCACTTCCCTGCCCCCCCGCTGGGTTCGGGGCTGATGCTCCGGCCGGGAGGAGCCGATCCCCCTCCGGCAGCACCGGCCCCAACCCCCTCAGAGCTTCTCCTTCCCCCCCAAACAGCCCGAACCCCCCCAGATTTCTAACTCCTGCAGTTAACAGATTTCATGATTGTTGCACTGTTAATCCCATAAATGTTTTTCTTGTTTTTCTTTCCCCTCCTCTTCCCCCTGGACTTTCCTCCCCTCTCCCCGTCCCCTCTCCCTCCGTAGTTCTTCCTCGGCAATCAGGTACAGTTTGCCTCGTGGTGCTGTCTCTCTCCTCTGGAATTTTTTTTAACCACCGTAGCTCTGTGTGTTGTGGTGCTGCTCTGTCCTGTGGTGCTGTGGGAGGATGTGATCCGGGAGCGCTGCTCAGCAGAGCCTGGTACAGAGGAGTGCCACCCCCCTCAAAAAAAAAAAAAAACAATTGGGCAGAAAAAAGGGTGAAAATTCGATGGAAAAAGCAGGATTTGGCAAAAACTGAGAGGTTTTTCTCTCTGGGCTCCTCTCTTGGATATACTGGGGGTGTTGAGGTGGTGGATGGTGGCACTGGGGTGCGGACGGATGCGTTCTCCTGAGGGGAACAGGGGGGCACAACCTGCACCAGGCTCCGGGTGGGTTTGGACCGAGATCACCGTGGAATGAGAGCGCTGAGTGATCCTGTAGGACAACTAAACCCTCATCCTGCTACTCCCACTGAGTAACTCCTCGCTGGAGCAAGGCTCCCCTCCCAGAAGCTGCATGTGTCCCCATAGTGCCATGACCTGAGATGAGCCCAGCTGCCCCGGGGGGCACAGCCCCCTTTTGAACAGGGCTGGAGCACCCCGGGCCCTCCTGATGTCCCCTCTGCCCCTGCCCGGATGAAAAAAGCTTCTTTTTCATACGCAGTGATGGTGCCCACCCGAAAAGACGCCCTAAAAGGTGCCCAAAATGAAACAAACTTGGATGCTGGAAGTGGATGAGAGCTCTGGCTTTAGTTTAGGCAGTGATGATAGAAATGTTTTCAACAAAAACTGGAGAATAATGAGAATTGACTCGTCCCTGATGGGGTTGGCTCTTGAAGGACACCTCACGTAGAGCCTGGAGAGAGGGAAGGAGCTGCCCTGCTCCTTTCCCTGCCTGTGAGCACAGTGGCAGCTCTTTAACTGAGACAAGGACAGCTTGGTGGGACCCCCGAGCAGGGAGACCCACCAGTGGTCCAGGATCCCATATCCCTGCGGGTCAGAGATGTCACCTCCTGCCCTGACCCATCCCAGTCACTTTGCACCCTCTGTTTTCATTGAATCTCTTATTTTTTGTGTCTCCACCCACGGAAAATGTTCCTGTTTGGGGGTTTTTTCCCCCATTTTTTTGATCATTCTGGAGAGGGCCTCGCTTCCAAAAGCCGGTTGTGCTCTCTTCTCATCCCAGCAGGTGCTCTGCAGACCTGGGTGCAGAGCTGCCACACCCAAGCCGGGCTCTCCCTGTCCCTCCCAGGCCTGGCAGACACCCAGGAGCCTGAGCTTGGGAGTCCAGGAGATTTAGGGGAGCTTTATGAACACGTGCTTTTGATCTGGGGTGCACTTCCTTCGACGTCGCAGGCGTTTCAAACCACTAATGAACATGGCAGTCACTAATCACCATTGCTGGGGATTCCTGCCTGGATTCCCATCACTCTGCACTCACCCAAACATCCTCACTGGGCGATTGCTGCAGCAGGGGCTTTGGGGCTGCTGGGGTCAAGTCTGAGGCTCAGGGGAACCCCTGGATTTCAGACTTGGTGGTGATCAGAGGTGCCTCGCTCGGCTTGTCCTGCTGAATCCGCCGGCTCTTCTCCCACGTGGGCTGCACCAGGAGGGTCGGGGCATTGCCAGCCTCTCTTTCCTTCACCAAAAAAAAAGAGAAAAAAGCTACAATTCTGGCTGAGAAAACCCATCCAACCCCCAAATTCTAAGATCTCCTTTGTTGCTCTGAAAAGAAAAGAAAAAAAATCTTTAAAATCAAAGGATTTTGGTTGGTTGCATCATCTTCAAACCAGGCAGGAAAAGTCCACGTGGATTGGTATTACCTTGCACTTATTCCAGAAGAACCTGTCTGGAGAAGCCTTAAAACCATGGAATAGGTGGATGAAAGCCTTTGGTGCAGCCTGGGGAGGGAAAGAGCTGCGTTCCCCCCGGTTGTTCCCCTTTCCCTGACCTCTTCCTTGGCCCCACAGTTCGGCGATTCCCAGCAGCTGCGGCTGGTCCGTATCCTGCGGAGCACGGTCATGGTCCGTGTGGGCGGAGGATGGATGGCCCTGGATGAGTTTCTAGTGAAGAATGACCCGTGCAGAGGTAAGGCTTGACGCAGTCAGTGTCCTCTGTCCACCCACTGAGGGGAGTTTGGATGCTGAGGTGAATGAGGTGACCAGCGTGGGTTGTTGTCCAAATGGGCAGGAGCTGGAGAAAACAGATCCAAAGCGAAGCAGGAACTTGGAATCGCCAGATCTGGTGATGCTGCAGCAAAGCTGGCAGCGTTTATCCGGGTGTTGAAGGAGGAGAACAGGGAAGGGTTGTGTTTCCCTGGGTTTTAAGACCCCAGCAAGTGGAGCTGCAGCGCTGTGCTGGGGGTCCTGGCTTCCCTTGGGTGTTTGTGTGGCTCTGGGGGTGATGGAGTAAAGTTCTGTAGAGGTGACCTGAAGGAATTCCAAAGGTTCAAAACCGGGAGGTGGTAAAATCCCAGTCTGGGACACGCTGGGGAGATGCTCCAGCCCAGGACCTGTGAACCTGTGGTGCTGCTCCACGGGGCACTGATGGTCCAGGCTCATCCTGCTGGACAAGGGGACATTTCTCCTCTGGCTTTGAGCCTCTCTCTGATGCATTTTTAATCCAGGTTTCCTCTGTTTATTTCTTGTCTTCAGAGCAGCAGCAAAAGGAGCTAATTTGGAAACCCTGAACTGGGCAGGACCATGCACCTTAAATACCTCTTTTGATGGTGCTGGGTCTTCTTCCAGTGCCTTAAAATGAACTTCGCCCCCCCCCATTTTTGCCCTTGAGGGTGGAAGTGTGACCCTTCTTTATTCCAGAGCCAGATTCGAGTTGTGAAAAGGGGCTGCGTTGAGACATCATTGTCCGTGGGGCTGTTCAGGGCTGGGTTGGATTTTTGGGGGGATTTTGAGCACCGTGTCCTGCTTCGAGTGTTGTTGATGAGTGTCACCTCACACGAGTGTGTCCCAGGTGAGGCAAAGAAGATGTTTCAGTGCGGTATTGATGCAGGAAAATTCAAGTGCAAGAAGCTCCTGGGGGAGCAGAGCGTAGGGAAGAGACAGCAGGATGTTAGAAGGGAGGAACCACCTTGATCTTGGGTTTTTAGGGAGGAACCACCTTGATCCTGGGTTTTTAGGGCTGTGTTTGGAAGGGACAGTTGGGATGACACAGACTGGGGTCACCTCCTTCCCGAAACCTCGAGCTTTGACCGGTCAGAGCCACCGGGCTGGACAAGAACCACGACCAGGGCACAGAGCAGGATTAGCCAGGGGCTGGCCAGGGCTTGGAGCGTGTTTTTTGGGAGAGCGCTCCACCTTTCCCTGGGGTCTCTGGGATGTTAATTGCTTGGGATATGTCTTGTTCAAGCTGCTGCATTCCGCGCTCCGGCTGCCCGACGGCTGCTGCTGAAAGCAGCGTGATTTACAGCGCGCGCCGCTCGCTCCGGGGAGCCCTCGGGGTTTTCCTGCTCCTCCTCCTCCTCCTCCGCCCTTCAGGCTTTGCAGCGCTGCCATCGAGGTTGTTTCTCTCCCTTGCTTGTCTCAGCGTGGCGCTTCCCCCCCCTGCAGTTGCTTTCTTGGCTTTCTGCTCCGTACTCCGTCGGCTCCGGAATCCCTCCGGTGTCCCGTAAGGCTTGGTGCATGCCCTCGCTCTCTGTTCGGACACCCCTGAGCATGAAACACTCCGGCACACGTCAGCTGGCCCAGGAGATGAAGCCCACAGACCTCCTCCCTGCTTGGTTGCCCCTTGCTTGTCGAAGGGAGGCCCTCCCAGCTCTTTGAAGCGTTCGGATGAAAGTTTCAGGAAGTTGGTTTTTAACAGCTGGCCGGGAAAGCTGGGAAGTTGGTTTTCCCTCCTCTCTCCCCAAAAAATGCGTGGAGAGCTGCCCAGAGCTGCAAGAGAGCAGAATCTCTCTCAGAATCTCAGGAGTCTCAACCCTTCAGAGCTGCTTTTGCTGTTTTTAAGCCACGTTAGAGATGACATTGGCCGCTGTTGTGACACGGTGAGTTTAAAGGCCGTCGGGATGCTTTTGCACAAGAGAGGAACAGAGCACCCAGTGTGAATTCTGGCCCTGGGGCAGCTTTTAATCAGCCAGTTTCTCAAAGAGCTGATCCGTGGCCGGAGGTGGTTTTAAGGCAGAGCAGGAGAACCAGGGCGACCTCGCCGCCCTTGGAGATGGGCGTGGGGAGATGCCCAAAGGAGCTGCTCCCAACCCTGGAGCGTCCTGATCCCCGGTGATGATGTTGGGTCCCTCCAAACCTGAGTTCTCCTCTCCTTCCTCCCCTTCCAGCACGAGGACGCACCAACCTGGAGCTGCGGGAGAAGTTCATCCTGCCGGAAGGAGCCTCGCAGGGGATGACCCCGTTCCGGTCGCGGGGCCGGAGATCCAAACCCTCCTCCCGGGCAGCCTCCCCGACACGATCCAGCTCCAGCGCCAGCCAGAGCAACCACAGCTGCGCCTCCATGCCGTCCTCTCCGGCCACTCCGGCCAGCGGAGCCAAGGTGGGGGTCAGGGGTGAAGCTCTCCCTTCCCTTTAGAAAAGGGGTGGTCTCCAAAACCCAGATGAGGAGCTGCAGGAGGTGTTGGGAGGAGGAAGGTTGGGGTTTAGGGGCTTGATGAGATCTCTAGAAGGTGTTCCCCGGTGTCCAGGTGGGATGGGGGGGTGTGGGATGCTGCAGGACAGGTTTGGTTTCCAGGCCAGCCTTGGATCCCTGTGGCTCCTCTGGAGGGTCCCCAGCGCTCGCCGTGCAGCCGGAGGCTCCTGGTGCCCGAGGCAGGGCTGTGGTGTCAGGAGGAAGTCACCACCCCTCATCTCTCCTTCCCCACCACATCATTATTCCATCACCCATTGGGTTTTTTCCCCTTTATCTTAATTTACGTAATCCCTGTTTGGTTCTCGCTCCATTTTCGTGCCCCCGTTTTTTTTTTTCATTTNTCGCAGACTCCACACCACTTCTCTCGATGTTATGACAAACCCTGGTTGATAAACAGTAAAGCGAGCACCCCCCTGAGGGGATTCGATTATTCCGACTTCCAGCTCCCGAGCGCCGAGGTAGAGTATGGTCTGCCAGCCCCGAGGAGCTGCTGGCAGGCTGGAGTGCCCCTGGCACGGAGTCACCCCACTCCCCTGCCTGCTCCTAACGCTTCCCTCGTGGTAGAGCAGCGCTTGTAGCACCGCTAACGCTCCGACTGTTGGCGTTTTTCATGGGTCTCCAACTCGGGTTAAAATACAAACACCGGCCTCAGAGCGAAGCACAGCGCTGTCGATTCGCCTTCCGCCCGCTTCCAAACCGCTTTAATCCTCCCGTGCTTCGAAAAATGTATGAATTTTCCGAGCTTTGTTGGAAAGGGGCCGCGTTTGGCTCCCCAGAAATTGAAAGCCGGCAGCCGAGTTGAGACTTGAAAATCGGCTGCAGCGCATGCGCCGTAACCACACCGCCTCAGTTTTATGGAGAGCTTGTGTTTATCACCCTGTTGAAGCACGTCCGGTGTGCCCAGCCACCGCCTCGATGCTCCCAGGAGGATGAATTTGGGCTGAGATTTGGGTTTGCTCCTCAACTTTTCAGCCTCCTCGTGGACTTTTCCCGCCCTTGCGAGTGGGTGGTGAGAAGCACCGGGTAGATCCCGGTGGTTCGCGGCGCTGGTGAGGTAACTGTGCCTTGCTCAGCGGTGCTTCCTGGTGGAAAAGGGATTCATTTGATTCATCAGGAGGTCAGGAGCGCTTCCCCAGTTGCCCTAAATCGATGCTTGCTGCCTATTTTAAAATAGGATCAAGGATGAGAATCGAAATCTCTGATGATGACAGTGGCGCCTCAAAAATCGCGCGTTAATGGATTTTGATTCCCTCAGCTGCCCCCTCTCCCCCTGCAGCTCCAGTTTCACCACATTCCAATGTTTCTGAGGTTCCCAAAAATGGCAAAATCGCAGGGGATGGAGGAAAACCCCTCCAGCTGTTGCTTTAAGGCTCTGTGGGAAATGCCCTCTGGGATCTGTGTCCATCTGTCCAGGGATGCAGCACCCCAAAAACCCCCAGGGCTGGGGGACACCACAGGCAGTCGCTTTCCTGCAGCGCTGCCCCAAACCCAGAGCTTTGGATGGTGAGCAGAAACTGGAGCTGCCTTTTCCAGCTGGATCCAGGTGCCCTCACCCTGCTGGCACCTTCCCCTTGGCTTCCTCCAGCAGCGGCGGGAGCAGAGTTGCCTGTTTGTGCTGCTTCACCCCACACCAGCTGCACTTCCCACATCTCAAAGGCCGGGGAGAAGCGCCGTTTCAGGATGCAGCCAGAGCTGATCCGCTGTGTTTTGTGTCCCTGTCCATCAGTTTTCCAATCTGGCTGCCTTCGGGCACCGGGAGTGCTGCGGGCACAGCGGCACCAGGGTGTCCCTGCACCTCTCCCCAGAATGGGTTGTGCAAGATCCCGAGTTGGACTTGACCTTCCGAAATGCTCCTGAGCTGCTTGGGTGCTGAAATCCCTGTTTTTCCATATTTCACGTTCCCTTTGTGGAGGTTTCAGGCCCGGCTGATGCTGCCTCCTGACAGCTTTGCTTGGATTTTCCCTTTCTCCCTACAAATTCCCTTCCGTCAGCCTGCAGCGCACAAACTGCCGTTCCCCTCCAAATTTTCAGGATTTGGGCTCTTCCCTTATTTTATGAGCTGCTGCTGAAACGGCAGCTTGTGCCCTCCCTGGCCATTAAGATGGGGGTGCCTTAAAAGGCGGAATTTTTGCTGAGGATCTGATCTCGGATGCGGCCTGGGCCCGTCGCGGTGCAGGTGGCAGCTAAAGGGTGTCCCGCGTGTGCTTCCTCCCAAGGTGACCCCCTCGGCGGGCAGCAAGCTGAAGCGCCCCACCTTCCACTCCAGCCGGACCTCGCTGGCTGGGGACACCAGTAACAGCTCCTCGCCGGTCTCGACAGGTGCCAAAACCACTCGGGCAGGTGAGCGAAGGGAAAAGATGGGGGAAACTCCCCACCCCGGCGCCGCTTCAATCGCTGTGGGGAATACTGGGGCTGGGGGAGGAGATGCTGGCACTCTGTGAGGTCAAATGGAGCACGATTTGTTTCAGCTAGTGTGGGAACATATCATATCATGGCTAGTGGTCAGCAGGAGAAGATTAAGGAAAGGGGCTCTTGAGTAGTTGCGAGGGTGTTTAGTGTGTAATTTCCACTTAGGAGGATGACAGACAGTAGAATAATTGCTAGAGTTACTTCATACGAGATAGTTTGAGCTGCTGCTCGTAATGCTCCAATCAGGGCGTATTTGGAGTTGGAGGCTCATCCTGGTCATAGGATGGAGTATACTGCTAGGCTGGATACAGCTAGAATGAATAATAGTCCTAAGTTCAGGCCTGCAAGGGAGAATGGAAGTGGAAGTGGAGAATGGAAGTGGAATCTCAGGTGGAGATTGCTAGGAGAAGGGCTAGGGTGGGAGTGGTGATGAATGGAATTGGAGAGGATGCTGATGGGCGGATTGGCTGGGGCTGGGGGAGGAGATGCTGGCACGGCTCTGCGCCCCAAGGAGCTGCTGGGATTCGGGGAGGCACCAACCCCGACGCTGAACCTCCCGTCCCAGGGGTGCTGGTGGGAAGCAGCCGCGGCGGGGACGGGGGTTTCGCCGTCGGTTCGGGGATGGGGGGAGGAATAAACCCCTCCCGCTCACGGGCTCTCCCTGCAGACCCTAAAAAAGCAGCCAGTCGTCCCACGAGCCGCGCCGGGAGCCGCACGGGGAGCCGGGCCAGCAGCCGGCGGGGCAGCGACGCCTCCGACTTCGACCTGCTGGAGACGCAGTCGGCCTGCTCGGACACCTCGGAGAGCAGCGTGGCTGGCGGGCAGAGCTCGCGCCGCGGCGTGGCCAAGCCCTCCAAAATCCCCACCATGTCCAAGAAAGCGCCCGCCGCCACCCCGAAAGCGCCAGGCCCTAAGAGATAATACTGTACCCGCCACCCTCCTGGGAGAGGAAGGGAAAAAGGAAAGAAAAA
>VZTE01003368.1:139548-150484 GCA_013397775.1 Eulacestoma nigropectus
CCCCCGCCCCGGAATTGGTTTAAAAAACCGCGTTTGAAACGTTTATTTTGGATTTAGTTAATTATTTGTTTGTTCTAGTTTTGAAAGAAAGCGCCAGGTCAAATTGGTTACGTTGCTTTTGTGCCTGAAGCAGGAGAAGCTTCGGTCACACTGAATCATATTTAATCATAAACTTTAATTACGCTCAGACGGGGCAGATTGGAATATTTTTAAAGAACAATTCGAAGTAAATAATTGCACCTCAGCAGAACTGTGGGGGCTGCACTACCGTAGAGAAAGGAAGGGTTGTTCTTCATGGACGAACAAAATAAAATCAGATTTTTCCTGCCCCGGTGTGTACTGGATTGATGGAGAATAAGGTGTTTTCAGGAAAAAAGGAGGGTTTTTTTTTTTTAATCAGAGCAGTGACCTGATAATCCCCACCAAGTCCCCAAAACTGCACAGGCTGAAAATCTTTTAATTATGGGCAAGAGGGGACCTGTGATATCCAGTGACGGCCCTGACGAGCCCTGGGCTTGTCTGCTGCAAGAAAAGATCCGAAAACCCCAGTTCCTGCTCCAGATGGTCCTGCTGACCCCCAAAACCTCAAATTTTTGTGGTTTTCACCTTTTGATGAAGCACAAAAGGTTGCAGCCCCTGAGGCACGGCACATTCTCTGTGCTCCTCCCCATAGCCGGCGTTTGTGCTTTTAATTTTGATTTTAATTTTAGTCTTATTTTTAATTTAAATTAATAATAAAGGAAGAGGGCTGGGAGGGGAGGCTGGTGGGTTTACAGCGAACTGAAAGTGCAAAAAACAGGGGAGGCTGCATCCGGATTCAAACTCTCGGGAGATGGGAATTTCCAACCAAGCGCGAGCGGCTTGGAGCCGGCGGGTTTGTCCCCAAAATCCCATCAGCGGGACTCAGCGGGGTCTGGCACTGCCATCCCTGACCCTTTTTGCTCCACAGTGGAGCAGGACCGGGACCTGTTCTCGCCCAAGCCCTACTGGAAGGAGTTCAGGTTCGACCTGACCCAGGTGCCGGCGGGAGAGGCCGTGACGGCCGCCGAGTTCCGCATCTACAAATCCCGGGGTGCCCCCGGCCACGCCAACAGCAGCCTCCACGTCAGCATCTACGAGGTGGCTGCCCAGCATTCCAACAGGTGATGGGCTGGGAATGGCGGTGGGAATGGGGATGAAGGTGGTGGGAATGGGGATGACATGAAGAAGTGGGGATGATGGGGATGGGGATGAAGATGGGGATGGGGATGAAGAAGATGGGAATGGGAATGGGGATGAAGATGACGGGGATGAGGAAGGGTGTGGGAATGAAGAAGTGGGTGTGGGGATGATGGGGATGGGGATGAAGAAGATGGGAATGGGGATGAAGATGAAGGGGATGAGGAAGGGTGTGGGAATGAAGAAGATGGGAAGGGAATGGGAATAGGGATGCAGTGGGGGGAATGGGGATGAAGATGATGGGAATGGGAGGGGGAATGGGAATGAAAATGTGAATGGGTAAGGGGAGGAAGAAGATGGGAATGGGGATGGAAACGAGGTTGATGGGGAGAAGGATGGTAAAGGAATGAAGATAATGGGGATGGGAATGGGTATGGGTACAGGAATGAAGATGGGAATAGGGATGGGAATGGGGATGAAGATGCTAGGGATGGGAATGAAGAAGACGGGAATGGGGATGAAGATGATAAGGATGGGAATGAAGAAGATGGGAATGGGAATAGGAATGCAGATGGAGGGAATGGGAATGGGACTGAAGAAGGCGGGAATGAGGATGGGAATGAAGAAGATGGGAATGGGGATGAAGAAGATGGGAATGGGAATAGGAATGCAGATGGAGAGAATTGGAATGGGACTGAAGAAGATGGGAATGGGGATGGGAATGGAGATGATGGAGATGAGAATTGGGATGAAGCTGGTGAGGATGCAGACGGGGGTGGGGAGCAGCTCCAGCCCTTTCCCTTCCCACCCCACTGAGCGCCGCGGGAAGCGGCACCGCCGTGCCCGGCTGCTCCCACACTTCCCCACAGGGCAGTGCCGCTCCCCGGCATTCCCACCCGGGCGGGGAGGGAGCTTTTCCCAGGGCAGCTGCCAGGACACCACCATCGTGTCCAGCACGGCCGGTGGCACCGAGAGCCGGGATGCGTCCGGACACAGCTCCCAGGAGTCATTCCCATTAATTATCGTTCCTGCCGGAGCCCTTTGGGTGCTGTTACTCACCTGCTCCTTTTCCCCCCTGTTCCTGTAGGGAATCTGACCTGTTCCTGCTGGATGTGCAGGACCTGCGTGCTGGGACAGAGGGCTGGCTGGTGTTCGACGTCACGGGCGCCAGCAACCGCTGGTCAGTGGATCAGAAATACAGCCTGGGGCTGCGGCTCTACGTGGAGACAGATGATGGTGAGTCTGCCGGACCTGCCTGCAGCGTTTGGGGCCGAATTCCCAGGAACTGGAGTCCTCTTGGTGCCGTGGGATGTGGTGGGGGGGTTGGTCTCAGTGCAATTCGAAATTTCCAGCTGTGATGAGCGCCAGAAGTCTGGGTTTGCAGGTTCTGGTGGCACGGACTGTAATTAACCCCATTAACACTTAATGAACTCCTTACCTGCAGGGATCCTGTGCGTGTGTGGCAGAGGATTAACCCTCCTTTCCCCACGGGATTCAATCTGTTCCAGCAGTGCCTTTTGCAGGACTGAAGGCACACACAGAGCAGCTCCTCGTCCATGGGAGGAGGAATCTCAGCCAGGAACGCCCCATCCCTCCCTTCCCCTCCACAGGGGGCGAAGGGGAAAATTGGTTTTAATCCTTGAGCAGCCCCGTTTTGAGGTGGACCAGCGTCCTCAGGGGGCTCCAACCCCTTGGGATGCCAAAACCGCAGCTCCCGCTGCAAATTTTCTGCATTTTCAATCTCTGCTTTAACCGAACGAGTTCTCTTTGAGGGCAAACCCACCCGTGGTCCTGTCCCCGCAGGGCTCAGCGTTGATCCGGGCTCGGCCGGGCTCCTGGGGCGCCGGGGACCCCGCTCCAAGCAGCCCTTCATGGTGACATTTTTCCGGGCCAGCCCCAGCCCCGCCCGTGTCACACGAGCGGCCAAACCCCCGAGGAGGCGGCAGCCCAAGAAATCCAACGACCTCCCCCATCCAAACAAGCTCCCAGGAATTTTTGGTAAGAGGTTTGCTGGGGGAGGGGGGATCCCTACGGAAAACACGAGGCTCTGCTGTCAGCGCCTTGAAATCCCAGCTTTTGGCCCCAAGGGGAACAGAGCAAAAAAGCTCTGAGGTTTTAGGATTGGAGTTTTTTGGCAGTTTGGAAGGTGCAGAGAGGGTTTGGGTTGGATGCCCTCAAGGAAACGGTGTTTGGTGAGCGTGTCAGGATTACTGAATATTGGAATTTTTGCCTCATTCCCTTTGGCTTTGGAGCCCTGGGAAGGTGTCACAGCTCCAGAAAGCTCAGGCAGTAAGAGGGAACAGGAAGGCCCTGAAACCACTGAGTTTGGGAAACCCTCAAAGAGAGCAAAGCTGGGGTTTAGCCCTTCCGAGGCTGAATCCCTTCATCCCAATGTTGGAATATCAGCTTAGAGGCCAGTCTGGAGCTTCTTTTCCCTTCGTGCAGCAACGAAGGCTCCTCTGCTTTGGTTCTCCTGAACCAATCCCAATCACAGGGGCTGTAATCCCACCTCTGAGGGGTGGGGTGGGGGATTCCAGGGCTGAAATTCCCTTTTTCCCACAGACGACGTCCACGCCACAGACGGGCGGCAGGTCTGCCGGCGCCACGAGCTCTACGTCAGCTTCCAGGACCTCGGCTGGCTGGTACTTGTCTGCTGGGAGAAGTAAATGACCAAAAAAACCCCCTTCATCCATTTCCCCTGCCCTGGGCTCCCTCCCAGGCTGGGTTCTCCTGCCCGTGAAACCACCCCGGGAGCTGGGAAGGCGAACGTGAAGCGCCACAACCCCAAACCCCCACGGGTTTGACCCCGAGCAGCTCACGGCTCGGTCCAAAACATCAAAATAAACCCTCACGGGGAGGAGGTGGCTGAGCTGTTTGTGCGGGTGGGGAATGGATGAGGGGGCACAGAAGGGTGAAGACCTCGGTGTAATCCCGTTTTGGTTTTGGTTTTGCAGGACTGGGTGATCGCTCCGCAGGGATACTCGGCCTACTACTGCGAGGGGGAGTGCGCGTTCCCGCTGGACTCCTGCATGAACGCCACCAACCACGCCATCCTGCAGTCCCTGGTCAGTGCAGCCCTCAAGGGGGGGACATCCAGGGTCCCGGGGAGCCGTCGGAGCCCGGCGGGACCTGAGGGAGAGCTGGGGTTTTGGGATGGGGCAGGGCTGGGTTTGAGGGTGTTTGGGTCGGGCGGTGCAGTGGGGCTCCTGATTTAAATAAAGCATTGGTGGGTTTGTGCACATCTGGGTGGGTTTGTGCACATCTGGATGGGGGGTGCACATCTGGGTGGGTTCGTGCACATCTGGATGGGTGCTCACAGGCCGGCCCCCACCACAGGCTCACAGGAGGCTCCAACATGGAATTTCAAGGCAGCTGTGGAGACACCAGAGCGAGGGCACCCAGGGCACCAGCTCCGTCCCCTCAGCCTGAGCCAGAAGGGTGCAAGAGAGGGATTTTGTAATTCCAGAGCTCCCCCACCTCTTGATTTTCTGACTGATACCGTCCTGCTCCGGTTTCACAGCAGCTGGGGCAAAACTGATGATTTCTGGCAGGTTCTTGGTCCCTCTCCCCTGGCAGTGAGCTGGGGAGCAGGGAACAGGCCCAGGGCACACCAGATCCCCTCTGCTCTTCCCAAAAGGGCTCCGTGTCATCCTTCCACCCTCCTCTCCAGCCGTGCCCGAGGCTTTATCCACAGCCCCGGCACCCAAACGTTGGGCTCAGCATATTCCGAGCAAGAAAGCTTTAATGCCTCTTTTTCTTTTTTTAGTTTTTTTTTTTTTTTTTCCTTCCCAAACCCACCCCACATCCCAGCCAGCGCTTTAATTTCTGGAATTTCCTGCCCTGTGAGTGCTCGGTTTCCCAATGGCAGAGCCACCCCGGCTCCGGTGCTCGCGGTTAATTACAGGGAGCGCCGAGCCCTCGGCCCAGCCTTTGAAGGTGTCGCCTGGCGGGGTTTAATTCTGACATTACGCGGCTTCCAGGACCCATCCTGGGGGCTGGGAACCATCCTGGCAGCGGCAGGGAGTGGCCCTTTTCCCCCCCTTACACCCACCCATCGCCCCTAAACCCAGCGCTGTTCCCAAAACGGGCAGGATGTGAATCACCTGGATCCGGCTCTTCTGGGAAGCGCCAGGGCAAAGGCGGCTGCGGAGCCGTGCCAGCCCCAGGCTGAGCTGCAAATAGCAGGGTTGGAGAGCAAAAAACACCGGACTTCCGAGCTGGGAGAGCTCGGCTCGCCCTGCCATAAATGAATCGCACATGTCGGGGGAAGCCGGCGAGGGCTCCGTGCGCCCGGCAGCCTCCGAGCCTCCCTCCTGCAGGAAAACCCTGGGAGAAGGAAAAAGCAGGGGAAAAGCATCCAAAAAGCGGAGTCGCGTTCAACACAGAGGTGTTGTGGACTTTAGATCTTAAATTTGGGGTGGAGGGTCTCCCTTGGAACAGCACCGTGCCCACACCGAGCCTGAGCCGTGCTGCCCTGATTTATGGGGCTTTTTTTTTTTAGTCATTCGTCTGTTTTTGTGAGGAAAGGGCCCTGAAATCCCAAATTAACGAAGGGGCTGCCTGGCCCACGCAGTGCCATGAGCCCTGATCCAACACAAACCCGCAGCAGGGATGGCCTGGAGTTTAGAATAAATATTTTTGCAAAAAGATGGAAATAATCCCCCCATTGAGACGGGGATTTCTGGTCGGTTTTGACGCTTTTTCTGTTGCCTGGAGCTGCGTTTGCTGGCGCTGACGGGCTCCATCCATCCCCCCAGGTCCACCTGATGAAGCCTGAGGCCGTGCCCAAGGCGTGCTGTGCCCCCACCAAGCTCAGTGCCACCTCTGTCCTCTACTACGACAGCAACAACAACGTCATCCTCAAGAAGCATCGGAACATGGTGGTGAAATCCTGCGGCTGCCACTGATGGAGAGGTCCCTGAGTGTCCCATTCCCACCCCTGAGTGTCCCATTCCCACCCCTGAGTGTCCCATTTCCACCCCTGAGTATCCCATTCCCACCCCTGAGTGTCCCACCCCATTCCCACCAGAGCAGTGCGACCCTGGGCTTCTGCTGCGTGCGTGGAAGAGGAGCTTCGGGGGCTGCATCAGAGCAAAATTCATGAATAATAATAATAATAAAAACCACCAAAATTAAGCCCCTCCCACCCCTTTCTAGAAGTGGATGTAAATAATATAAAACTCCCTTTCTCTTACCCTGCTTGATGAGACACATAGATAAACACAAACATATATATATATATAGGAAAGAGAGGATTTTTTGGCTGATTCTGTTTTGTCCGTGACTGATTTGTGCATCCAAGTTGCTCTGGGACTGAGCTGTTTCTAGCTGTGTATTTCACAACTCACCCACCTCTACCCAAGTGCTTTTAATTCCCTTAATGAAAATATCACCGGCCAATTAAGCAGCTGGCTGACTAACCCGCTCCTGTTTACCCAAAGTTCACCAAACTCAGCCAGCTGGAAAAGAAATAAAATTATCCATATTGAGCTACGGCACTGTTATAAAATAAACGCAACGTCTGGAAAGTAAACACGGAGTTTCTCTTGCTCTTTGTTTTTTAATGTCACAGCACAACAGGGCTCTGTTTGGAGGACATTTCGCAATGAAAAAATACTCAGGATCAGCTAAAATTGTACCTATTTGCTTGAAAATGAGCCCTGGGGTGTGAGTTTTAGGTCAGGCTGTGCCCATCCCGTGGGCTTCCAGCGGGGCTGTGACCAGTCCCAGGCAGCCTCCCCAGGCTATTTGCACAATTAAATTATTTATTTGCTCTGATTTTAAAAAGGAAGAAGCCTGTCCTGGTTCTCAGCTCGGATACCTGGGGAACCTTACATCAATAAACAAGTAAAGAACCTGGCACAGCCAGGGAAAAACCCCAATAACCCCACCAAAATAAGGAAGATTCGCTCCCTGTCAGTGCCCAGCTTCCCAAGGAAAGGTCTTGCTTATCTGGGTGTCTAATTCCACACGAAATCCAGCTCAGGATGCGATCCTGGCTCCGTGCCTCCTGCAGGGAGAACACCCGGGCCTTCCACTGACTCTGGACTCTCCCTCTCAGGTCTTGCTGAAGGTGCCAGCAAGGGCTGACGTTAAAATTGGGGATTTAAACAACAAAAAGAAGGGAGCAAGGAAGGGGAAAGCTGGGCTGGCTTTTGTTTGTCAGGAATCAAAACCCTGCATCTCACCTTGTCCCAGTTTTAGGACAATGCACAACCCCCCACCCACGCTGGAAAACCAGCCAGTGAATAAAACCCTTGTGGAAGAGCAACACCCCTGACTCGCAAGGGGCTGGGAAAACCAGAAATCCCCAGTGGCACCAGCTCTTCCAAACATCCCCAAATTCCCAACATCAGCTCTTCCTCTCCACCTCAGCAGCCTCATCCCTCCTGCACAAGCTCAGAACCACACATCCCTTCCTCCCCAGTGCCATAATTTCACAGGAAACCCCAAATCCATCACTTCCCACCCATGTGGTCACCTTTAAGTGCAAAGCCAGGGCTGCCCACCACAGGAAGCATAAATCCATGTGGCTTATCCCACTCTGGAGTTTGGAAATCCTTTCCTTCAGCCTCATCACTCCGGGATTTTTCTCTTCTTCATCACCCAAAGGGCTCCTTCATTCCCTGGTGTTTCTCGTCCTGACCACGTTCTCCAGCTCACCCATCCCAGTAAACGCCCTCCCTCTGGGATGGGGATGGAGCTGGACCAGGCTTCCCAGCAGGAGAGACGCCAGCCAGGGACCTGCCTCCCTCTGCTGCTGGAAAAGGACACTACAAAGCCAGGGACATGCCAAAAACGCCTCCACGAGATGCTGCTGTGGAACAAACAGGAGAGATTCAGCTCTGCTCTTCTTGCCCTGGCACAGGTACCTTCCCCTGGAGCCAGGATTTAGGCACGGGACTAATGAGGATGAGGGCAAGTACCAAAAAAACCCCATCTTTGCTCAAAGACCAGCCTCCCCCAGAGAGAATGCAGCAGCCAGGCCCTCAGTATTTTTAAAACTAGGTTTTATTTTTACCAAACATAAATTTTTTCCAGAACACGGCAGCAGGAGCAGCCCGGCCCTGCTCAGGCAGCACAGGCTGGGAAGCGATTTATCCCGGGAAGGATAAATCCTGCCCACAGGAACCTTTGCAGGGGAATTCCTCTGGAAGCTGCGGGATGGGCGCTGCTGGGGAGCCCCTGGGGTGTCCCATCCCCGCTGGTTCCCTGTCCCTCCTGGCCAGGCTCCCCCCATCCAGCCCCTCCAAGCGCCGAGCTCACGGGCACTCCCCGCAGTCCGAGATGATCACCTTCTGCTTTGGCTTCCCATCTTTGGTGCCCTGAGCCTTGGAGAAGAGAGCAGCAGCAATTCCAGGCGTGAATCCTCAGGGCAGGAAGGAAGGGGGCTCTGCCCCCAGCACCCCGCTGCCCTCACCCACCTCGATCTCCCGCACCACGTCCATGCCCTCCGTCACCTCCCCGAACACCACGTGCTTCCCGTCCAGCCAGTCTGTTTTGTCACAGGTGATGAAGAACTGGGAGCCGTTGGTGTTTGGGCCCGAGTTTGCCATGGACACCACCCCTGGGATCAGAGAGCGCAGCGTTACGGCCGAGCACAGCAGCTGCTGCTCCAGCCCAGCCCCATTCCCACGTCCTGCAAAACGCTGCCGGATTCAGGGGAGCTGCTGGGTATCGAAATCCACAGAAACTACTGGAAATCAATTATGGGGAGAAACGCCTGCAAGTGTGAAAGATGCTCAGCTATTTTTAGCTGCAAAGCTGTTTGGAAGGAGATAAACCTGCTTGCTTGCTCCCGCTTTCCACAGTCGTGCTGTGACGCTCCTCGTCTAAAATCAAGCAGGAAAAGCAGCTCTGAAATTGTTTTTTCCTTTATGTAATACTGCAAATGAAGTGGATGGAGAGAGAACGATGCATTTCTGCTTGGTGAGACACGAGGGTCCAAATGTGGCAGAAGAATCTGGTCAATGCAGATTTTAATAATTCTAATTATAATTCAGGGCTGCTGCTATCAACGTGGCCAAAACAGCCCAAACGCTGCCCCTAGATGATGCTGAGCCATTTCCCTTCCAGCCCCTGCCTGGAGATGGCTTTACCTGGCCCTGTGTGCTTGAGGATGAAGTTTTCATCATCGAACTTCTTCCCGTAGATGGATTTGCCGCCGGTGCCATTGTGGTTGGTGAAGTCTCCGGCCTGGCACATGAACTGGGGGATGACGCGGTGGAAGCTGCTGCCTTTGAAGCCAAATCCTTTCTCGTGGGTGCAGAGGCAGCGGAAATTCTCTGTGTGGGGGCAAAGGGGAGGGAGGTGAGAGCTGTGCCGCCCCTGGGGGTCACCAGGAGGGGAGGCTGAGCCTTCTCCTCACCCGCGGTCATGGGCACCACGTCGGAGCGCAGGAGGATCCGCAGCCGCCCCGCGGGTTTGTTCCCGATCTTGATGTCCATGTAAACCTGGGGGTTGACCCGGGATTTCTTGGCAGGAGGCTCGTCCTGGGCAGGAAAAGAAAGAAAAGCAAGTTGAGGTGACATTGCTCTGCTCTGCCTCCAGCATTACACTCCCATCTTTTGGGACAGTGGGGATACAGACGGCTCCGGTTGTTTTTCCTACCTCCTGCGCCTCTGCTTTGGGGGCCTCTGCTCCTCCCTCTTCCTTGTTCTCCTCCAAAGTTTTCCCTGAAAACTTCTTCAGCCACTCATCATCTGACCAGACTGTGGCCACAAAGGGAAAGGTCAGAGCACAGGAACCGACCCGAAGGGCCACAGCTCGGCTTGTGCACGGAGCTCTGAGCATCCCCGGGGATGTTCTCCCCCTCCCAGACTCACCGGGCCTGGATGATCCTTCTTTAATCCGCATGGGCTTGGCCAGGTTCACGCGGATTGTCCTGCCAAAGAGCTCGGACTCGTTCTGCAGAGGGGAAAAAAGCACAGCAAAGCCCACCAAAATGTATAAAACCACCCCAAAGCCCTGCAGAGCTCAGAGGATGGGGTTTGTGTTCTCTCTGCAGCCCACAGCACTGAGGGCAGCAAAGCCACACATCCCCCTGGAACAGGGAGCAGGAGTGGGAACAGGGTCCATACCATGTTGTCAATAGCTGCTGCTGCATCCTGCCAAAAAATCAAAATAAAATCAGCAGCAGCATTTCTTCTCAAGGCCCAGCCCAGCCACGCCCCAGCGTTTCATTACAAAAACGACTGCGAGGTTTTCCTAAACCTCATCTATCCCGGGGATGTATGAGCTGATGGGTTTTGTAGAAGCCATATCCAGACCCCATCCGTGTGAGTTTCATCTTCCAAGAACCCAGAAGACCCCTTGTATTTAAGATGCTTTATTGCTGCCACGAGCATTTGGGAGAGGAGGAGAAATTTGTGTAGGAAGCCCAGGACAGATGATGAGAGGACAAATACGTGACAGCCCATGGAGCCAAGAAACTCACCCAGGGATGGTGGCAGGGGAACAATTTGGGTTGGAAACGGGAAAAGTGGGAACTTAAGCTCAGAATAAAACGGGAAAAGCGGGAACTTGGAGGAAGGAAGAACACCTTAATGCTGTGGTGGGGAACCCGCACCCGATTCCACGGACTGTCTCCAGCGGGAAGAGGATCCATCCCAAAACCCCAAGGGGAGCAAAAACCCCAAAAAGGCTCGAGCATCTGCTGGTTCCTCACCTCCGCCAGCTCAAACTCCACGAAGGCGAATCCCCGGTGCTTTTCTGGAGGGAGGCAAGCGAGGGGTCACGGACACACGGGGGGGGGGGGCCCATGCCGGGACAACCGCTC
>VZTE01003368.1:159226-187042 GCA_013397775.1 Eulacestoma nigropectus
GAAAGTGGCTGTGTGGCTGTTTTGCTTTTCATGAAGCTCCCATCTCCCCATCCTCATTTCTATTCAGAGAGAAGGATCATCTCCCTGTCAGGTCAGGGAAAATGTGCACGAACACATGGCTGGCTGTCAGGACATGAGTCAGCCTCTACATAACTTATGTGGCCAAAAAATGATTCCCAAGTTGCTCAAGCTGAAGATGACAAGAGAGCTGAGAAAATTCTGGGGGGAAAAAAGCCTGTACACCCCATCTGATTAGCAGGGAAGTGTTCATCTAAACTCTCCAACCCAGCTCTGTCATTCTAACCTGTACTGAAACCCCCCTCCAAGAGGCTATTTCTGCTGCCTACTGGTGTATTAAAAGGATCATTACGTACACACATCAGGATCTTGTTCATAAAATCGAGATGCTTGCACTGTTCTGTGCCAGAAAACACTCCCAGCATGGAGCAAGCAGAGAAGAAAGAAAGACTCTTAATTCCCAGCATGGAGCAGGCAAAGAGATGGAAAGACGTGCATTAAAATCAAGGAAAATTAACAGGGCAGAGCCCAAGTTTTCCAAATTTGTTTGGCTCAGTTCTCCCAGGCCGCCTTCACCCTGTGGTATCTGCTGATTAGATTTCAGGAGCAGAAAATTCAAGGAAAAGACCAATCTAAACACCTTGCATGTGACTTGGCTCATGCAGCCTGAGTAACTACTCAGCATGTCCCAAAACTACCTCTAGGAATTCCAGTGGAACATTGCCTACCAAAGCCTGCACTCCCTACCCCCAATGCCAGCTTCCACTACTGCATGGAAGTTTCTCAGGATTTTTCATGTGCTTTGAAATGTTTTTTTTTGTTTGTTTGTTCTTGTTGCTTTTTAAATTGAGGTGGGACCATCACTGTTTTCCCCACACATAAATCCAGTTGGAAACAAGCTCTGCTTGAAAAAAATATATAATTTAGGGACTCCAACAGCTCTGTTTAGACAAAGGTGTTAAATGCAATTAACTGCCAGGCTAAAATGATTCCTCAGCTGCTGCTCCAAGTCCATGCAACCCAGGTTCTTCCTGCAGTCCTTTCCTAGTAGGCAGCTCAGCAGGCGACCCGGGGCAGCTCGTCAAATTTGGCAGTGTTTATTTATAGCAGGCAGAGGTCCTGCAGAAGCATGTGCTGGCAAGGGCACAAACTGGCTGGATAATACCATTTGCAGCAGGAACAGGCTGCTGCTGGAAGGTGACGAGCAGATGAAGCAGTGGCGTGTAACCAGGGGGAGCTGTGAAAGCCCCGCAGGCACCCAGATCCAGAGCAGTTAGGAAGTTCCTCCCGGTTCTTACAAGCTCCCTAAGCAGATACTATTGCACCGCTCTTTCAACAGGTTGCTACTGTTCCACTCTATTATTACACAGCGCTTGAAATTCGCCCAGACACTTTCTGGTGAAAGCCCTACATGGATTCCCCTGAGAGATGTGTGCCACACCCACAGGTGGAAATGCATTCCCACTACACCAGGACCTCAGAAAACCTGTAAGGGATCTGCAAGAGTTCTGTGAATGACTCACACCGAGCACATCTGATTCATTTCCTTAATCTCAGCAAACACCTTCTCGTTTTCTTCTATTTAAGCCACAAAGCTTCAGCCATTTCAGTTCCTGTATCTGTTTCTCTCCCACTGGTTCCTGCCATCCTTCCAGCAGACTCAACTGCAGCTCATACAGAACATTAAATACACTCACAGCCCCTTTCAGGCTTCCTTTTCATTCCCTTTCCACGGCCTTCTGGATAGGGAGAGCACCTGAACACTCACTGCAGTTTGCCTCAGGCCTCAAGAGCAATTAACCTCCCTCGGAGGCTCCCTGATGCAGAGCTAACACAATGCTGGAATTAGTGGCTGTGAAGACACAGAACCAACCTCATACCCCAAGATTCACCCAGGAGAAACTCCACACAAGGAGTTTTATTCTCCCCAAACCTCCAGGCTCTCGCTTAGGTCACTGAGGAAAAAAAAGTCCTGACAAGGAAAGCACACAAATTTAACCACTTATTTTTTAAAAACAGAAGTTTGCACGTACAACAGAGTTAAATCCCTCAATCACCAAGGTTACAACAAAATGCTGCTGCAATGAAAAAGGCAGCAACTCTTCCCTTTTAATTTCACCATTTGCCTTACACAGCTCTTCCTTTACACTGTCTTCAAGGAGGAGAACAAACAAGTTTATCTATGTACCTATTCCCAGCCCTGGGATGCTCCTTAGCCTGGGAAACATTCTGGTTTTTCTTCACTTTCGGAACAACTTCTCTCTGCAGCCAAACTAAAGTTTCTCTGCTTCATTTACCTGCGTTGTCATTTCGTGACTGTCGGTGTTTGGAATTAAATTGCACGGAACACATGAAAAGAGAAATTCAGCTTGTTTGTTGAGTTTGTTTTCTTTCCCTTCTTCACAGTCAGAAAGAATAAATATGAACAACCACAGCTGAGCCTGAACTAGCCAGAACTTTGAAGTGTTTCCTTACCCTGCCTATCACAGGACGACAGGCTCAGCATTCAGCAATCCCTGGTTACTACAGCAAGGAACTGCAATCAAAAACAGCAGAGCTCATTTTCCCTAAAAATAACCTCTCTGCAGCAGACTACTGCCAGTTAGACAATGCCTGTCCAGCATCACTCCAGCAGCTAAAAAAATACAAAGAAAAACACAAGCTTTGACCCAGTTTGGATGCAGGGACCTGGAAGTGCAGAGCACGCTCAGGATGTGACAGCGTGAGCTCCTCGTGACCCTGAAATGGGCAAGAGTTCCAGCTGCTTGATTTGCTCTGTGGACACAGGGACAGAGTCCTACTTTAGAACACACAGAAACAAGTTAAATCGTAGCTTTCTTCAGATTTACAAAGAACTCGTCCTTCCACAAAAGGTGCTGGGGAAGTGCAAACTATCACTTATCAACCTTTTTAACACCTACTACCAGTTCAAACATACAACGTGTCCACAGCAAGTTTGCAGAGCACAAAACCTCCTGATTACTGTAAGTGGTATTCCGGTAGCACCTACTCTCAACCATAAATCCAACCGGATTCCTACAGTGCTCCCCTCAGCTTTTCACAGATTTAGTGGGATGAAGCCCAAGTGCATTTCTGATTATGCATTCCTGGAAGAAAACACAGATCTCTCCTCCTCCTCCTCCCAGGAAGCCTCATGCAGGCAGTGCTGTGCACTGCCACCTTGAAAACAGTCCAAATTTCTGCATTTTACAACAAAAATCATCTTCTTCCAAGTCAAGTTTGTTTTGGAGAGACCACAACCTTCTTCCAAATTACCTATCCATGTCCTGCTGCATTACCAAGGACTACAGCAGCTGGGTTTTTATTTATGCAGGGTAACACACGCTGCAGTTTGACAGAGGAAATTCAGAAATTCACATCTCTTCATGAGGGCAGGAGGGGTCTGACTATTTCAGTGTCCCGATATTCACTCAATGATTAGGTTTAAACCACTTGACCTTCTAAGACCTACCAGTAACAAGACACCACCTACTTGGTCCAAGTATCACTGCAAGTCCAGGAGCTTCCTAAAATGTCTGCTGCCTCCCCAGCAGCCCAGAATGGTGCAACCTCCACCTAAATTCCTGCCTATTTATTACCATAAAAGATTACCTTGGAATATATTGGGAAGGCCCCTGTTTGTACGAGGTGCAGAATGTTTCTGCTAAAGCACATGGGACCAGCCACTGATCTCTTCTGACATCAACACTCTTCTCTGCTTTGAGAGAACTTGATCTACACTTCTGCACCCCACCTCCCCAAAACTTATCTAACCCAAGCTCAGAGTTCCTTCCTGGCTTTGTTTCTGCTGCTTGTTTTTGTTTCTCTGATCCTGCGAAATGAGATCAGAGCCAAGAGAAGGCAGGTGAGCTGGGATAACTTTGCTCAGCACATAAATGTACCAAGGTGGTTTTTTAAGAGGCACTCAGGGCAGACAAGTTCATCAGAGCAGGACGGGACCACAAATACAGGCTCTCAGGTTCCTTCCTTCTCACTGAGAAGCTTTAAAACACAAAAAAAAGCTTTTTTGAGAGTGCCATGAAGGAGATATTACACAGTGGGGTGCAAGTCAGCTTTTAATCAGCATGACAAGAGAAAGGATCAAAAGTGCTCAATCAGATCAGCCCAAGGAAACAACATCAGAGGGAACTCCCCTGGGAGAGGATGGAAGCTCTGCAAAAACGTAAAGCAGGAAAACCTCTGACAGGCTAAAGGAAAGTTTCCTTGTTACTGAAGTCTGTGCTGTTGTAAACTGATTCTGAATTCAAGGGAAAAGCTCACTCCTCTCTACTTGGATGCCTCCATCACGTAGAGACGCTGTTAAACCCCAGCACGGAGCACCGAACTTGCAGCAGTCAGCAGGCAAAGCCCTGAAAACTGGGGCAGAAAACGCTGACCCATTTTCCTTCCAGAAAAGACATGTTCCAAAACGACCTCTCCTGTCCCACCTTTCACGTGCTGCTTCGGCTCTGCAGCACCTGGCTTTGACCAGGAAACAAAGCACGAAAAAAAGAGAGCCTGGCAAGAGCAAAGCAAAGTGGCTTCTGCACGTGAGACAACCTGGTTTGCCTCACACTGAACAAAGCATTTTATTTCATTTTAAAGCACGAACACCGCTTCCCAAACTGGGAGGCACGTCCAGCTGCTTGCACAAACACGGCAGATATTAAATTTATTAAACAGGGAGTGTGTGGAGCAGCCACAGGATCAGCCACTGAACTGAGCACTCAACCAGGGCTGACTACTCTGAACTTTCTCTGCTAGGGCTGGCTGCACAAATCCCCACAGAAACAACCCCAAACTACTCCAGAATGAAGGGAAACACAGCAGGGATTATTTTCTTACGTAAGGAATAAACAAAAATCTCCAAAATTTGGTATCAGTGAGAGAAACAGGCCCGCCTAAAAGCGATGTTGCCAAGATGTGCGTTTGCAGAGCATTTTGCAGACGCCAAGCAGCAAAAAACATTCCTGCCGCAGCCACTGGAAAGGGACGACTCACCCTGTAACACTGTGGTAGGCAGCCACATAGCAACACGGGAATTAGTGGGGAAAAATGAGGAAAAATGAGGCGGGGGGGAAAAGCCATGGATGTTGCAATTGTCACTCACCATCTGCTGGCTGCTGGAAGTTGACGTAGGCGTAGCCCAGGGAGCGGCGGGTGATCATATCCCTGCAGACCCGAATGGACAGCACGGGCCCCGCGGGGCTGAACTTCTCATAGAGCATGGCCTCGGTGATATCGGGGTGCAGGTCCCCCACGTACAGCGAGGCCATGGGGTAGCTGCTGGCGGCCGTGTTCATCTTCCCCTCGGCGCTCTCAACCACTGGGGACCACGGGGTTTGTTCACTTGGGGTTTCAAGTCAAGCTTCTTATAAATATTAATCTTGGGGGAACACTCAAACTCTTAATTAAAGCCTAAGCTGCGGCCTGCAGAAGCTTGGGAAAGGGGGGAAGGGGCTGGTGGGAGGGTGGGCACCAGGACACAGAGCAGCCGAGAGGGTTGTGCAAGCTTGAAAATCAGCAGAAACACCCCAAAGTTAAGCCTCCTGGAGAGCAGG
This sequence comes from Eulacestoma nigropectus, assembly GCA_013397775.1. Taxonomy (NCBI): domain Eukaryota; kingdom Metazoa; phylum Chordata; class Aves; order Passeriformes; genus Eulacestoma; species Eulacestoma nigropectus. The sequence goes on from VZTE01003368.1 coordinate 164,806, forward strand.
GATCGGATGCGACGCCAAAATTCATACGCCGGCTCCCGAGCGCTTTGAGGCAAAAAAAAAAACCTCCTAAACCCCACGTCTCTTATTTTTCGCTTCGATTTAGCCCAGATCCTGCACAGCGGCGGCCCGTCAGATTTTCTGAGGAAATAAAAAAAAAATAATAATAAAATAACAAAAACAAAAGCTCTAACGCGCATTAACGCAACTATTTCTTTTTAAAATTAGCTCGGCTAGATAGCCTAGAGGTATTATAAATAAACCAGAGCGGCGGCGCGACAGCCCGCACGCGGCGGCCTGAGGGCGGGCGGGCAGAGAGAGAGAGAGGGAGGGAGGGAGCGGCCGCCGCCGCTGCCGCCGCGCTCGCCCGGCGCCCCACGCTCCCCCGAGCCCTCCCTGCCCCACGGCGCCGGCCCGGGCGGGGTCGGCGGCGCCGGGCCCGACCCCGANTTCGGGTGGCGGCGGCGGCGGGCGGCCCTTTATAGCCGCCGCGGCGGCGCGAGTGGGCCGCGGTGCCGCCGAGAGGAGGCGGCCGGGCCCGGCCCGGAGCGCCCCGCGCCGCACGCAGCGCCGCCCAGCGGGCGGGAGGAGCTTGGGAGCGCCCGCCGGGCTCCCGCCATTTCGGGGCCGCCACGGGAGAACGGCCCGTGTTGGGGGTTATTAAAGTTTAACGTTGTTGGAAATGATGGCGGCTCCTTAATTAATTTTTAGTTGTTTTAATTGACTGTAAGCGGTGCCTTCTTTCCCTCAGGACAATAAAGGTGAGGAGCTACTGGAGGGGGTCCGGCAAAGGCCACGAAGATGATTTGGGGTCTGGAGCATCTCCCTCATGAGGAGAGGCTGCGGGAGCAGGGCCTGGTCAGTCTGGAGAAGGGAAGGCTGAGAGGGATCCTGTCAATCCATAAAATATCCCCTAGAGCTGTCAGAGGATGGAGCCAGACTCTGTTCAGTGGTGCCCAGCAAGGAGCAACAGCCATGAACTAAAACACAAGTTTCGCCTCAACGTTTAGACAGATTTAGGGACAAACAACCCCCTGTGGGCAGCTGGCAGAGAGACGGATCCGCAGCAACACCCCCCAGAAGGGTTTTTGGTGTTGTTTTCCCTCCCACCCCATCCTCGGTGTGCGGATGTCTCACGGGGCAGCTCATTCCCACCATAAAACACAAAAAACCCCAAGGAAGCCTCTTGGGGAGAGCGGGGCCATGGGGCTGGGACCCAGGCAAGGAGCTGGTGGAGCAGAGGAATGCACCAGGAGAGCAAACAACTCCTCTGGGATCATTTTTCTCACTGCTCCAAGCTCTGGTTTTGGAGGTGTCGCTGGCAGCGGGATGAGGAGCGCTTGGAGCTGGAGCTCTTCCCACAACCTCCTCGTCTTCAGAGCATAATTTTTCCTCGAAGAAGCGCGAGTTCCTGCAGCAGCCCCGGCGCTGCGCCAGCTCCCATCACGGGCTGCCCTGGAGCGGGACCAAGGGTCCCGATGTCTCCCCGTGGAAGCGAGCTGTCAGTGCCTCTTCCCAGGGTGAGGCTTGAACAGCTCCGAATGCAGCAGAAAGCTGCTGGGATGGGAGAGGGACTCACCCCCCTCTGCCGCTGTCCCATGGCTTCACGCTCACGAGATCAGCTCCAGGGAGACCCGTAATCATCTATTTCCAGCATCTTCAGCGGAGCGTGAGGACGCGGCAGTGCAGGATTCAGTGATTAATCGGTGACCTTCAGGCTCCACGGATGTCCTGTTAAGGGGGATTAAGATAGTCTGTAGGGGCTGGTGAGCTGGGCATTGTGGCTTTTCATTCCTCCTTTAAATTGCCTTTAATTTGCTTTAAAAGCGGGATACAATGTTATCATTAAAACGGGGTGTGATATCTACCCCTTCACTACAGTGGAATAATCAAGAGTAGCAGAATAAAGGTAAAAATAGCAAAGCAAGTTGTAACGATTTGCAATATTTTCTGCTTTGAAAAAACACGAATGGCACAAATTATCCTCCTGGTCTCATCATTCTCCCGACAGCTGACGGTGCTGCGAGGCCACACTGGCGGGATCACGCCTGCCACTGTTTTGTGCTTAGTCCTTCACAGCTGGCACCTCCTCCGCTGGGAAACCATGGACTGACACAGGCATCTTGCTGCGGACGCGTTCAGCTCCTGCTTTGACAGCTAAAGTCAAAACACAGCCCAGCTCCAAGAGCGTGTTTCCACATAAAACACCCTTTGGCTGCAGCAGCCGCTGTGGCTACGCTGCGAATGGCTTTGATTTGAAACATATTTAGCGACATTTGTGTTCCCTCCCAGGGGACTCCGTGCAGACAGCCACAGTCCTGGGTCCTCCTCGATCCTTTTCGCTCCCGACACGGACTGACGGGCTGGGGGTACAAACCTGCCCCCAGGGACCCCGCTGCTCTCGGTGCCCTCGACGCACGAGTGCAGCTGCTGCTGGTGGCCAGCGATACCTGAGATCCTCCCAGCTGGCCCTCTCAGGGCCTTCAGCAGCGCCTGGAGCAGAGGGGACATCTGTTAGTGGCTTTATCTCGCCAATCCATCCCCATCGATGGTGCTGGTGGGTGACGCATCGATCATCCAGAGGCCTCCCGAGCTGCTCTGCTGCCGTGTGTCTGAGCTGTACCTCAGTCCTTGATGGCCACCAGAAAAGATCACCCAATTCCCGGCACAGATGGCAGGTTTTCAACCAAATGCTGCCCCCGGGTTGGGATTTCTCCCCCTCACCTTTCGGGGTTTCTCACCAGCAGATGGCAGGGCGGGATCGCTCCACGAGCAGAAAGGAGCGAGAACATTTCACCCAGGGCGGGCAGCAGCAGCACAACTGAGATAAGCCACGGTTTACATGCGGGGGAATTTGGGAGAGCAGGGGCTCGCTCCTGGAGCGCCTGCTGCCCAGCAGATCTCCCCCAGCCTGGGAGTGTCCCTGTCCCCTCCAAGGCTCGTTCGTCAGGACCCTGCTTTGTTCCAGCCGTGTCGGGGTGGGAGCCTTGTTTAACACCGCTGTGCCACCGAGCAGCCCCAGCCCACGCCTTCCCACAGGCCTCTCCATCAGGATTTTTTTGCCTGAAGAACAAGGATGAAGGGAGTGCGCCGAGAGTTCGGGGATTTCCCCTGCAGGGTAGATCAAAAGTTGCCGGGATGTGTTAGAGGAGGCGTTTAGGCTAAAGAAAACCCCGGGGAAAAAAATAAAATGAAGCTGCAGTCCCGAGCTACTGCTCTATAATCACCGTGTTGCTGTGGGGAGAAAACCCCACGGGCCTGAACCGATGCCCTTCCACCCGCCCCGGCTCCCGTTTGATCCGCGGAGATCAGGAAGTGGGGTTTGGTTTGTTTTGTTTTTTTTTTTCCCCACTGTCTCTGTTTTGTTTTACCACTGCAGCCCGCGGGGGCCGGTTTGTGTGTCTGCCTCCCACGGAGGGTAATTTGGTTCCTCTCTCTCTGGCCGAGGCCACACCAGAGCACTGAGCTCCCACCGCCGCCTCCAGCCGGGTCAGGGCAGCCCAGGCACCAGCGGGACGACCCGTCATCAATAGCCCTATTATTGCTCTTGAAGTCTCTCCCCGCTTCCAGACGGATGCTGCATTACTCCATCACAGCTGCAGTTGCTCCCTTCCAGCAATTCCCCACGCAGCACTTAAGGAAGGGATTTATGGGCGGTTTTGAAAGGCATTTTGCAGCGAGAAGGAGTTATGGGAAAGGAAGTTGAATTCCCACCATTCCCCAGGAAAATTCTCCCAAGCATCGTTCACGGGAGGGATCATTTACTGGTCCTTTCCTCAAAACAGAGACAGGCTCTCAGCTGTGGCTCTTTGTTCAGTCCAAAGTGTTTCCCAACAGCGAGATGCCACAGAGGTTATTCTGGTCCTGGCTGTGAAGGGTCAGGAGACCAGGGCGAGCCCTCAGAGTCTGGCTGCAAGGCTCTGCCAGACCCCATCTGTTCCCTGACACTTTTGTAATGAAATGATTTCTTCCCGAGTGACGGATTATTGCCAATCTCAAGGCAAGCCTTGGCGAATACCCGGCTCATTTTGACTCATTTTCCGAAGTAAAAAAGTCTTGGGGCCAGAGTCACCAAGAGCTATAAAATAATCACAGGGGATGTCACCTTAAAAGCTGCATCTTACCTTTTTTCGAAGCTTTTCAGGAATCAAAACCTGCCACAAAACTACTCATCGATGACCTTCACAGGTCCCTTCCGCGATCCGGGCAGGCTGGATGAGCAGATCGGATTCACTTCAACACTTACATTTCACAACCAGGACAGGGGTTTGAAAGACTTTATTTGACACCTTTGCTGATGTCACAGCTCGTGAATCTAAGAGCACCGCACAGCGTGAAAGTGAGGCCGTGAGCTCTAGTGCACAAACCAGCTGCAGGAACAGCCAGGGTCCACGGGGCTCTCCCTCCTGTGACTTTATTAAAAGGAAATATGTTGTTCCTGGCTGATTCCGGCACTTGAGGACAAGGGTGAGAAGTAGCAGAGGCGTTTCTGTGCGTTAAGTGAAGTGCGATGACTTCCATCAAAACAACTGGGAGGGACTGGCTTTCCGAACAAAGGCAGATACACATACATTGACATGCACATGGCAGATACCATCTGCAGGAAGGAAAACAACAGCTCAACCCCACAGCCCAACCGGCTGCACCTCTGACCTGAGGCATGGGAAGAGCTTCTGCCATTCAAAAGAGATCTTCTCCCTCTTTTTTACCTTTCTTTGCACTGACCTCCTCTCTCCTTCCATGCCGCAGTGCTGTAGAGGTGGGCAAGGGGTGGGCGTGCAGCTGTGTCCAGGATATTCTGCACGTGTATCCCAGCGAGTCAAGGCACAAATGCGGGGGAGCAGGGGCTGTTCAGGGGAGGGGGAGCACTGGGACACCCTGCCCGGCCACCACGGGACGTGGCACAGGAGTAGGGTGGCTTGAAGGCTTCAAGTGTCTGTTCTTCCTGCCCAAAGAAGAGAGGAGGGGAGGCCAGCTGGAGGAGCAGAGGTGTCATCTGCTGTGTCAGTCATCTAGGGGCACACAGGGCGAGGCAGGGAGAGCTTTCAGGACTCAGGGCAAGTGCAGTGACACCTCAGTGGGTTTTGGTCCCGGCCCAGGGAGGGGGATGAGAGGTGTGAGACCCAAACGTGGCGCTGGAGAAAGAAAACAGAGACACTGTGGGAGGAGAGGGCGAGGGATGCTGGGCTCAGGGAGAACGAGGGAGGCACTTCAGATTCAGGCTGCTCCATCCCATTTTCCCCCTTTGCAGTCATGGCTGTTCAGCAGGGGGTGGAGGAGAGACAGCTCCAGCAGGGAGACTGGCAGAGGGAAAGGCATTTTCTTCTCACTTTGGCCGTCAGAGCCTTCCCCTCCGCGACAGGCGTCCCTTTGAAATCCTCTGTCTCGCCTCTTCACACCTCGGTGCGGGGCAAGGGCTGCACCCGGGTGGCCTGGCCGGCTGCTCCGGCAGGGTTTGTGCCGAGAACCCAGCGCGGGCCCTGCAGCCACGGCAGGATTTCAGCCGGGCTGTGGGAACGAGCCCTGCTAAGCCGCTGCCTCACTCCACCTTAAGGGCACATAAGTGGGAAAAGCTGGTAATGCGGAGAGGAAAGCACAGGGATTAGCAGGCAGCCAGTTCTCTTCGGGAGCTGGGGCGGGGGGGGCTGGAGCCTGCCTCGTGGGTGCCAGCAGTGCTGGGCACGGGGTGTGAGCCGTGTCCGTCCCACCACACCAAAATTAGGTGCTGCAGCCGGGGGGATGCGTCGCAGGGAGTCAGCACGAGCGAGTCTGGCTGGCAGCTCCGAGTCCCCGGGGAAATAAAGGCCGTATTTCAAGGCTGGCTGTTTTCCAAAGGAGAGCAACGCTGGGTTCCGCAGAGGGGTTTGCTGGAGGAGGAACGGGGTTGGGATCTGCGTGTGCCCCCTCCCTCGTAGCCGGAAGGGTCCGGAGAACAGCCTCGTGCAGACAAGTGCATGGAATTGGGTGTGATTTGCGTTTGCAGGCGTCACGAGGGAGAGGACGTGCGATGGTGAGGCGAGGAGGGGGGTGCGAGGAGGGAGGGAAGAGCAGAGAGAATTTCCTCTATGGATCCTTGGCTTCTGCAAAGCAGGAAAGATGCCTTTTCAACCGAGTTTTTTCTCAGCCCTGTGGGCGATGAGCGCTGAAGGACTCCTGTCTCGGGAGGGGAAGGGAGGGTCAGAAAGCCCCGATTTCCGTCGCCCAGGAGCGGCAGATCCTGGATGTCCCAACCCTGATCCCGGGTCCCTGCGCGGCAGCGCCCAAGACAGGAGGTGCCGCGTAAGCTGGCGGCACAGGGATGCCGGCGGAGGCTGGCGAGAAGAGGAATGTGGCGATTTGGCTGCTCTTGGACGAGCCCTCCCTCAGTGCTCCCGCTGGCGACGGCATCCTGGGCACGGCTGGCACGGCTGCGGCCGAGCCAGCACCCCGGGCCCTCCGGCTGGAGGAGCCCATCCTGCCGGCCAGGAAGCTCCGGCGGGATGGCAGCATCTCGCCGGGGACGCGGCGGAGCGGGGCCGGCCTCACCGCAGGGCTCGGGTAAGCCAGGGAAGATGCAGTCAAAACAACCGGAGCGGGAGCAGCCTCCCTCCTGGGGATCTGCACAGGCCCGGCGGCGCCGTGCAGGAAGGACCACGGCCAGGTCTGGATGGGCAGCAGGGACGTGGCCACGGGCGAAGGCTCCATTTCCGCCACGTAATTATTCAGGTGGGAGAGGAGTCGCAGCCGGATGGGGTCGGCGGCGTTTTGGCCCTCGAGGACGCCCAGGTACCTGACAACTTCGGTGAGGCACTCGCGGAAGCCGATGCTTCTGTAATCCACGGCCAGAGCCCGGGCATCCAGGAAGCCTGGAGGGAGAGGACATGGGTGACAGTAAGGCCGTGCAGAGCTCGGGAAGGCGCCTGGATTTCACTAGCCTCTCTAGTGCGCGGTGTATTTCACTTGAGGCACTTTGCTGCCGGGTGATATTCCCGAAGCAGGCAGCCAAGTGGGTGTCCCAAGGGACTGGACGTTTGCGCGCGTGAGAGCGGTGTCTGCGGTTATCTCACCGGGATAAACCCGCCGGGGTCAGGGAGCCTCTCACTCCGTGTGAGACCAGTGAGAGCTTTCATTAGCTGTGCTCGGGAAGGAGGAATTTTTTCCCATTGGATTCTGTCAGTTATCACTGCTGGAGACGTGGCCGTGGGCTGGGTGGGCGCTGGGATTGGGCTGCCTTTGCCAGCGGGCCATTCCAATCAGCCTAGCCCCACTTCCCTCTGCCTGCCTCCCAAAATTTGCACTCCCTTTAAACCAACGTCACAGGGCGGCGGCAGAACCGAAACAGCTGGGCTGAGAAAGCTCAAAGCCGCAGAAATCAGCAACCAGCCGCTGCTTTTCAGGCTTCTGCTCCCAAGCTGCAGCTTCATGAGGCCATAAGCAATAAAGCAGAGAATGCCACAGCGCAGTGAAGCGCTGGACCACTGTGCTTGATGGGGTCTGTCGTGACAATGCAGCCCTTTGTTGCAGTGCAGTCAAACTGAATATCTAAACAAATGTTCCAGACCAAGTTACAGCCCTGAACCAAAGCCTGGATGCCAGCAGTGTCCCCAGCAAGCCAAAACTGGGTGGTAAGCAAGCCAGAGGCTTCTTTACTGGAGCTGTGATCTCCATCCTGTTAACTGGAACAGGACAGAGGGTCTGTACTGAGGTCTCAGTACAAATAAGACCTTTGTTGAATTTTACACAGGGCTCCCTCTCTCTTCTTATAACAACCAAGAGACACACACACAAAAAAAAAAAAAGAACAGAAAGGGAAAAAGAGCCTTGTTTATTTGCAGAGTCCTCATGCAGAATTCAGCCTCCGCAGGAAATGTATCCCAGGGAGGAGGTAAAGGGTTTAATGTGGTTTTTCTGGAAGCAGGCTCCGTTTCTGAGCAGGAATAAATGAGTCTCTGGCTGAAGAGCTTTTAGAGGGGGGTGTGACACCAACAGTGCTGTCCCTGTGGGGCTCCCCATCCCACATACCCCAGTCTCCCAAATGGATGCATGGGATGCTGACCCATCTGTAGGAAAATGCCCATCTGCCCTCCCTCAAGAGGTATTTCCCTTGGGAAGAAGGCAGAGCTGGCTGGAGGCAGCTCGCTGCTGCTGCTGCTGACAGGGAATTTTCCTTCCAGGTTTGCACCTTCACCTCACCCACGTGCTCGTAAGAGCGGTTCTTACCTGTTCCTCCTGTGGCGTGAAGCATTTTTAAGTGATCCACTGTCATTTGTAGAATTTCTGCCTTCTCCAGCTTGGAAGACCCCTGTGTTGGGAGCAGAAAGGAAAAGCCGTTTGGCATTTTATGGTCCAGGGTTTTGTGCCTCTCAGGAGCCGGGGTCTGACCAATGATTTCCTCCCTGAAACCTCCCCGAAGCCCAGGAGTGCTCAGAGTGGCGCAGGGCATCCACCAGGGCTCTGTTTTTTACACCAAGCGAGCAGAAAAAAGAGCTCCTTCCCGATGCAGATTGACAAACCCCTATTTCTGTGCTTCCTCATATCTGCAAAACGCTTCCTAGACTGAATTTATCCTCCCCAGGGCTCCCGAATATTTGCTAATATCGTTCCGCCACCCCCTTCCCACCACCTACTTACTCCCCGGAGTGAGGCTGATAAGAAAGGCATAGCCTTGGCTCCAGACTTCCTCATTCTGGGGGCTGTACCCCCAAACCCTGCAGCCCTCGTGGGAGGGCACCAGGGGCTCACACAAACACACACCTGCTTCTCGAAGGCCGTGGGCACCAGGCGCCGCAGCTCCGAGAGGCTGCTGTTGATGCGGTCGCGGCGCCGCTTCTCGATGATCTGGGGAGATTTCCAAGCAGAGAGGAGAAACCACAGTCACTCACAGCCACAGCTGACGGGTCTAAAGCCCTCCAGGTGCTTTGAAAGTGCCGTGGGTGTGAATGTTTTGGGGTGCAAAAGCTGAGCGAAGAAACGTGGACTGGTGTGATAACCCCAGGTGAAATTGCTCTCCCCTTTTCCGCCAGATTTGAGGCCAAACCTCTGCGAAACAATCGGCTTTGGGGAGAGTTCTGCAGGGGATGGAGCAGGAGGGGGGTAAAGGTGATGTTGCACTGTGTCCTCACAACAAGGACGGGCCAACAGCTCCCCCAGAGCACACAGGGGGACATCCCCGGCACAGTCAGGGCCAGCCTGCCCTGGTCATCATAAAGGACACTCACCCCTCTCCTCTTCTTCCTGGCTTGTATCTGAGATGTCGTAGTGGGAGACACAGACCTGGAAACGTGGCTGGAAAGGAAGGAGAGGGGATCATTTCTAGCACTGGCTGGAGAGCAACCTCTGTTGCACATATGTTCTACACACGTTTGCCATCTGCAGTTTCCTCCCCCCACCCCAAAAAATGTCTTCTGTGGTTCCCATCTCATTTTTACCCACAACACAGAGCTCAGGAATTGGGGATGGGGAGCCAAGCAGAGACTTGAATCCCACTCTCTCCCCTCCAAGAATCTCCCACCAGCCTGGGACTGCACCAAACTGTCCATGCACTCCCAGGCACAATTCTTCAATCCCAGCCTGTGGTGGCATCTCCACAGGGCTGGGAAAACGGCGATCCGAGCTCTGGAGTCGTGGCCTTTTTTCCTCCACGTGTGAACCTCCCGTCTCTCGTGTCTGAGCCTGCCCTGTCTGCAGGGTTTGCATCTTGGAGCCGCGATAGCAGGAGGGATCTGAGCTCCAGGCATCCGAGCTCCCACCCAGGGAGGGCTGGCTGCTCCTCAGGGTGAGGCCAGCGACGGCACTGATGTGGTTTCTGAGGGCTTCCCGGAGAGTCGCTTCCCAAACCACCATTTTTGGGGTGGGCTGGGATGTTCTGAACGCACGGACACCCCTGCACCATTCAGAGAGGGGCCAGGAGCTGGGCAGGGAGGACACCTGGCAGGAGGTGATGGAGCAGGGGACCGTCCTGCTGGCTCAGCGGACAAGGGACATCGTGGGGACAGGCTAAGGAGCAGGGCCCCACAAACCACCCTGTGCCCGCCAGGCTAAAGACACCAAAGGTCAGCCCTAGACATGCGGAGGGAGGCAAAGTTCAACCCTTAGATCCCCGTAACGATGGATAACCGGCCGTGGGAAACTCCCTGGAGCAAGACTCCTTGTCTGGAGGACGGGGGGGCTGGGCCACCTCCCACCACCCCCAAGCAGGGTTTGTCCCTCTGGAAAGTGGAACTGGCTCAGGGCTATTTCTGTGCCTTACGAAACTCGGAGCGGGGATGCGAACACGCGTCCGCCTGCAAGCCCGGCCAGCCCAGCGCGCCGCAAGGACCAGAGCTCGTGTCAGACACCCAAATCTGGAAAGGGCCACTCGGGTTCACCCCAATCCAAACGTTTTTTCAGTTTGACGAAGCACTTTAGCAGGAGTCTATTAAGGATTTTCCTGCACAGGCAGTGCTGTCTGCAGCGAGCCGAAAACTAGACCCAACTCAGCCTATTAAAAATAGGCCCGAGCGAGGCGCTTTCAGAAGTGGTTTTACACAATAACACGTTCTTCTACTGCCTGCTCTGCTCGTCTCCATACAGGTCCCCTATTTGAATGTCTGCTGGGTGGGCTCTCTCTGGGCAGAGGTGCCGGCTGGCTCCACAAGAACCAACACGCGTCGCCAGCTACACAGACACGCACAGAGTGAGCAATCTCGATGTGAAAACGGGCTCTGCGCGGACACCGGGGTGTTTTAGGTGCAGGGGGTAGGTGCTGAATTCACCTGGGAATGCAAAAGCAGGCACCCAAAAATAATAGTGAATTTTGAAACCCTCTTTGCTGAGCGGTCTGGACGTGTTGCTGTTTGTGAGCTGCGGTTCCAGATGTGGATATCAACACAAATCTTACTGCGAGATGTATTTAAAAAATACATCTGGTGGATTTGAACCACATAAAAGATAGTGTGAGTATATTCCCCGATGATTAAATTTTCTGCATTGCTCTTTGCTTGGTTTTTAGCATAGCTCTGGCTGTGAACTGAGCAGATCTTGCACTTCTGCAGTGACCCCGGAGCCTAAACTTGCTCCACGCACTGATCCAAGCCTCACACCCGGCGTGACTCATCCCCTCACTACAGGGAAACTGGTTTGCCCAAACCACTCAGCCGATGGGTAATGGGCTGGGAACCCCAGCCAGGCAGCCTCTCTCTGCTCTAATCGCTCCTCCTCGCTCCCCACCTGGAAGTGTTTGATTTTTTCTGGATGCCCTGGCATCCCATGCAGGATGGCATTACTTGGGGTGTGACCTCAGCAGGGCAGGGACAGCTCTTCTGGCCATGGATTTGCGTGACATGAGGAACAACATCCACCTATACACATATCACCAGATCACAGCCAGCCTGGTTCTACCACTGGCTCGAGAAGACAAACACATTAGCGGCACCAGAGAGAGATTAAAGGTTCATCATTGCCGGTCATTGAAATAAAATATTATGACAATTCCAGTATTTTATCCCTCGGGGTCCTATGGACTCAGTGTGCTGCCATTTGGATGTGAAGAGGTGGGATATATTTCACCTGCAGCAGGAAAGCAGCTTAAATATTGATGCACTTGGAAACCGCATAAGGGCCCAGGGAATTTCTGCAGGACGTTTCGTGTCAGACGTGCCCAGCTCTGCTGCGACTGTATCAGAAGCAGATGCATGAATTTAGTCCCATGAGAACCTGAGCTTGGCACCAGCCAGGCAGTTTCTCCACTCAGGATACCAAAGAGCAAGAGGGAATCAATTAATCCAAGGCCTCGCTGGAGGCGGAGGGAAGGGGGGACACTTGGCCACTGAAACAAGAGTTCAAAAGCAGCTGATTTTTGGATGGGAACAAATAACAGAGCTTTTCCTTCATCCCCTGCGCCGCCTGCACCCTCGGAGCCTGGGAGGGCTGACCCAGCCTGGGAACCCGGGCTGCCAGCGGCGCTGGGGATGCCCTTTGCCAGGGGAAGCCTGAGGGCATCGCCTGGGGAACCCCACACGGGTCCTGTCCTCACCATTCCCTCACAAACAGCAAAGCCCCAGAGCTGAAAGTGCAGCGCAGCAGCGATGGGACAGAGCCTGCGAACCGCGCTGGCGAGGGGCACCAGGGCAGCCCTTCCCTGCCCGGGCTCCCTCCCTAACACATCACAGCCCCAGCTGGTGCCTTACGAATGCATCGGCAGAGCAGAAGCGTTTTTCTCACGCAAAACCTCCCGGTTTCTTCCACATTCCCTGGGAGCCCTCGGATGGCCGGGAGCGCAGGGGTGTGGGCGCCTCTGCTCTGGGGGGGCTGCTCCATCTCGGGGTGCAGAGAACGGGCTCCTGCTGCCCTTCTCCCACCTGGCAGGGGAAGGCCACCGCGCTGGCTTTAATGGGATTCTCCTGAAGCTCCTAACGCAGCTTTAACACTTGTATGGCCACGTCGGTTTCCTTGCGGGGTCAGCCCCATCGCCAGCACCAGCCCTGGCCGGCCCTCTGGGGTCATCCTGCCGGTCCCCGCAGGACAAGCCCGACCCCGAGGGGTTAAGCGAGGTGCGAGGGACTCCCGGTGCAGCCGTGGCAGCCCCGCTGCCCTCCCGAGCTGTGCCCCGGTGCGGCGGTGGCAGCCCCGCTGCCCTCCCGAGCTGTGCCCCGGTGCGGCGGTGGCAGCCCCGCTGCCCTCCCGAGCTGTGCCCCGGTGCGGCGGTGGCAGCCCCGCTGCCCTCCCGAGCCGCGCCCCGGTGCAGCCGTGGCAGCCCCGCTGCCCTCCCGAGCCGTGCCCCGGCGGGCACCGAGCGCTGCCGCCCCGAGCAGCTCGGGGGGGGAGCGGTGCCGGGACCCCAAAAACCCGCGTGGGACGGAGCCTGCCCTCACCTGTACTCCTCCTCCCGGCCCACGTCGATGGTGCCGTCAGACTCCGTGTCGGACGAGCTCTCCTCGCAGAGCCGCTTCATCCTGGCGGGGGGACAGAGGCCGCTGGGCTCGGCGAGGCTTCCCCACGCGTGGCCCCGGTGGCCGCCGCCGTCGTTCCCCGCCGTGCTCGGGGCAGTGCTGTCCCTGCCCGGGCTCCGCCGCTGCCGGCCCCGCACGGCTCCTCCCCTGCCCGCTCTGCCTCTCCCACCCCCGGCTCTCCTTCCCTGGCTCCCTCCCGGCACGTCCCCACCTCCCGGGTAATGGGTTAATGAGCCACCATCTCCCGGGAGTGACGGATTACGCGGCCGCGCCGGCGCTCCCCGGTTCCCAGGGCCCCCCCGCCTCCTCCCGCTCGCTGGTCGAAATCCCAAGTCTTCCTGTAAAAGGAACAGTCTGTGTGAACCGTCTCATGTCCCCCCCGCTCCTGCCCACGGCCCCCCTTCCACCCGCTGCACATTGGCCTCAGCCCCAGTTTAAAGGGACCAGTGACCTCACTGGCAACAGAAAACCGTGGGAAAGAGATGGGACTGATAAAGCCTTGAGTTGTTTCAGGGAAAAATCAACATCCAGCCCCACACGCACACACATGTCTGCCCGGCTCCGCGCGGCGCAGGCACTTCGCAGGCTCCTGATTCAGATGGAAACCGGCTCGTTCGAGGCACGGCGCTGTTTCAGGACGCCGCTCAAAGGGCCCTCGATTGGGATTAATCAGCGGCCACCGCCGAGGGCCGGGGTGGCAGCGGTGGCACCGCGCTCGGGACGGGTCCGGCACCGCGCCCCGGTGGTCCGGCCGGGAGCTCGGCCCCCTGCCACGCTCCCACAGCCTCCGAGCCTCCTCAAGTGCCAGCTCGCAGCGCTGCCAGGGCGTTTGACACCCTACCCTGTGAGAACCCAACTTCAGGCTTTGTAACGCTGGGGTGAATCGCTGTTTTCTCCTCTCGTTCCACAGTGCTGGAAAGTTTAACTCACAGCCCAGCATCGAGCGAGCATCTCCCCTTCCCTGCGCTTGCAGGAAGGAGGTAGGAATCTGTTTTTCAGAGCCCTGCGCTGCTAAAATCCCCCAAGGCAGCAAAAACGTGTGCGTGTGGGAGAGAGAGAGAGAGAGAAAGAGAGAGAGGGGAGGAGGGAGAGCGCTGAAGTGGAGGTTCCCAGTAGGAAAATAATGCCTTTTATTTTGAAAAAAATAATCAGCGCTGAGATCTGGCAACACGTGGGTTTCCCAAAGCCCTTCTGCAGAGGCCGCGGCGCCGATAACAGCCCCGTCGCCGCTCGGGCCAGCCAAGCCACCCCATCGCCCGTCTCCCGTGGCCTCCTGGGGTGCTCCCTATCTCCCTCAGCCGTCTCTGCCAGCTCACCCACGCTGCACCCGCCAACCCCGAGGTGTCTGCAGCTCCCCAGCACCTCGCCAGCAGCTCCGGAAAAGCCAAACCCTGGCTCCCGTCTGCCCTTTGCCCACGCCTGCTCCAGCCCAGCACACGGAGCAGGGCAAAGCACGGCCCCCCCCTCCCTTCCCGAGCAGTTTTTGGGACTGAACCGCACCGTCCTCCCCTTCCGAAGTGAAGCAGCAGGGGCCTGAAGCGGCCGTCCTGTGCTGGAGTGGAAAACTGACGTCTGGGCAGTGTTTGTAAACTGAAAAAGGGAGTAAAACCTTTTCCTTTGGTCGCAGCACTCTGTTTCTCTAATTCTGATGTTTTGTTTTCACTATGAGAAGTGGTCAAGAAGCCGAGCTGTTATTAGCTTACATTTCCAAACGAAAGGTTGCTTTGAACCAGAAGAATTAGAAAAGTGTTATTTTAGCAGTTTTGAGACCCACTCCTCCTCCCTTTCCAAAGTGATTTCAGTTAGAAACACATACATCTCCAAACCAAACTTCCCATAAACATGTGTTTTTGAGAGATTAATACTCTTTCCACTGATAAAACCATTTAAATGGGATCCTGAGATTGGTTGTTTCAGGCTCTTGCTCGTATCACAGCGAGCCTGAACCAAGCTGAGCCCAGACCTGCCACAGAGGAACACTTTTCTTCTCCATTAGAAAGGAATTCACTGTCCATACTCCATCTTTTCTGGGCCTTGTCTAAGCATCATTATCTGGGTTCAATTGAAGTGTAATTGGCAACATGTTTTTCTAGGATTACACTTCATTATGAACAGAGCGGGGGCCCCGAAACCCACTTCTCCTGTAATCGGATCCGTTCTCCAGCCTGTGCTCCTGGAGAGTCGTTTCTAATCGACCCCAGGGATCCCAGAGGGGATTGTGAGGGGCATCTGAACCACCCCAGACGGAGCAGAGACGGTGCTGAGACCCCTCACGGGCCGGTTCAGTGGAGATGACAGGGAAGGATTAAATGGGTTTAGCTGCCTGAGGGGAGCTGGATTTCGGGAGTGTCACCCATGTCCCACGGGAGGGAGCAGCCAGACCTCCCCCACGGCAGGCAAAGGGAGATTGGGGTTCAGAAATGGGGGTTCTGCCCGTCCTGGCCTCTCGCCGGGCGTCTTTGCAGCCAATTCCCACGGTCCAGTGACCACAAGCTCAGAGCCACAAGCAGTGGGTGACCAACCTCTGCCCAGAGCCGATTTGCTCTTCCCTGGAGAGCTCCAGGCTTTGCCACAGCCAAGCCAGGGAATTATCAGAGGAAATCTCTCCCCAAGCCCTGAATTAACAACGCTGGCCCCGCGCTCGGGGCCGTTTCCCCTCTGGAATCACAGCAAGCATTGCTGCAATGCCTGTCCCCATCCCCGGGACCCCTGTGAGACCCTCTGGGACTCGGGAGCTGGTGAGAACTGTCCCCTGCTCGGGCTGGCTGTGCCTCTCCGTGGTGGGAAGTGTTTCCAGGGGATGGGTGTCACGAGGACGGGGCTAAGCCATCCATCACACCCAGCACTAATTGGCTACCCTGCTTCAGAGGCCAAGGAATAAGTGAGCTGCAAAGGCTGATGTCCCTTCCCTGCAGCAGGAAAAACTCTCCGGGCCAGGATTGAGGGTGGATCCCTGCCAGGGACCTGGGATTGCCTAGGTTTGCCTGTGCCAGGCCTGTCCTGGGGATGAAGGGCTCCAGACTAAGTGTCCCTGGAAGGGCAATGGTCAGCCCAGCCACCAACCCCCCTCCCACGCTGGGAGCACGCTGCTCCCTCCCCTCCCGCCTTCCCAGCTCTGGGAAATGTCCCAGGAGAGCGGCCAGCTGTGAAAAGCTGCAGCAGCTGGAATGTGGGAGGGAGGGCAAGGCTTCTGGAAAGCCAGAGGCAGCCTCGGAGCAGGGCTTATCTGTTACCTCCCCGTGAACTGACACCTCTCATTTAACCCCGTGCATGCCTGGCATGCCCTGTCCGCACATCTTCAGTCAACATCACCTCCTAACCTCAGGTCCCACCGCCGCCTGCCAGAGCCACAGCTGCGATTCCCAAAGCAGAGGCCTCCTCACAGGGATGCTGGACAGCATTCCTGGCTGCGGCCAGGCTGCCTCGCTCTGTGGCCGCGCAGATTCACCGCAGGCGGGAGAACCAGGCAGGGCTTTCAGGAGGTGATTCGGGATGAAAGCGTGGAGGGATGGATGCGGTATCACCTCGGCGGTTTGTCAGACCTGGAGCGGGGCCAGGAGAGGATTGTTTGCCGTGGCTCTGCTCCAAGCCAGAGGCACCACAATTGCAAACTCCCCCCCACTTCCCCGGCCCACGCGATCCAGAGCCCGCCCAGCCGACTGCTACGGGCAGTCCAGGGGAGGGAAAAACAACGTTTTCCCACAAACCCGCGGCCTCACCCTTCCCCAGGCAGGGACAGGGCAGATCCTGGAGCTGAAATTCGGCGCTGCCCTCACCGCCCTGGCAGGGCTGTCTGTGTCCTCACACCTATTGCCCCGCGGCGGGTCTGGGAATGCGGCTCAGCCCTGCAGATCCCACGGGATGGGGCTCCACGAGGCTGCACCTGCCGAGCTCACGGCTGGGACACCCTGGAGGTGCTGCTGTCCCCTTGAGTCTGTGCCACTCTGTGTCACCAGCTCAGTGGGGCTGGGGGACGGCCAGGGACAGGATCCCCGTCCTGCTCTGGGATCAGCAGATGGTTTAGCACCAGGCACCACCAGTGGGTTAGGCCCTCGATCTGCCTCAGTTTCCCCACCCATAATGGAGCTGCTGCACTGGGCACTCGCTTTGCAGAGAAGCCACAATGAGTGGTGATTAATATTGCACCAGCCCTGGTGACAGACGGGGTCACTGCTTGTCCAGGGGCCCAAGCTGAGGTCAGGGTTCCCCTGTGGCCACACAGAGAGGACTGAAGACTTACTGCCACTGGACACTGAGCTGCTCCTCTCCGGTATTTTGTACCCAGAGAGGGAGATGGGGACAAGGTGAGGGTGTTGGGGCAAGGTGAGGGTGTTGGGGACAAGGTGAGGATGATGTGGACAAAGTGAGGGTGTTGGGGACAAGGTGAGGGTGACGAGGACAAGGTGAGCACAGGATGGTCCCCACGACCACTGCAGCCCTGGGTTCCTCGGCTCTCAGGGATGGGATGAGGCAGCCCTGGAGGTGCCGGCCCCGCTCCCATCTCCAGCGCTGGAAGGACTCGGATGGCCTTAGGGCTGCACCCGTGCTAAGGAACAAGAGGAGCTGGGATGGGAAAACTCGTGGCTGGCGAGGCAAGGTCCTGGCCTTCCCCCGGGGCCAGTCCCCAGGGCTCCGGGGAACACAATGCCTTTGTTTGGGACTTGGCCTGCGCAAGGAGCCCTTCCCTCCTCAGCCCCAAAACACCAACCCTTCAAAAGGCCTGTCGTCCCCCTCCCCTTCCCCAGCAATGCTAATGTGCCAGGCCTCTTCTCATGAACCCTGGGAGAGATCAGGCTGGTAGACAGTTTCACCACTTTGTTAAATGTGTGTTTAGCGATCTTGTGAGTAGACAAGAACAAATACAAACAAGCCGGGCTGGAGAGCCCCTGCCCCTCCGCCCTGCCTGGAAAGCACCAGCCCCAAAGCCTTTCTTCTCTAACCACTTCAAACTTTCATTTCTTCTGAAGCCACAACAAGGCACACTTTGTAAAGCAAATGAGTAAACAGCAACTTTCAGCTTAAAAGGAAAACAAGGGGGAGGGACTGTTTTTAATTACTGGATTTTAAAAAGGGCTTTATTCGGTTAATTGCTTTCTGTTGTAAAATGTTCTCCTGCACACAGCCCTGGTTCTAGCTGCGTTGCTGCTGGCCAGATGGCACTGCAGAGGCAATGACGGCATGTGCCTGCGCTGCTTGGGTACACAAGCGCCTTTAACATCCTCAGACATCACCCCCGAGCCCTCCCAGCCTCATGGAAACGACACGAGGCACCGAGCCTCGCTCAGACGTGGCCGGTGGTTTGGCATCGCCAAGCCCCGTCACTTCCAAAGCATCGGCACGCACGGAAAAGCCTCCGCGGCGAGTTCTCAAAAGGGGCTGATTGCCGCTGATTGCCTCGGCTGCAGCGTGTCCCCTCCCCGGTCTGGGGCGAGCCCCGATGTTCGTGCGAGGTGCTGAGCTCAGCCCGGTCCCGGCCTCTGGATCGGGGCAGGGTGACGGCGCTGCGGGGTCTGGCGTGCGTGGAGGCATGCGGGGCTCTCCGCGTGCCAGGCGGATTCCAGCCGCAGCCCTGATGATCACAACCGGCTTGGGAAGACACCCCCGAGCCCGTGGAAACGGATGGATTAAAAACGGAGAGCCAAGAGGTGCACCGGGAGGATCTTGAGCACGAACGCCGCCAGCGAGGTTGTCGCTGTGCTGGGGACAGATGGCGCAGGGAAGGGGCAGGGAGAGGAGGCAGCGGGAGACTCTTCTCCAGCTGGATCGGCCCCAGGAGGGGAAGGGCGAGGGAAGGAAATGGAGCAGGGAGACCCTGAAGCCCTCACTGCACCCTGGGCGCTGCGGGGGTTTCGCCCTGGGTGCCTCAAGAGGGGGCTCAGGCAGTGCAGGGGGAGAGGGAGAGAGGTTTGTTCCCAACGCGGAGCTTGCAGGAGCACACATTCCCTCCTCCCTGGCCGGCCTCCGGGAGGGAGCGCAGGCGTGTGTGGGGAAACAGGGACAAGGAGGCTCCCAGTCAGCGGGGAAGGGATCTTCCCCTGGCCCTTCCAGCACAGAGGAAGGGAAGTGCACGTCCAGAGGGCTTCCAAAGCCACCAGCCCTCCGCCACAGAGGCCCCAGGGTCAGGGATCACGCAGAGTTCAGGGCAGAGGCGAAGCTGCAGCGCTCGGGCTGGCCCGGGGGGAAGCCGCGGTGCTGCTGCTCCCTCCGGCGCTGCGAGCTCCTGGCTTTCCCTCCCGGCACGGCCTCTCCCCACTCACAGTGTCCCCCACCAGCACACGCTGCTGTTTTCCACGCTGGTGCTTCCCACGGAACCATTTAAGCTGGAAAAGACCCTTAAAATCGAGTCTAACCATTAACCCAGCTCTCCACTAAACCGTGTCCCCGAGTGCCACGTCCACGTGTTTTGTGAACCCTTCCAGCGACGGTGATTCCACCGCTGCCCTGGGCAGCTCGTTCCGATGCCTGATCACCCTTCCAGTGGAGATTTTTATTCTTAATACCCAACCTAAACTTCCCCTGGCACAACTTGAGGCCGTTTCCTCTCATCCTGGGAGCAGAGCCCGACCCCCTGGCTGCCCCTCCTGTCAGGGAGTTGTGCAGAGCCACAAGATCCCCCCTGATCCTCCTTTTCTCCAGGCTGAGCCCCTTTCCCAGCTCCTCCTCATCCGACTCCTGCTCCACCGAGCTGCTTTGATCAGGAAATCCCCTTCCAGAAAACAAACTCAGTAGAGAGCAGGGACAGCCAGAGGTTCTCCGGAGCCCGCCGTGCCCGTGGCACCAGGCAGCTTTTCCTGCCTCTCCCTGCGCCCACCGCGGCGGGGGTTCGGCTGCTGCCAGCAGCCAGCAGCTGCTGCTGAATGCTCACTTTCTCTAATTGAATAGCAGGAAGTTAAATCTTGTTCCTTCGCCTTTCAGGCTGTCAGCTGGAACAATCGCCCACCTGTGGCACCACCCCGGGGATATAAATAAGGAACAAAGCACAATCGCTGCCGGAGGAACGGCTGGCGTTCCCAGCAGATCTGCCGACACCGGGTGCCCGCACACGGGAGAGGTGCCGGTGCCGCGGCCGGGCACAGGGACAGCCCCGGGAGCGGCTTCCATGCGCTGGGAACGAGCCTGAGGGAGCGCAGGATGGGATGCACGAAGCACAGGGCACACGGGGATGAGCGTGTGCGGAGCTCTGCAAGGACTCGGGTGACACGTCCCATCCCCAGGTTACTGCCGGGCGCTCTGCTGGCTGCTCCCATCCCGCGCTGGGATTGCCCGGCAGCTGCCCCACGTCTCCAGGACAGAGTCCGGCGTGTGCTGGTGGCTCCCTCGCGGCTTTTCCCCCCTGCTTCTCCGAGCGCTGCCAGAGCGGCTGCGAAGCCAAGAGGGAGCGAGAGCTCCTTGCTGGAGCTGCGCCTCGCTCGCCGCCACCCAAGGCGCTCCCCCGCCACCTCCGGCTCTCGCATCATCAGTTCACAGCCGGGCCCCCGCTCCCGCCGGGATGCTCCCGAGGCCGCGGCCGGCACAGCTGGGCTGGATCTGACAGCTCCGCACAGCTGGAAGGAGCCCAGCTGAGGACGAGGATGGAGGGAGGATCCTCCAGGAGCGGGGAAAGGCGGCTGGGAGGGCAGCGGGAGCCACCAGCGCACACACGCACCCGCACTCGCACAGGCCAACGCTGCTGCCACAAGAGGAAATCATTAATTTGCTGGTAATAAAGTCGGCAGCGAGTCAAAACCCATCCTTCTCCCGATGTGCCAGAGAAGAGGCTCCCAGCCTCCCCTCCGTGCCCTCCCCACCGGCAGCCCTGTGGCCTTTGTCGGGAGGGACAGGCCTGGCACACGGGCACCGCGTCCCCACGGGGATGGAGCGGGGACGGGCTGGGCACCATGATCCCATCCCGGGGTGGAACACGGCCGGGATTCACCCAGACGTGGGAGTTTTGCTCGCAACGTGGGACTTGTGGCACCCCGACCCAGGGGTGCTCCGAGATCCCCGGTACCACGGCGGGGGATGTGTCCCCTTCCCTGACACCCTTTGTGTGACCTGTGTCACCCTGTGGTGACGCTCACGGCGCTTCCCTGGTTTTTTTCCCACTGCTGCCACGGCCTCCCTCCAGCTCCCCGAGTGGAGCCAGGGTATTCAGGGCTCAGCAGCCTGAACGAAGCCAGATCCCTGGACACATTCCTGCGGTTGTTGCTTTTTTTTTTCTTTTTTTTCCCTTCCCTTTTTCTCTTTCTTCCCCCCTCCTCTTCTCCCTCGCTTGGCACCAGCTAAAGGATTCGAAAGGAAGCCAGGCTTGGCAGACGCGGGGGGGAGGAGGGAGTGGGGAGATGAAAGAAGGCCTCTCTCCAGCTTTCTCTTCCAGTTCCCACACTCAGCCGGCGCGGAGAGCTCCTAATGATTCCCAGCCGCACCTGGAGGAGGCCGCCGAGGAAGCGGGGCCTGTTTGCACAGCCAGCAGGACAGGCCCCCACCGCCCCACCCCTGCTGTATGGGGCGGCCCCACAGCCCCCCAGCCGGGTCACCCTGGGTGACAACGTGCCGGAGATGGCGCTTAGGGACGTGTGTCCCACGCTGGAATTGGCACTGAGGAAAACCTTTCCATGCCCGGCTTGGTGGGCTTTGAGCAACCCCTTCCCATGGAGGTCAAACCCCGCAGGGGGGTGGGTTGGGGACAGCCTGGGGGCTCAGGTGGCCCCTGCGGCTGTGCTGAGGCAGAGATGCCCGTCCACGCTCCCCCAAACACGCACCTGAGGGGAGGAGCACCGGGTGGCACCGTGGACGGTGGCACTGCCGCTCAGGGCACGTTGGCCCATGAAGGGCACCGAGGAGGGGGACATCGGCGGCCAGGTCACCTCTGGCGGCACCGCACAGCCCTCCACGCCCTCTCGTGGCACCTGCTCAGCACCACAGCTGTCCCTGCGCCTGTCCCCATCCCGTCCCCACGAGGAATGTTCCCTGGGGCAAGCGCATCCCCGTCAGGATGGCCGCGAATTCCAGCACGGACAGCAACGTCCACTCGTGCTCCGGTTCCCACCAAAAGTCAGCGCAGGCCGGGGAAGCCGAGCTTCCCTCACAGTGTTGCCGGAGCAGATTTTCCCTCATTTATCCTCCTTGGCATCCGCAGCTTCTCTGGGCATCCAGTGCCAGGGCCTCACCACCCTCGGAGGGAAGAATTTCTTCCCAATATCCAGTCTAAATCTACCTTTCCTCCTCTTAAACCCATTCCCCCTCATCCCGTCACTCCATGCCCTTGTCCAAAGTCTCTCTCCAGCTCTCTTGTAGCTCCAGTAGCTCCCGCGCCCCTGCTTCCTCTCCTCTCCTCTCCTCTCCTCTCCTCT
>VZTE01003368.1:187239-206325 GCA_013397775.1 Eulacestoma nigropectus
TCCGAACCTCTCCTCTCCTCTCCTATTATGGCACAGCCCCATCCATCCCAGCACTGCCAGCAAAGCTTTGAAGTGCAGCCCTGGTAACAGAGCCTTCGCTGCAGGAATGGGAGAACGCCAGGACAGGGAGATCTCCGCCTCCGTCCCTCGCCGCTCTGGGCAGGACGGGGAAAACGAGGCAGGCTTTTCGTAAAAGGGGATCTCCAGGCAGCGATCGGGGTGGGTTTGCTCCGTGGCCCCAAGATCTTTGCCCTCCCGTGTGTTGCTCCAGCCCGGTAGCCAAAGGGTTACTCCCACCGGCGCGGGTGGAAGCTGTTCCCACAGAGCCATCCCACGGCTCCCCTAAGGACCAACACCAAGGGACAGCCACGATTCCCAGTCAGAGCTGGACGATTCCCAGCTCTGGGGAGGTGGAAGGTGGGTTCACGTACCCGCCTGACTCCTGGCGAGGGGCCAGGCCCTAAACACGAACCTTCTGGAGCACATCCCGAGGAGCTGGCCCAGCTCAGAGCTGCCTTTTGGCAGCGGGAGGCTCCGGCTGCCTCCGCCAGCCAGCGGGGCCGTGAGCGGCTCCACACCCGCCCCGTTGAGTCACGGCTTCCTTGGTGGCCTCGGCGGCGCGGGGTGGCCCTGGGTGCGCTCAAGGGGGACCATTTTAGGCACCGGTGACAGAGGCATCAGCAACCACGGCTAAAAATAGCGGTGTCGAAGGGACGAGCTGGTGGGGCTGCTCCAATCCTGGCACGGTGCTGATAGCGAGTGCCCTTTGCTTGTTCTCCTGCCGCCAGGTCCCCTTATCTGTCCTTCCAGCTCCGGGTGTTTCTGTCACCCTGTCACCAGCTCCCCTGCCCTGACATTTTATCCCCCCCGGGATGGCTGCAGGTCCCTGCTCGGGGTTGTTGGCGCCTGTTCTGCCCTCCGGGAAGGGCGTAAAACCAAACGTGCTGCAGAGGAGCTCCCACCTGGGATCCCTCATGGCCGACGCCGTGGCACAGACCTGGATTTGCGTGGGTCCCACACACCGGGACCGGCAGGGGTTTCACTGCACTTCAGAGCACTCCTGGGTTTCTGCTTTCTCTCCCTAAGGAGACGGAGTCCTCCTCTAGACCCGACATTCCTGCTGGATCATTCACCAGTTTTGGATCCACCATCCCTGGAAGTGTCCAAGGCCAGGCTGGATGGGGCTTGGGGCAACCTGCTCTAGTGGCAGGTGTCCCTGCCCATGGCAGGGGGTGGCATTGGATGAGCTTTAAGGTCCCTTCCAACCCAAACCAGTCTGGGATGCTGTGATTCTGCCGTGGTGGTGGGGAAACTGAGGCAGGGAGGTGTCACAACTTCCCTGGTGCACACGGAGGACCACGAGAGCCGAGTCCACGCTCTGCCTGACCTCCCTGCCACGGTCGTCGGGAGTGTCCCAC
Source organism: Eulacestoma nigropectus (assembly GCA_013397775.1). Classification (NCBI taxonomy): domain Eukaryota; kingdom Metazoa; phylum Chordata; class Aves; order Passeriformes; genus Eulacestoma; species Eulacestoma nigropectus. Next base: position 188,658 of record VZTE01003368.1, read on the forward strand.
CCTCACCGAGACACCCCACAAGTTCTCGGGGTTAAATCCCGGATCCATCACGAAAAGCAGCTCCTGCTCTTCAGGGCCGTGATTACCTCGGGAACATCTGTGCTGACAATTGCTGAGTGGCAGCACAATTCCCACCAGCTCTGCCTCCGCCTCCTCCTCCTCCTCCTCCACGGGCTTGATTTCAAAGCACGCTCCCTGCAAAGCCCTGCCGTGCCTGATGAGGGGAGAAGCTTGGAAAACAGGCAGCAGGATCCAAACCTCGGGCTCGCAGCAAAGCCGAGCCAGGCATCCCAAACCCACCTGCACGAACCTCCCCCTGCCCCTCCCTGATCTCGGTGTCAATCCCTCACAGCCAAGGGCTTGGGGTTGTCTTGGCTTTGCCGTGGACATCTCGACCTCCCAGGACTGGCTGGACCCACCTGGACTTTCCCTGGTGCATCACAGGCTGGAATCCGAGCTGGAATTTGATTTTTTTTTTTTTTCCTTCCGGGCATCTGGTGGAAGAACACGGCAGGACTGGGGATGGGCCAGGGGAAGGAATTCCAGCAAAGCAGGAACGCTCTGCTGAGGGCCATCCATCCCTTAAATGAACACCCATAGCAGGGATGCTGCCCTGGGGCCTACGGACATTCCTTGGCTATATTTGGTGGTGGATGGAGAATTTGTTGCTTCCCCTCAGTCCATCTGTTCCCCTCGTGGGCAGGGAGGAGCCAGAGCTGCAGTGTCGCTGCTCGGATGGAGCCGGTACTTCAGCAGCCATAAATCTCCTCCGTCGAGCTTTTGCTGCCTCCCACCTGCTGGCTGGGAGAAGATCAAGTTGACAGAAGTCTCCTGCCAAGCTGTGCTTTTGCCCAGGGCCCCATCACGAGCCCAGGTGCCCACAAAAGCCGCTCACGAAGCAGAGGGAGGCGGGTGTATCACGGCACATCCCACCCCTGGAATCCCACCTCTCCCACAGGCCTCCAGCCCCAAAGTAGGTGTTTTAATCGCGTTTTCTGAATTCCCTTAAGCCCCAAAACCCCTTTTTTTTTCCTTCTTGTCACCCCCACCCCATCACCACAAAACCCGGGAGGTCCCAAGCGGGGAGCTCAGACCCCGCACCAGGGAGCCGAACGCTCACTGTGAGAACAGAGGGAGCCGGGCTGGGACCAACACGGTTTATTAGGGAAAAACACCCCGAGGGATTCCATTAACGTGGCAAAAAACCACCGGAGGACAATGAAGTGAAACCCACAGCAACAACACACAGCAGGAAAAGTCCAGTTGTCAGCCAGGACAGCACGAGAGGCCCGACCCCGCTGGCCCTCCCAGCCCACGGAGCCGATCCCGGGGACACTCCCCAGAAAAAAAAAAGGCAAAAAAACTACACAAAGCAGCAAGTCCTTGTCCTCCAGTTGTAGTGATGGAGGAGAAAAAAAAAAGGCAAAAAAACAAAACAGAGGAAGCCACGTGGATAGAAGCCAAAGGGGCAGCCGTGGTGGGAATGGAACATCCTCCCCGCTCGGGAAGGATTCGGGGAGGTCTGGCTCACCTGGGGCCCGTTTCCTGAGCCCCACATCTCCCAGGGAGCCTCTAAGCTGCCCTGGCAGCAGGAGGACCCGAAGCAGGCTCACTAAAACCCTGTCCCCAGCTTGCACCCAGCTCCCTGCACGCCTCAAGGCCTGAAGAGGCGGCAGGAATCTGCTAAAATCCAGGGTTCTGTCCCAAAACCACAACCCGTTGCTTCCCCAGAGCCAACAGCGTTCCCAGCCAGGGCACCCACCTCCTCCTGCCAGCCCAGCCCTGCCAACACCAGCGTTACCTCTGGATCAGCCCACGGACACATCCCCCTGTACCCAATCCCCCTGGCACCCTGCCCCGTTCCCGAGGGCTGGCTGACAATCCCGTTCCTCCCGCAACATCCTCTCCCCTGCACGAGCCGGGCTTGGCTGGGCTTCCCCGATCTTCAGGAAACACCTTGGACGTGTTTACTGGGAGGCCAGGCTGTGCTCCCTCCCCCTCCCAGCTGCCAAAAAAAAAAAGCTCCAAGATCCGGTTCGGATCCCAAAATCTCGGGTTCACGTTAAAAAAGACGGGGCCTTTCTACAAACCTGAATGCTGGCGGAGGTGGTACTCGGAAACTCATTTCTCCCAAGACCTTTCGTTTGTTTGTTTGGATTTTAGAACCTTCCTCCGAGGTGTTTGTCACCCTGAGGTGACAGTTAACAGCCTGCCAAAGAATTTTTTTTCTTGGGGGGGGGGGAAAAGTGCGATTTGCTTTTCACTGCTAGAGCAGGATTTAGTGCGATGAGAAAAGTCTCCCGAGCCACTGAAGGCATCACCAGCTTGGTTATTTCCGTATTCCTCAAAAGGGTGACGACTCCAGCTCCAGCCTCACTGTTTGAGCTGAAACTTCCCTGGAAAGACCCAGACGCGGCAAATTTCAGCCCATGGAGCTTGTAGAAAACTGTCTGATAATATTGAGCATCCTTCCTGCTCAGCCGTGGGGTGTCGTGCAAAAAGAAAATAGACAGAAAAAAAAAACCCAGAAGGGGAGAAATCATCTTTAAATTTTCCTCCCGGGTGTCTCCTTTGGGACAGGGCTTTGAGCAGAAATGTCAGCGTGATTTCCACACCGGTTTCTCTCCAATTGATTTCCCATCCTGCTTTTTAATCAGAGATTTGGTTCTCTCGCAGCATCGCTAACAGAGGCGTCTATTTTAGGAAACACCAGAGGTTTCGAGAAGCTGAGGAGAAAAAGATTATCAACTCATACGGGCTCAGCCTAGAAAGGGAGAAAAAAATCCTTTAATTGAAATCCCCAGGCTGAAATTCTCCGCAGATTTACCTAAACGGACTTCAGATGATGTCCCTAATATATCAGGGCCTGCTTTTAACTTAATTCAAGCTCTGGGCATGTGTCTGCAGCCCCTGGACCAATGCCTCGCTGAGATTATTGGTTTTAAGTGCTAAATCATGCAAGTGTGAAACCCAAATATAAAAAATCTGGGCCAACAATACACCAGCCCAAAGCTCCGAGCAGGAAACAGGATTTTTTTTTTCTTCTTTTTTTTTTTAAATATGTCAAGTATTTGTTTGTATTTTTCCAAATTTAAGCTGGCAGAATCTTGGTGAAAGGACAGACACTGAGTTTTTTCTGGTTGGGGAGCAGCAGCTGGGGCTCTGAAGGAACAATATCACAGTTTAATTCCAGTTAAAAGAGACAAAATTTTGTTTCGAAGCTGCTCTGAACGTTTTTTGGATGCTTCCAACTTTCCAGTTCAACAGTTCAGCCTAAACACTTGCTTGGGAAGCCAGAAGGCTTTGGGAGTCACTTTGGGGCTTTAAATAAAATAGGTTAAACCTGCCTGGCACGAAGATTCCACACAGGGCAGACCCGTCCTCGAGGGATTTTGCCTGAAGCAAGCGCAGAGCGCGCGGACGAGCTGGGAAAACACCTCCTGGCACAGAGGAGCCTCCAGTCCCACGAGGAACAGGGACAATGCCACAAGACCCCGATGAAGGGAGGCATTAAGGAGGCTTGTCCTCCTCTCTCCCTGCCCCTGACCGGGGGACCAACTCCCATTCCCAGCACAAACACTCCCTGCACACCACGGCCCACGGGGTGAGGTCCATGCCCCACTATTTGCTGTTGGGGGTCTGCTGCTTCTCCCGCGCCGGCCGCTTGTGCTTCTGGGCCACGCCGTAGGGGACGTGGGCGGCCACGGTGCCCAACTCCTGGGCTCCCTCCACGTGGAACATCTGGTCGTCGAAGAAGATGTGGGGCCGGATCTTCCTCAGCAGCGGCCCCTTGGGAGCCCCGGCCAGGAACAGAGCCTCGTCCGTCTCCAGGCCCCAGCTGCGCAGAGTCTTTAGGGCCCGGGCCCCCGAGCTGGCCGCGCTCCGCGCCGTCACCAGGTACGTGCGGATGGGACACTCCAGCCGCAGCCCCTTGGAGTAGAACTTCTTCTGCAGCTTCCCCAGCGCCTCCAGGAAGCCCTTCAGGGGGCCCTGTTGGGGCAAGGAGGTGCCTCCGTGTCATCCTTCCAATCCCGGACACGCTGGATAACCCCTCCACCCTGTGAGCCCCCCCAGAAACGACCCCACAGCCACCCCTTGGGCCAGCAGCTGCTGCCCTACCCCACCTCGCACCCCGCTCTGGCTCGATCCCAGAGTTGGGAGCATCCCCACGAGGGCTGCCTCTCTCCCAGAGCCTTTTCCTGCCCTCAGCCCAGCCCTACCTGTGCCAGGGGCTTGTTCTCGTGAGCCTTTTCGTGCTCAAAGAACATGTCCAGGCCGTGAGCCTTCACGATCTGCTCCGACTCGTCCGAGAAGAGCACGGCGTCCCCGTCGAACGCCACCCGCAGCTGCTTCTCCGACACCTCCAGGTCCCTGCTGGGGCTGAAGATGGTGGCTGCAGCGATCCCTGAGGATGGGGCAAGAGGTGGCAGTTACCCAAGGATCCGTCCCCGTGGCTCGGCCGCTGAGGAGCAGAGCGCAACACGACGGGCTGGAAGCAAAACACCGCGAGGAAACGCGCCCGGGAGCACCTGCGGCTCGGCCCCGAGGCCTTCCACGGCAGAAACAAAGCCCCAGATGACAAATCACCCTTTGCATACGGGAATTAAGGGGGGGATAACACCGCCTTTGCCTCGGGAGGGCTGTGGAGCTGCAGGAAAAGCTCATTTCTACGGAAACTGGAGGATCTTTGGAGCATCAGAGGTGCGGGGCAAGGCAAACCCTAAGTGCATGTCGGCCTAGGGGCGTGGATATTGGAGTTATCCTTCCTGGGATCAACCCCCTGAGGGCTCCAGGCTCCCCCCCGCCGCCCCCCCTCCGAGCTGGACCCCAGACTCACCCTCTTCAATGGCCCCACTCACTTTCTCGGCGTCGGAGGAGAGGTAGAGGTTGGTGTGATAGGCCTTGAGGTAACAGATGGGGCTGTTCCCTCCCGTCATGCAGAACCTCTCGATGAACAGATCTGAGGGCAAGAGGCACCCCGGGGTGAGCCTGGCTGCCACCCCCAAACCCAGCCTTGCTGCCAGAAGGACCGGGGTTAATTTCGGTTCCGCTGCCCAACAGCAGCCAGAGCCCCTCCCCACCAGCCAGCTCCTGCTCAACGCCCAGAAAATCCGGGAGAAGCCGGAAAAACGGGAAAAAACATCTCCTTTTCTCGGTGCCAAGCAACGACACCACCCAAGAGCTGCCAAGGCCAGCTGTGTCCCCATCTTACCGTAGTGGTTGATGCTGTTGATCAAGCGAACCCCAACCTGGGCGTGGTTGTTGGTCATGAGGACGATGTCGAAGAGCTCCTCGCTGTCGGGGTAGAGCTCACGGAGCTGAGCGTTCACTGCCTCCAGAGCCTGCAGCACCCCGGGGACAGCGGGGTGGGTGTCAGCCAGCCCCCCCAGGCATGGCCCTGACCCCTCTCTCACCCAGCAAAACACTCCTGGTCACCAAATCCATGGATCTGGTCAGCCCCAGGCGTGGCCCTGACCCCTTCCCATCAACAAAACACTCCTGGGTCACCAAAACCCCGACCCCAGCTACACCCCGACATCAGCTGGGAATAAATAGATTCATATTTGGGGGGAAAAAAATCCCCTCCTAGCTACTCTTCCGTTTTCAAACACGAAAGGTTTTGAGGTATTAAATGAGGATAAATCAGCTCCAAGTTGGAGATGAGTGTTTTTCAAGCAATCAGTGACAAGTCTCGCCCCACAGAGCTGATTAATTTATTCACTGGGAATGGGTTCCAGCACCCAAAACTGCTCTAACTGGGACAGGAGAGAGAAAATATTTTTCAAGTTCGAAATGCCTCATTTCAACACGTCAGAATTAGAAATTGGCAGACTTGGGAGCAAGGCTAAACTCAGCCAATTTACAAGAATAAATAAATTGTAATAATAATCATAATTTAAAAAAAAAAAAAAAGACAATTCCCTAAAGGGAAACTTTAAATGTGATCCAAGCAGATGATTTGTGATCCAAGCAGACGACTCGTTCAATCCTTGGGCTCAAGATGGAAAATCCAGCCCTGGAAGCAGCACATCACTTGCTGGGAGGTTTTTTTTGCCCTCTGTTTGCTCCGTGGCTCCATCCCTCCTGCTCGTGTCCACCCCGGCCCCACACGAACTCTGCCCTCTCCCCAAAAGTTTTAGGGGCCGCAGCGCTGTGGCTGCTCACCTTGACGAAGGGGAAGGCGGCCCCGGGCAGGAAGGGCTCGTTCTCGTGGTCCAGCTGATATTTCACGTAGGCCTCCACCCCCTGCTCCGTGTAGATCTTCTGCTCCTCCTCCATGCGGAACAGCGCCCGCGAGGACACGGCGATGGTGATGGCGTTCTCGGGCTTGGGCTGCGGGCAGAGAGGGGAAATTAGGGAGGCAGCCCCTGCTCCCAGCCTGGGGTGGCATCTGCTCCCTCCCAGCATGAAAGGGGTGGGTGACACCTCTGAAGCGACCTGGAGAACAACAGAGCAGCTGCACCCCCAGTGCTTCAACAGATGAAGCCCTGACGCTCCCCCACACACACATTGGGACGCCTCAGATCCCATTGCCAAGCCCTCGCACCGCGGACAGGCTCCCAGAGCCCGGGCAGACCCCACCGGAGCCCACGCAGAAGGAATTTGTGTGGCTTTTCCCACCCCTCAGCCTGGAAAGAGCCACGCTCTGCGGCTGAGCCAGATCCGCGCCCCGTGATGCCGTCCAGATGTGACAAACAGCCCGTGCCAGCTCAGCTCCTCTAAACACTCCGCTCAGTTACCGTGGGTGGAAACACGACAAACAGGTGGTGCGAGCAATGATTTATGAGTCATTGTCATTAATGCTCGGGGGCTCGATCCAAAATCCAAACCCAGAACCTCCTCCAGCTGAAGGCCCCCCCCAGAGGGACTCGGCGGGGACAGAGGGGACAGCGGGAAAGTCAAGCTCATCTTGATCCCTGCTCGTCCTCCCTCTCCCCTCGGAGGGCAGGGAGGGTGTTAATCCCCATCCCTCGCTCGCAAGCACAAAAATAAGTTAATTACTGAGGGCCAGTGGGAAATCCTGGCGGCTGGGACAGCAAATCCTACGGAGGGACAGTGGCACAGGGAGCCCTGTCCCCTCCAGAGGAGTCCAGGGAGCAGGACAGGGCTTGGGGGCTCTCTGAGAAATCCAGGCACTGCAGGAACTCCTCGCCCCCTGCTCCTCTGTGATTTCCAGGATCCTCTGTGCCACCTGATCCGTGAGTAATCCTCCGGCAATGCCACTTGCCCGGGGTGGAGGGTGCCTCCTCCAGCTGCTCTGCACACCCAGCTGCTCCAAAGTTCAAGCTCCCGCCCTGCCTAGGGCTGAACTTTACAGGAGCAGCAGCCTGGCAAGGCCGAGCTGCCCCATCCGCACTGGGGATTCGCTCCCTGCAGGGCTGGGCTCGCCCTGGGGCTCGCTGTGCCCCCAGCCCCACCCAGGGATGAGTCAGTGGGAGCCTCCACGCCATTCCCAGCACCAGGTCCGTCCCAGGCACCTCTCTGAAGGCTGCACCCGTCCCCAGAATCCCCCAAATCCCCAGCAAAGAGATTAAACAGCGGGCGATTAGGACGAGACACAGATTAGCTCGGGCTGAGAACTTCGCTGCGGCCACAGGGATCCCTTTCCCCCTGGATCCTGTTTGGAAGTGGCTCTTTTTGGAAAGCAAGGGAACAGCCCCCGGGACAGGCAGGACCTGACCCACGGCACCAGCATCGCTCCAAGTGAGCCACGGCAGTGTCAGCTATTAACTGGTCACGGGCCAAGCCTTGGCACTTCAGCTCATTAATTAATAACCCTGGTGTCATGGGCCATTTATTAGCTGAAAATATTAATAACTATGAAAGGTCTTGGGACATCCGGCCATTAGCTGGAGTCCTGCTGCTCCATCCTGCTCCCAAATCCCTGCAGTGCCGGGTACACAGGAAAGCTTCCAGGTGTTTGCTCCCTGATCCCGGAGCTGGGTCAGCCCCGGAGGGAGATTCCCAGGAGAGAAAACAGGTCAGCAGCCCAGATATAACAGCACTGAGGCGTGTTCGAGGGGCTGAGAAGGATGTTCGGGGCCACAAGCCAAGCCGGGTGCCCAGAGGGAATTTCCATCTCCCTCTCTCCCTTGGTGCACACCTTCGGCACCTTGCGCAACAGCGCCGGCTCCTCCAGGTCCCTTCCCCGCCTCCGAAAGGCTCCAGCCCTCCGGGAGGTTCATTTAAGAGGCAATAAACACAGCAATAAAAATAACCCTCAGCTCGGGGCCTGACTCTGCCCCAGCGTGGGCTGCTGGAGCCCCAGGTGCCTGCGGGCAGGGAGCCTCTGGGAATGGGACCTGACGGATCCTGCCAAGGAAGATTTGCACCTTCTGGAGCACTCGGGGCAGGGGAGTCTCCCCCGGGTGCTAACGCAGCTCCCAGCTCCGGCTGGGCTGGAACGGCCCCGCTGTTCCCTGGGAAATGCTGACATTTGAAAAATGAGGCGATTTCTGCGCTGCAAGGGGGGGGATCTGCGTTTTGACATTTCTTTGAAGGGGAGGTTCCATTTGGAAGGGTTCCCTCCTCGAGGTTGCTTGGATGCCTCTCCGTCCCCGTTAGCGCTGCAGATGGTCATTACAGCGCTCGAAAAACGAGCTTTAAAAAGCCTCAGGAACCGCAGCACCTCAAATCCTCCGTCCGAGTGCTGCAAACAACACACCCAACCCCACTTTTCCCCAGAAACTGGGATGTTTCAAGGCAAACAACCTTTGTCTGTAACAGGAAATGCGTGCATGGGTTTGATCCCACAGCCCCCATCCCACCACGGCCTCCTGCTCCGGCTGCCCCAGCCCTGGAGGGTTCGGGCTGAATCACAAACTGTTTTCCCCTCAGAGCAGCATCCAAGGTCAGCCAAGGTCAGTGAAAGCTCATCCAACCCAAGTCCAGGCTCCGCTCAGGCGAATCCAACTGAATTTGCTGCCTGGGGATTCACAGTGAGCTGCTCTCCCTTCCCACGGGAAGGTCGGATCCAGCCCCATCCTGAACCTTGAGCAAGAGGTTAATGACGGGTTTAAGAGGAGTACGAGCAGGGCATGGTGGGCGAAGGTCCCATCCCAACCCTGGGTCCATCCCTAGGGTCAGCCAGACAGGAGGGACAACCAGGGACATGTCCCACCAGCCCAGCCCTCCGAAGAGGAGCACCAACCCCTGGCACAGCTCCAGGTGGTCCACGAGGTCCAAACCCCACCCCAGAAGTTTAAAAGAGCTTTCCAGCAGGCTCCAGCTCCATCGAGTGCAAACCCCATCCCAGACCCCAAACCCCCCCAGTTTTGGGGTGAAGGTGTATTTCAGGAGTCACTGGAAACAGCCCAATTTTCCCCCTGCGGACCCAACAGCTGGCAGCCTTCAAATCGCTGCTCTGATCAGATGCAAACCCTCAGCAGCCCCCCAAGGATTAAGGGCAGACATTTGGAAATCCCACAGGCTCCCGGGATGCGCAGCGGGACCGTGTCCTCCCACCCACGAGAGCCACGGGTGCCCAGAGTGCCACCCAACCCCAGCAGCTTCACTGCCACCCCCGGAGGCCACCACAGGCAGGAGCCACAGCGGGGACCCCATTCCGCACCCCTCGATCCTTTTGCACTGCCTGGGGCTGGGCCCAACCCCACCCTAAAATCCTGCGGGAATTCTGGCAGCTCCGGGCGCTTCCCTGGGTGCTGCAGAAGACCAAATTCTCGTGGTTAATTCAATATTCAGAGGTGGATTTTGGTCACGGAAAGGGAAGGGGAAGGGTTTGCTCCAGGGTCAAGCATCGTCCCCGCTCCAGCTCCAGCATCCCAAAAACCAGGCACGCCGGTGAGACGGACGGGTCCCGAATGGGTGCCCAGAGGAAGGGAGCCAGAAGAAAACCAGCTCCCCCTGACCCGACCCGGCGTCACCGGAGAGGCTGGGGGACATTTCCAGCATTGCTGAAGGGTGACAGGTCTCACTGCTGACCTCCCTGGCAGGAGCGGGGCCGGAGCAGCCGTGGCAAGAGCTGGGACCACTGCAAAGCAGGAACGCCCCGATAACCCATCCCCAAAACCACCTTTTCTCCTGTCACCTCGCAGCTCCCACAGCTCCCTCCCGCTCCTGTTTGGCCGAGAGGACGGACAGACCCAGCACCCTCAAGGGCACAGACGGACGACACCAAACCCCATTTCCCGAAGGAGCCCCGGGCTCCTTCAGGACCCGTCCGTCTCACCCGCGTGCCTGGTTTTTGGGATGCTGGAGCTGGAGCGGGGACGATGCTTGACCCTGGAGCAAACCCTTCCCCTTCCCTTTCCGTGACCAAAATCCACCTCTGAACATCGAATTAACCACGAGAATTCGGTCTTCTGCAGCATCCAGGGAAGCGCCCTGAGCTGCCAGGATTCCTCCCGAGCCCCCTCTGCCCGGGATCAGATTAAAGTTCAGGGCGACGGCCCGGGGTGGTTTTGGGTTTTCCGAGAACATTATTTATACTGCGGAAAAGCGCCCTGCAGCCATCCGTCACGCCGGGGCTGACAGCTGCCTGGCGGTGTGAGGGCAGCTGAGCCGGCTGCCCGCGGGCACGGGGCCCCCAGCCTGCCCCAGCAGAGGGGCACAGGGCCTGGCATCACCCCCGGCCCCACGGAAGAGGGACGGCACAGCCCAGCTGCAGGATCGGAGCGCCCGCGTCTCGGTTTGCACAGCGCACCGCTGCCCCCGTGCCTCAGTTTCCCCCGTGGGACAGCAGGGATGGGTTACTGGTCAGCGAGCTGGCCGCCAGGAGAGGAAGAGGAGGAGCCTGGGCTGGCATCCATGGGCAAAGCACGGCATGAAAGACAAGTAGCTGCATCCTGCCACCCAGCCGGGCTGTCCCTCTCCTCTGGGAAGGGCACGGGCAGCAGCGACGGGAGCAGGCAGCGGCTCCAGCACCGGCGCTGGCACTCGGGTCCCCAGCAGGGAACTGCCCCGAGTGAGGGCTTGGACGCGTCCCCTCGCGGAGAGGTCGCACACAGAGCTCTGCCACGGAAGGTGCCAGCTGTCACCAAAGCCCCCCACCTCGCCGTGGGCAGCGCCTCTGCCAGAGCCCCGGGTTTTGGGGGTCCCACAGCCCGGAGGGTGGCGGTGGCTGGGGCTGGGGGGCTCACAGGCTGCAGAGGCAGGGTCAGCCCGCCCCGGGCACAGCCCCCAGCCCCGCCGGGCTGCCGGCCCCGCTCTCCCGCTGCTATTCCGGGACACGGCCGCACTTCCAGGCGCTCCCGTGTTTAAACCCGGCAGGCTCAGCCCTCGTTAGATAACACAGGCTGTCCCCTCTAATCTCCCGGAGCAGGCGGGCCTGGCAGGGGCAGCTACACTCCTGTGACACCCCTGTCACACCCCGGGCAGGGATTCGGCTCCTGGGCTGTGCCCCGGCTCTGGCTGTGCCACCCCTCCTGTCCCTGGCAGGGCCTCCCCTTGGCGCAGGGGACAGGCAGCTCATGGGGCTCCGGGCCACTCTGCAAGGACGCCTCAGCCCAGGAGGGACCCAGCAGCACCACGGGGAGCTGCAGGAACCCACCGAGACCGGGGGGATCCGGAGAGACCCCAGGCGACCAAGGGTAACCCAGGGATGCCACGAAGGAGTGGGAGCGCCTGGAGAGAGCCAGGGCATCCCCAAGGACCCGGATGGAGGCAGGGGGTCAAAGAAACACCACAGACACCATGGGGGACCCCAGAGAGCCTGGAGGAGATGGGGAACATGGAGAGGCTCCGGAGGACCCCAAAGCACTGGAGGAAATGGAGCACCGGGAGGGACCGCAGAGAGCCTGGAGGAGATGGGGCACCCGGGGGGGTTCCACGGGGGAATCCAGAGGAGATGAAGCACCCAGGAGGACCCCGGAGAGCCTGCGGGAGATGGGATACCTGGAGAGCCCCGGAGGCCCCCGCAGGAGATGGGGCAGGCGGGGCAGGGGTTGCGCCCGGAGGGGCGAATCCCCCGGGGGCAGGGAGCGCTGCGCGGCACCTCGGGGGCTCTCACCGATTTGGGCTTCTTCTTGGGGGCGAGGTTGTCGTAGAAAGCCTTGGCTTCATCCCAGGGCCGCCCCGGAGCCCCGGCGGGGCCCGGCGCCTCCATAGCGCGGCGGCTCCGGGGCACCGGCGGCTCCGGCGGCTCCGGCCCGTGCGCGGCGGCGGCGGCGGCTCCGCGCGTCCCGGGAGCTCCCGGAGCCGGGGCCGGCCCGGCGGAACGCGCTTTATAAGGCATCCCATGAAGCTCCGGGGTTTCAGTCCACCGGGACACGGATTAACCTCTTCGGGACCGAGCGCTCCTCGCCGCCGCCTCCGCCGCGCTCCCCCCGGCGGTACCGGGGAGCTGCGGGGAATTGAGGAGGGGAGCCCCCGCTCCGGGGCAGAGCCAGCGCCGGGGACAGCGAAGCCCCGGGAGCGAGGGGAAGGGGCTGGGGACAAAGGTGGCGTCAGCAGAGCCCCGGGAGGACACGGAGCAGGAGGTGATGGGGCACCATCCCTGGGGGACACCAGCTCCTGCTCGTCCCACGCCGCGGGTCCCCGGGGTTTGGCCATCCTTGGAGAGCACAGGGAACGGCCCGAGGCTGGTCAGTGCTGGGAGCTGGAGAGGATGGGGCAGCCAGGGTGGTGGCAGCAGGGGAGGACAGAGGTGTGGTGGGACCCTGCTCCGTGCCAGGGTGACCTGTGCCATTCACTGGTTAACGGAATTAGTGCGGGTGTTAATTAAGGCTCTCCCCTCCCACGAGTGCTGGTGGGAGCAGCCGCAGAGCTGCACATTCAGCTCAGGATAAGAATTCCGCCACGACCAGCAGACGCCCAGAAGCTCTTGGGAGGCAGGGGGTGCATCCCAGGGACCAAAACCCATCAGCCAGGAAGGGATGGAGGATCTCACCTGGAACGGAGCAGCTCCTGTGGGGAGGTCACAAGAGGAGGGTTTTACCCAAATCCCCGTGGTTTTATCCAAATCCCCGTGGTTTTATCCAAATCCCTGTGCTACAGCTAAAGAAAAACCCTCCCTACAGACGACAGCCTTGGGGACCCCCGTGTCCCTGTCCATGGGACCGACCCGACCCCACCCCACTCGCACCGAGGTCCAAGCAGGAGAGCAGAGCCAGGGGAAGCCGTGTTCTGCTGAGCAGGGCTGGCTCCAGGAATCCCAAACCCCTTGGGAATTGGACATCATTTCAGCCTCACAGGCTTCCTCTCCCCAGGGCCTTTGCAGCTCCCTGCTGGGAAACACCTGAGCCTCCTTTGGGGTGGCCCCAGGGACGCAGGAGCTCGGAGAGCCCCAGGTTCACCACCGAGGCTATTCTTGGAGCTCTCTCTTGAGCTTTTGAGTTGCTGCCCTTCCAGGCAGCAGCCCTGGCACGTCCCCAGCTCCCACGGGGTGGGACAACCTGCCCCGTGTTCCCTCTTTCCCAGGCGCTGCTGAGCTGCAGACTCGCACGCGCGCTCCTGGAAAGCACAGCGGCCAAGCCCGAGGTGCAGAGCTCTCCCCTCAGCAGCACTCCTAAAAATACACTCCCTGCCGTGCTTTTGGCACCCTCCCATCCCCGTGCTCAGGTGCTGGCTGCTGCAGGACACACCAGAGGCCGGGAATTTGCAGGATCCAGGTGGGATGGGGTGAGCTGGGAGCCAGCCCTGCTGCCCAGGATTGATCACAGAGAAGGATTAAAATTTGGTGAGAGCTCCTTAGCAACAGTCACTGTCTGTGCAGGCTGCTGAGGGAGAAGAAAGGCCAGAGGAAAATCTGTGCGGGGAAGATGGGGGTGGAGAAAAGAAGGACAAAGATGCACTGAGAGCAGGTCCCAAATGGAGCCCAGGACAAAGCCACCAGCCCTGAGGGAAGGGCAGAGCCAGGGGCCAGCTGCTGGTTGACAAATCAAACCCATTTCCAGGGAGGTTTGGGGTCTGGGCCTCCCCACCCCAAAAAGTGACGTTTCCTTCCCCAGAGCTGCCTGCACGACTGAAGGGTTTCACTCCCACCCACCTTCGAGGCTCCCCAGCCTGAGCCCTGCTGTGCTGTCCCCAAGGGTTTCTCCATCCCTTGGGGTGTCACAGGCTCTGGTGAGGCCCCTAAAACATTCTCAGAAGTGCAGTGTTGTCACCTCAGTGACCCCAGCCAGCTGCCGCCCAATAAACCATTCAGAGGGAGGACACAGGACGCGGGGCACAGTTTATTTTTCCATTAAAAAAATAAATAACGACTTCACCATCTCCTAACAGACACCACAGCCATCAACACCACAGCGTGCAGACTAAACACCGACCTGGGACAATATTCCTGGCCTGGGGCAGGAGGTGGGGGGGATGCAGCAGGCTGGGAGGGGGGAGGAAGGAGACAGATTTGTTTCTTGTGGCCTCAGAGCTTTCAGGACCCATCCACGCCTCTTCACAGCCCCCATGCAGCACCCAGCTGTCCCCAGAGCAGTGCCACACACCCAGGAGCAGCACCAGGACCTGCCTTCCGCAGCCACGCTCCTGACACCACCTCCACTTTGGGACCCCAGGGGCCACCTCAGGAAGGTCAGAAATGCCACAGGGCACCCAAGACACCGCCAGGGCAGCTGTGGAGGTCACCCACTGGATGGGATGGAAGGTGGCTTCCGGGATCGGACAGTGGCCACATCCAGGGCTGGCTCTGGACACTTCTGTTCTCCACCAAAGTGTCCTGACCAGCCCTGGCTGTTCCCAGCAGGAAAAGCGGAGGTGGAAGAGCTAAAGCCAGTGCAAGACCCTGCCCTGGCCCCTCTGGGGAGCCTTCCAGGGAACTGCCAGTGAAGGAGGGACCAGGAGCAGGACTTGGGACTTCTCAGCCTCCCTGGAGACATCACAAGCCATGAACAGGGCGGGGGAAAAACAGCAGGAAGGGCCCAGAGTGGTCTCCGTTAGGATCGGGGAATGGGCCAGGTGGAGCAGTGGGGGAAAAGCAGGGAGAAAGCAGCAGGGATGTGGGAACGGTTGGCCCTGGTCAGCCAGGACACAGCAGTGGCTGCAGGGCATCCAGCTCGGGGGTGGGAGAGGGCTGACAGCACCCAGAGCAGGCTCTGCCCTGGGAGGGTGTGGAATGGGGGCTGCCCGGGGCACAGCCAGAGCAGGGGCAGCAGGAGGAGCGGGGTGTGGCTCATGCCTGGGGCCAGACGGGGGAAAAAAGGGGCATTGAAACCATCACAGGGGCAGAGTTTGGCTGCAGCCAGTCCAGCCCTGAGCCCCAGGGCTCTATTTCTGCATGTCACACTGCAGGAGCAGGACGATGGAGGGGTCGCTCTTGGCGGCCTCCTTGAACTCCTCCAGGGAGATCTGGTCGTCCTTGTCCTTGTCCATCTTTGTGAAGATCTTGTCCACTCGCTGCTGGGGCGTCAGCCCGTCTTGGTTCATCCTCATCATGATCACAGTCCCCACCATCTTGTAAATGGCCTGGAGAAAGACGAGAATGGGAATGAGAGGGAACGGTGGAAGGGCGGAAGATCCCAGGACAAGGCAAGGGACGGGGACAGGATCGCTGCTCTGTGGGACCCACTTCCATCAGATGCACATTGAGGGCCTTTCAGACAAGGCTCTGGGTAGGAAAACTCCTTTTTTTTGGTGCTAAAAGGGACCCAACAGCTGTGAAAAGCCTGGAGAAAGCAAACAATCCCTGCCGATTCGAAGCACCGGTACCTCAATGATCTCCAGCATCTCCAGGCGCGTGATCTTCCCGTCCCCGTCCAGGTCGTACATCTCGAAGGCCCAGTTGAGTTTCTGCTCAAAGGTGCCCCTGGAGGTGACAGACAGGGCACAGATGAACTCCCTGAAGTCGATGGTGCCGTCCCCGTTCTTGTCGAAGGTGCGGAAAGCGTGCTGGGCGAACTTGGAGGCGTCGCCGTAGGGGAAAAACTGCGGGAAGGAGAGAGGAGGGATTGAAGTGAGGAGCGGGAGCTTGGCACCGAGGCTCCACCTGAGGTGCTCCAGCCCCCCAGGCAGCCCTCAGACCCCCGGCTGGAGCCCACCTTGATGTAGAGCTGCTGGAACTCCTCCAGGTTGAGGATGCCGGTGGGGCAGTCCTTGAGGAAGCCCTTGTACCACTGCTTCAGCTCCTGCTCGCTGAACTCCGTGCTCCTCACCAGGTCATCCAGCATCTCCGGGGCCAGCTTGCTGCTGTGCTTGCCCATGGCTGCCCCTGGAAAGGAAAATCCACACCAGGCTGGAGAGGGATGGTCCTCCCAGGCCCTCCTCCGCCCTGGCAGCTGGCTGATCCTGCATCCCTCTTCTCCTTGCTGGAGCTGATCCACCTGGCTGGTGGGTGTCCGTGCAGGACAGTGATTGTGGCACTGGAAATGTGTTTGGCTGTGGCCTTTGCTGCTGGAGATGTGCAGGAGCTCGCTTTGGGCTGCAGGAAAACACTCAAAGAACAACTGAAAATTCAGAACTCTTCCCATGGCCTTTGCCACAGCAGGATCAGAGAATCCTGGAATGGTTTGCGTTGGAAAGGACCTCGAAGACCATTTAGTTCCAGCCACACTGCCATGGGCAGGGACACCTTTCACCAGACCGTCTCTAAGGATGGGACAATGAAGAATCTGCCATGAGAGCACATAAAAGCTTCCCTGGCACCATCGGCCTCGCAGCATCCAGCTGGCCACAGCGATGCCCAGCCTGGTCCTGGCCAACCCTTGGTGGGGACGGAGTCTGGCCAGGGGGCTGCCAGCAGCAGGGAGCCCTGGCGAGGCCCTGGTGCGTGGGCAGGAAGCGGAGCCGCTCCGATACGCGCCGTGCCCGCTCCCACGCAGCCTTGGCTGCCAGCGCCGCTCAGCCGGAGCAGCAGATGGTTCTCCGGGAGCTCCTGGAGCTTCTCTCCCCGTGAAGTTGAGGAGAAGTTCACCTGGAGCCCAACCAAGCACCGTCTCCTTTCAGGGATGCGGTGTCCCGGCCGTGTGGGCTTGGGGCTCACGGGGGTACCCCGGGGTGGGTGATGTGGGGCTCCTCGTGCTCCCGGCCAGCCCCGCTCCCCGAGAATCCCACAGGCAGCGGCTTCTTCCTGCCCCATCATCCCACCAGCATCTGTCGCCGTCTGCCGCGGCGGCACCGAACCCACCAGCCCTCGGCAGCCGGAGCCGAGGGAACGTCCGGACACCCACGGAGCACAAGGCTTCCCCAGCGAGCCCGGCTCGGCTCCACCAGCCCCCCCAGCACCGCGCTCTGGTTCTAAATTGCTGGCATTGATTGCAAACCATGCCAGGCACCGTGCGTGGCCAGACCTGCCGTGATCCACGTCCTCCCACACCTCCCACAGTCGCCCTGGCATCTGTGGAGGATGCAGCCCCTCACCTCAGCCCCCAAAGCGGCCGGGACTCCGGAGCAGCATCCTTTGGTCCACAGCCCTCGATTCCCTTTTCCAAGCAGTGCCCAGCCACGCCAGGGCAGGGAGCAGCACCCAAACAGGGACACCACACGCTCCCCCCAAAGCACCAGCGGCTGCTGGTCCCAGAACAGGGCGAAGGGACATCACCCCGGGTGTCCCCCCCAGGGCTGCACCCCGGGCAGCACAGAGCACCCCAGCCTCCAGCAGCACCCCTGGAGTGGCACCCCAGGGAGCAGGGAAGGGGCTCGGGGGATGGGTGGGGGCACGGGGACCCTCTGCCCGCCCGCACTATGGGACAGCTCCGGGCCACCGGCCCCGACACCCGCTGCAAGCGGCTCCCGGGAGCGGCTCCCGGCACCTGCCCCGACGGCG
>VZTE01003368.1:209877-235145 GCA_013397775.1 Eulacestoma nigropectus
GCTGCGGGGAGCGGGGCCAGGTCAGGGGGAAGGGGCAGGGGCAGCCCCCGGCCGCGGCCGCGGCGCTGCACCAGGCTGCGGTGCCCACGGCGATGCCGCGCCGGCAGCAAAGGGGCACAGCCCCAAAACGGTGACACGGGGTGGCCTGAGCCGGGGGCATCGCTGCCCCTCCGGCGTGGCCAGCCCGGGCACTGCCGGCTCGGGGGAGGGATGCTCCTGGATGCAGGGTTGGAGCAGGAGTGGGGGTTCACCCCGCCGGCTGGGTTGTCCCCGTGGAGGTGACACCGGCCGTGGGGTCCCCATGGGGCAGGACGCTCGGGGGGAGCAGGGAGAGGCGGCTGTGCAGGGAGAGGGGCAGGTTCTGGAGCAGGGCTGGGGTGCAACGAGGCCACCGCAGGGAGGGACAGAGCCCGGGGCCACCTCGGGTGTGGCTGGGGACAGGGAGCCGGCTGTTCCCAGCGCTCCCGTGGCAGCGCGTTCCTCGCTGAGCGCTCCCGGTTTGGGGGTGTCTCTCCCAGCGGATTTGGGGCGCGCAATTCCCCCAGTTCAGCAGTGGGCAGCCCGCACTGGAGGGAGCCCCTCGCCCTCCCTCGCAGCCCCCCTGGGAGAGCCGTGCTGTGGCCCCCCGGGCCAAGTGCCACCGCGGGGTTTGAGCACTTGGGACCAAGGAAACGGTGCAAAACCGGGGCTGAACCCCGAGCGGAGCCGCCCCCCAGCCCAGGGGGGCTGCAGCAATCCCCAAACCCCCACCTGGCACCGAACCCCTGCGCCACGGCTCTGGAGTCACCCTGGGGCGTCCTCACCCTGGGGCCCCATCCCTGCCCCTTCCCCGGCCACGGGCAGAGCTCAGCAGTGCCAAATGCCAGCCCCGAGCTGCCCCTCAAGAACAACGGTGGCACGGGGGTGAGGATGCCCGCAAGCCGGTCACGGCCTGTGTGCCAGCGCCAGAGCAGAGCGGGTGCCAATCTCCCACCCCGCTGACTGCCCCAGCACCCCGGGGACCCCCCAGCACCCCAGGGACCCCCCAGCTCCCTTCCAAAACACCCCAGCAGTCAGCAGGACGAACCTCGGGGTCACTGCACCAGAGCAGCTCAGGGTGTATTTGGGGTACCCCAGTTACCCCGAAAACCAGCTGCATTTCAGCACCGGCGCAGCCCCAGGGTAAAGCCACCACTCGCTGGGCCTGGGAGGAGGAGGAGGAAGAGGAGGAAGGCAGAGCCATCACTGTTGATGCCAAGGGCCTGTGCCGGGGCTGAGTGAGGAGCGCTGGGCTGGGGGGGAACAGCCCCGTTTCAGGCACGAGGCCACCCCATCCCTCCCACCGCTGCTCCAGCTCTCCCTCTCCCCTTCCCCAGCCTCATTAATTAAACCCAAGCGCTTAATTACAACCCGCTGAGTCCCGCGGCTTCTTCCCGGAGCCTGCTGACACCGTGGGGCCAATCCCAACCCCTCCACATCCCGGTAGGAAAGGTGGGAAGCAGGGAGCTGGGGGAGCACCCCGTTGCCTGCAGGATTTGGGCTGTGGCTCCTCGGCGGCGTAAAGGGATCTTCACAGCAGAGAGCAAACCCAGCCAGTGGAGCTGGGAAAGTCATCCCTGGGGATCTTGGCCTCTCCAAGGAGAGATGGGGACAGATGGCTCCACTCTGGGGTTGTCCCCGAGCTGCTGGCAGGTTCCAAAAGGGGTGAAGAGGGACGGGGATGCTCAGCCCGATGCCTGGGGAGCGCCCGGTGGCAATAAAAAAATAATCGAGGCAAATGAGGTGAAGGCTGGTGGCAGCATGAGATGGGGGGCAGGGAGGTGCCCAGTGGGGTGCCCTGACCCTCTCGCCCTCCTGCCCGCAGGTCCCCGCCGGCCCATGAAGTGACCCGGGCGGGTGGCACAGCCCCTGCTCCTGCCGTAGCCACCGCTGCCACACCAGGCACTGAGGTAAGGACCCGAGGCCACGGCCCTGGGGTGGGTGGGATGCTCTGGCACCGGCACCAGACCCCCAAACCGGCTCTGTAGGGCACAATTCCCATTTGGGGTCTTCCCCCGTCCGTGGGGGATGCCCAGCCCCATAACCCAGGGGAACGGCATGACCCCGCGTGGGTCACCAGGGGCAGCCCCCCCACCCCCCTTGGGGATGCCAGGGTGGGGGAACTGGGGAGTCTCAGGGGTGGCAGCATGGCCAGGGGTACCCCAGGGAGCACAAGGTTCCCAGACCCGCACCCCGCTTCCCTCCCCACCTCTGGAAGTGGCAGAAGCACTGGGAGAGCTGTCACGTTCCAGGGGATGCTCACAGCCGTGTGCCCAGCCAGGAGGGATTGGGGTGGGCACAGGGAGGTGCCGTGCTGGTGGCACTCGGGGGCTCGGGGGCGTCCGGCCGGTGGCTCCGGTGCTGTTCCACTCTGTTCTGTTTCTCTCGCTCAGGTCTGCTGGCCATGGGCAACCTGATAAAGGTATTGGGCAAAGATTTAGAAAACTGTCCTCATTTTTTCCTGGATTTTGAAAGTAAGTCCCACGAGCAGGGTGGGCGTGGGGAGGGCGCCAGGGCTGCCACCGCGGCTGCCGTCCAGAGGATGGGGACAGGCACAGTGTCCCCGAGCAGCCCCGTGTCCCCAGGTGCCTCGGGGCCCTGAAAAGTTCTGCAAAGCGGGGCAGGGGACCGGGACCCCAGGAGATGCCCCGTCCCTCAGAGAGTGGGGCAGACGTCCTGGCTGCGTGGTGGGATGCAGGACGCAGCGGGACCCGGCCCGGGACCACCTCAGGCACGCGGCCGCTGCTGTTGGCTGGTGGCACTGGTGGCCGTGTGGCATGTGCCGTGACACCGCCAGGACAGGGACAGCCTGGAGGCTGGGAAAGGAGGAGGGGATGCTCCGTGCCACCTGCGCTGCTTGGGAAGGTCGGTGCGGTGGCCGCAGCCCGCAGCGAGGGATGGGGAGCAGGGCCCTGCCTCAGCTTCCCGTGGATCTGGGCCAGGGGACAGGAAAGGACAGCTCTCGGCCCCCCAGGCTGGGCACGGGGGCATACGGGGGACAGTGGCCACCGTGGCAGAGATGCCAGCCCGGGCACAGCCCCAGGGCTCCCCTGGCTCCCCCTCCCGCGATTCCTCCCAGGGCACAGCTCAGAGCGAGAGCGAGGAGGGTGAAAACAGCGCGGCGGCATCTGCTGGCCCCAGTTCCACCCCCAGCGCGGACAGGCCGTGCACAGCTCCCCGCAGCGCCTCTGGCTCCGGCACCCCCCAAAATACCCAGGGCTGGGGTCACGCAGCCACCCCCTCCCACGGCGAGGGACCTTCCTGCTCCTCCTGGCTCCTTCGAGGCAGCTCAACCTTCTCCTGCCTCCAGCCCCCTGGCACAGGGTCTGGGGGCTCCCCAGGACCCCCCGTTTCGGGGCTGGCTCTGCCCTAGAGGAGGGGCACGGCTGTAGCCAAGACTCCAGGGACTCCAGGGACTTCCCGGCGGCTTCTCCTCCCTTCGCTCCTCCCTCTCCATCACCCCATCCGCCAGCGCTCATCACCATCGGGGGGGAAGAGGCTGCACCCGGGGCCGGGAGCAGCCGCGGGGTCACCCCCGGAGCCCCCCCGAGCCCCCGGGGAGCAGCGGGGGGAGGACGGGGCTCCGGCCGCAGCCTCTGCCCACAGCCCAGCGCCTCTTCCCCGGGCTCCACCTCACCATCATGCTTTTTTCCTCTTGTTTCTTCTCTTGCAGGTTTCACATGGGGAACCTTCTAAAAGTGTTGACTTATAACGAACTTGACCAAGGCCCTAATTTTTTCCTTGACTTTGAAAGTGAGATGGGATTTTTATTTTCCGTTTTTCGTTTCGTACTTATCCTGAGTTCCACATCCACACCATTTTGAGTTCTTTGTCCCCGTCGCCCATCGCATCGCGCCCATCCCAGGCGTCCTCCCCCACCTTTGCCATCCGGGGGTGTCCCCGGGGAGGGGGGCCAGACCCATGGCCGGGGGCTGTCGCTCCGCACCTCTCCCCCCGGGCACTTCGCAGCCTCTTGGGGCCGAGGGCTGCTCGGGGACCCCTCGTGGTGAGCAGGACGGCGGGCACAGGGCAGCCAGGACTCACCCCCACCTGCCCCCCACTCCACGGCTTGACTTGAGCTCGGGCAAGGAGAACGGATCGGGGGGAGAACCCCGCCAGGAAGGGCTGCGGGCCGGCGGGGGAGCCGTGGGATGGGGTGCCGGCACCCCGCTCTGGCTCTCGCCGCCCCGGGCCCCGCTCAGAGCCCTCCGGGTTTCTCTCCCCGGGGCGCTGCCCTGCAGATGCGCAGCCGACGGAGGCCGAGACGGCGGTGTGGAACCAGGTGAACGCCGTGCTGGAGGAGGCACAGACCATCCTGGCCGAGCTGCAGTCCTACACGGGCGCCGGGCAGGAGATCCGAGAGGTGGGTGCAGCCCCGGCGCCCGCCGCCCGCGCACCCACCGTGGCTTGGGGCAACCGCTGGCGCTCTCCCTTCCCAGGCCATCCAAAACCCCGGGGACCTGCGGCTGCAGGAGCGCGCCTGGAGCGCCGTCTGCCCCCTGGTCGCCAAGCTGAAACGCTTCTACGAGTTCTCCCTGCGGCTGGGTGAGTGCCTGACCTTCCCTCCGTCCCCCCCTGCATCCCGCATCCCCTCCCCGGAGGCAGGAACGGGACCGGCTGCGGGAGTCCCGGCCGTGGAGTGCGTGCGCGGCTCGGGATGCTGAGCCGTGCCTCAGTTTCCCCTCGGCGGGTGGGGAGGTGCAGAGGGGGACCCAGGGGTGCTCTGTCCCCAGAGAACGCCCTGCGGAGCCTGCTGGAGGCCCTCACGAGCCCCCCCTACGCCCCGACCCAGCACCTGGAGCGAGAGCAGGCCCTGGCCAAGCAGTTCGCCGAGATCCTGCACTTCACCCTCAGCTTCGACGAGCTCAAGGTGCCTCCCTGTGAGGGAT
Source organism: Eulacestoma nigropectus (assembly GCA_013397775.1). Classification (NCBI taxonomy): domain Eukaryota; kingdom Metazoa; phylum Chordata; class Aves; order Passeriformes; genus Eulacestoma; species Eulacestoma nigropectus. Next base: position 214,785 of record VZTE01003368.1, read on the forward strand.
GACAACGAGGGGGGTCCCCACACCGGGACCCTGGGAGCCAGCAGAGTCCCTCGGGCCCCCTAACCCTGGTGTTCCCCCCCCCCAGATGACCAACCCCGCCATCCAGAACGACTTCAGCTACTACAGACGGACCATCAGCCGGAATCGCATCAACAACCTGCAGGTGAGAGGACTGTGCTGTTCCCCCACCCCCGGCCAGGGGTAGCCTCCCCCAGGGGTTCACAGGGCTGGGATGGCTCTGGGGGAGGTTCAGCCACCCCAGTGACCCCCATCACACCCCCCCAGCTGGACGCGGAGAGCGAGGTGAACAACGAGATGGCCAACAGGATGTCCCTGTTCTACGCCGAGGCCACCCCCATGCTCAAAACGCTCAGCAATGCCACCACCAAGTTCGTTTCGGAGGTGAGGGAGGCTGGGGGGACCCTCAGGGCGGGGGGAAGCCCCCTCCAGCCACCACGCAGGGGGCTGGGGGTGGAAACAGCAGCCGGGACCTGTTGGGTTTCAGAACAAGACGCTCCCGATCGAGGACACGACCGACTGCCTGAGCACCATGGCCTGTGTGTGCAGGGTGATGCTGGAGACCCCGTGAGTACCCCACAGTGGGGTTTTGGGGGGACATCTCGGTGCTGGGGTCCCTCTGCCACCNGGGTCCCCCCCCCCCCCCCCCCCCCCCCCCCCCCAGGCTCAGCCAGCCTCTCTCCTGGCACAGGGAGTACCGGAGCCGCTTCACCAACACCGAGACCCTGCTCTTCTGCATGAGGGTGATGGTCGGCGTCATCATCCTCTACGACCACGTCCACCCCGTGGGGGCCTTCGCCAAGACCTCCAAGATCGATGTGAGTGGCCGTGGGGTCACAGCTGTGGGGTCACAGCCGTCCTGCTCACCCCAGTGTTGTGACCCCCGGGATGCCTCTCCCTGGATTGATCCCATGGGGATATCTCCGAGCTGGTCCAGAGGGGAGCTCGTCCCGCTGAGCAGCGAGGAGGAGGATGGGGAGGAAGGGGCACAGCCCCCTGTGGGACATCTGGGACCTCACAGCCCCTCTCTCTGCCCCCATCAGATGAAAGGCTGCATCAAAGTCTTGAAAGACCAACCCTCAACCAGCACAGAGGGGCTCCTGAACGCTCTGAGGTGAGACGGGGGCCTGGGGACGCAGCGGGGACGCAGCGGGGACGCGGCGGCCCCCGGCAGCGCTGCGGGGTGGCAGCGGAGCGGGCCGGGGGGCTGTGACCTGTGTCCCCTCCCCGTCCAGGTACACCACTCGGCACCTCAACGATGACACCACGTCCAAGCAGATCCGGGCCCTGCTGCAGTGAAGCGCGGGGCGGCCGCCGGAGCCGCTCTGTCCCCGTGTCACCGACGCCCATGACCATACAGCTCATTTTGTACAGAGGGAAAAGGCACAGCGAGGAACACACAGAAATACTGAAAGAGAACCGAAACGGCCCCAGGCAACCCCTGCCACGCGCTCCTGCCCCCCACCCCTTCCCGCCCCCAAAGCAGCACCCAGCTGGGCACGAGGTGCGGAGTGGCACCGTGGGGACACCGCGCCGGGGGGAGGAAGGATGGACAGGAGAGACCCGGGCAAGGGATGTGCTGGTGGGGCTGGCAGCAGGGTGCCCATGGCACGGGGGCACCTTGGGGAGGGGGCAGGTGGTGCTCCTGTCCCCATCCTGGTCCCCAAGCGGAGGAGGAGGGAGAGGATGAGGAGGAGGAGGAGAAGGAGGAAGGATCCCTGCGGATCTGCACTGACTCTGGAGGAAACGGCTCAGTCTCACCTGGTAGATTTTTAATATGAGCAATTAAATCCACACTCACCTCTTCTTTTCTACATTTTTTTGGGGGGTGTGAAATAAAATGACATTTAATCTGTTCGTGGCCGGAGCGGGGCCCTCTCTGCCGTGTCCCATCCCGCTGGAGGCACCCACCGAACCCCCCCAGGGACCGTGCCCCCTCTCCGTGACACCCTGCGGGACAAATCCCACCCTTCCCACAGGGGCCGGGAGGGACAACAGCCTCGGCTGGCCCCCGGAGTGCCCCGAGGCAGCCCAGCCAGAGCCGCCTCCTTCCCCAGTGCCCCGGCAGCTGCAGACTGGGAGGACTGGGCGGCTGCTGGCGGCCGTGGCTGCCACGGGCCGGAGCCTTTGCCGGCAGATGGCCCTGTGGCACCGCGACAGCGCAGCCACGCTGGCCCCACTCGTGCCAAGCCACCCCTGGGGGCACCCACTCGGCCTCTCACGCCCCCCCCGAGCTGGGGGAGACCCCCGCGGGACAGCCCTTGGCTGGGGCAGTGTCACCCCCCGAGGGGACCCCCAGGACTGTCCTCAGCGTGCGGCACAGGGCCAAGTCCCCGGGGTTTGGTGTCCTGCCAGCCCCCTCCTTCCCGCCGCCTTTCCCGCCTGGCACACGGGCAGCTCCCGGCACTGCTGACCCCCGCTCTGCCCTGCGTGTCCGGGGGGGGGACAACGGGCACCCCGTGGGGGACACCACGGACCCGGAGCCTCGTGCAAGGCGACTCTGGCAGACTCTGCCTCGGTTTCCCCACTGCCCCCTGCGTGCTCTGGGGGGCACATGGGCAGCGTCCCCACGGCCCCCCGAGCTCTGGACCCCTCTGGAATTCCTCAGGGTGCCACCACGGGGGCACCCATCCCACCCACCTGCAGCCCAGCTCAGCTCCCATGTCCCCAAACTTCCGTGGGCCCCCTCCCCAGCCACAGGGCTGCACGAGGAGGGGAAAAAGAGGGGGGGTCAGCCCCCAGCCCTTTGGAAACTGGCATTTCCTGGGCTCGATGCCAGGATCCAGCCGGGCACGGCCGAGTTTGCCGCCAAATCCTCCGAACTCCCGCGCGGGGCGGGCCGGGGACACGCTCTTGCACAACCCCGGCCAACAGCTCCTTTTATTTTTAGGCTCTTGCAACATTTGACTTTGCCACAGCCACCTGAAACGCTGCCAAGGCCTCGGATGGGCCACAGGCTCCCCAACGTCCTTCCCTGCTCCTGAGCCGCTCCACGCCCCAGCCGTGCCTCAGTTTCCCCATTAGCTCCTTCGACCCACCAGCCCTGCCATGGTGGCGGTGGCAGCGGTGCCACCCAGCCCTGCCGATCCCGAACGGACCCCGAGGGCCCCGTTAAGTGCCCCCGGTGCTCCACAGCACAAGGATCCCACCTGGGAGCTGAGGATGAGGCCAGGACACGGCTCAGTGCGGTGGCTGCAGCTGCTGCGTGTCTGCGGGAGCCGCTGTCCCCGGGTGACACCGTCCCCCAGATGGTCCCTGGCCCGTCTGAGGAGCGTCCTCGGGGTGTGGGAACTGGGCTGGGAAGAGCCAGGACAGCGTCACCAGCCGGGACCTCCAACAGGAGTCAAGGGACAGCCGGATCCTTTAAAGGCAGCGGTGAGCACGGGCACAGACACCAGCTGGTCACCGGTGCTGGGAGAGGTGGCAGCTGTGTCCCGGTGTCCCGGTGCCGGTCGGGTCCCGGCACAGAGCCCAAAACGTCCCCCCCGTGGTGCCCTTTGCTTGCGAGGGGAGGGATGAGGCCAAACTCGTGCCACATCCCAGCCCTGACTGTCCCCAGCGTGGCACCTCTCAGGGCAGAGCAGGCGGCACATCCCACCCTGGCCAGGAGCAGCACCGCAGGGATGAGACATTTCCTGCGGGATGAGCGGATCGGAGCAGTTTAGAGCCAAAACAGGGTGAGGAAAGGGAACCGAAAGGGAAGCACAAGTCCTCGATCGCCACAGACACGTCCGAGCTCAGAGCCCCGGGGACAGCGGCCACCCCTGCGGGCAGCAAGTCAGGGGCAGCTCGGTGTGGAGCCCTGGCAGGGGCTGCTGGAGCGAACAACGGGATGCAGACGAGGAGGTGCTGCCCGTGCACCTCTCACTGCTGGCCACGAGGATTTGGGCTGCCACGGTGCCAGGGGGATCCCCCAGATCCGCCTCTGCTCCGCCTGGCACCAGCCCTGCCAGCAGCCTGGGACAGGAGCAAAAAAACGTGTCAAAACGCCAGTGGCCAAGCGAGGGGACAGCCCCGAGGACAGGCAGTGCCACCGGGATGGTGCCCTGCCCGCAAGGACACGGAGCTCCTCCAGCTCAGGCTCTCGGCTCGGTGCTCAGCCAGACCAGGGTGCCGAGGACTTTAATTGATGGCGAGCCAAGCCACGCCGGGCCTGGAGTGTTTTCTAATCCCAGTGTAATTAATGACCTTATCTTTGGCCAAAGCCATTTAGATTAAGTGGCTGGTGTGATGGGCTCGGCGGCTTCGGCTGCACAGATGGAAGAGCCGCGTTTGTCTGGGGATTAGCGGAGGGCAGATGGAGCGAAGTGCCATTCCCCATCCCCAAACCTCCCGGCACTGACAGCAGCCTGAAACCTGAGACCACAACAACTTTCTCAGCGAGCCCTGGCTGGGACTGGCGAGCGATTCCTGCATTGTTTGTCCCTTCTGCAGGGCCCAGAGCAGCTGGAGGAGGAGCAGGAGCTGGTGCCAGCGCCAGGAACTGGTGTGACCCTGCCAGGAGCTCGATCCCAGTCCCCGCTGGAGACCTTCAGACAGCAGAGGTCCAACACACCAAGGACAGTAACCTCCCTCGGAGAGCACCCCACGGCAGGGATGCTGCCCTGGCTCTGTTTAAATAAACTTTTGTGTCCTCAGCGACAGCCCCACCTCTCCAAGGAGGAAAACTCACCCGTGTTGTGGTGCTGGCAGGATCAGGGCGTGCTTCCTCCTCCCCACTGCATGGACAAGGAAGCGTGGCACACCCTGCTCACCTGGGAGCCGCTGCCCTCAAACCAAGGGGGAAAAGGCCTGGGAGCCCCTGGCCCACCCTGCTCAGCACAGCCCATCCTGAGCAGGCTCCTGAAGAGAACAGGCTACCGTGGAGGAGGAATAACATGTATCCGTGGGGATAACAAAGTTCATATTAAACCGATTAAGGATATTTAATCCATTTCTAACACTGTGGACGTCTGACTGCACTCAGGAGCCGGAGCAGATAATCCCAGCCCTCCTTCCCAGCGATGCCGGCCTGGCCTGGGGAGATGCCTCGACATCTCAGAGCTGTGTGTCACACCCCAGCTCAGCACACGGGTGGCGAACGGGGCTTCATTCCCCAGCTCACACCTCGTCCGTCCAGGCTGGGAGAACACAATTCCCTGCCACGACCTCGTGGCTGTGCGCTCCAGCGCTGGGCTGAGCCCACATCCATGGGTTGAGTCAGCACGGATGGCGAACAAGTCTGGGCTGGAGAAGAGGCTCAGCTGGCACTGCACAGACCCAGCAACACGACCACAGTGCCCAGCTCTGCCCAGCGCCACATTCCCGGCTCTTCCCTGCGCGTTCCCTTCAGTCCCAGCTCCCACACCCCACCACGCGGCCCGAGGAGCCGCCCCACGGAGAGCTACGGGAAGAATTCCATGCCGAGGAACACGAACCGGAGGTTTAATCTAATCCCCACCAAAGCAGGAACCTCCAGAGCCCGCGCCGGCAAATCCACCCAGGCAGCCCTTCCCTGGCAGGACGAGCCCCGGCTCTTGCCACGTGGCGCAGCACAAGGCAAAACTTGCGCTCTACCAACCCCAAACCCTCCCAAGGCTTGCATTTGCCAGGAGAATCCCAAACGCCCTGGAAAGGCTGTCCTGGTTGCACCAGAGCGGCATTCGGGGCACAAATGGCACTCGCATCCTCCAGGAATACTGGGACACCAACTGCCCGGCGGACACGGCACCAGGAATTTGCTGCTCAGTAGCTTGGATTCAAATTCAGGGCCGGTTCCCAGTGCCAAACCACAGCGTAACCCCCCGGGGAATTCTGCCTGAACTAGGACAGGCTCGTCTGTTGCAAACTCGATGAGATCATTCCCAAGTTCCTGTTTAACAGGTGCCAGCTCCTCCTGCACCTGCTGCCTGCACAGGGCTCCCTGCCCCCACCGCGCTGGGAACATCTGCTCAGCTCCCTCAGGAGCTGTGGAAAAGGTGACTGGGAGAAGGAACCGGACCTGGATCTCCTGCCCTGCGCCCAGAGCAGGGAGCCGGGGCCAGGTGGGATCAGAGAGCAAGGAAACGGCGCTTGTTAACAGGGAGGGGAGCCCACAGTAATCCTGCAACTTTATTTGCATATAAAAGAACAACAACAAAAAAATATCCTCTCCACAATAAAGGCAGCCAGAGCTCGCTCGGCTCCAGAGCTGCGCTCCCGGCCAAGCTGGAGGAGTCGGGGTATTTCTGTCTCTGAGATCCACACGACCACATACCAGCAGCTCAGCCATTCCAAGGATGCATCTCTGGCAGGAATTCCCACTTTGCATGGGAGGACGCTCCCAGCAGCCTTGCCCAGCCCTTTCCAGGCAGGGCTGGGGGAGCATGGGAACGCAGCGGGATGAGGCCACATGAAGAGGATCCGATGCAGCCGATGGCCTTTGCCGTCACGCACCTGCCTCATCCCGAAAAAAAAATGACTCAGCTCCTTGGTTCAAGGCTGCCCAGGACTAAGGAGCCTCCTCTCCATGCAGGTGGATGCACAGCTGCTCCCTTTTCCAGGCCTGAGGCTAAGGCAGGCTGCCATCCTCGTCCGAGGTCTCTGCGTCCCCACTGTCCCCCACGGTCCCTCCGGCACGGCCGGACGCCTCCAGCTTCCTCCTCTTCTTCAGGTGGTGCAGGTGGGATTTGGAGCGTGTGTGAGCTGGAGGAAGAGGCAAACAGAGCGTTGAGTCAGTGGAATTTGGAGGAGGAAACGGCCGATCCCCCCAGGCAGGGCAGAGCACCCTCCCTCCCCAGCCTCCCGCACAATTCACTCCCCAAGAAAAGGGAGCTCCCAAACCCTGCCCTGGCTGCTCCTCTGCACACTTCTAGGCCAAACTACCAGGGCTCAGAAGGGGACAAAGCTCCCAAACCCCCTCAGGAAGGACTGAGAGAAGGAAAAACCCTGGTTCTGCATGTGCAGAAGATTCCAGGTTGCCACTCCCAACCAGTCTGCTCCCAACCTCTCCCGGGAGGAGGGAAAGAGTTTCCAAAGAGGTGGCACTTTGCAGGCTGCAGGTGAGGTTGTGCAATTCCCTGCTCCCCATGGAGCGCTGCCAGGATCATTTGTAGGACTGGATCCCTGCACCGCAGCACTGGGAATATCCTGTGCATCCCACAGGGCAGCCAGGGAAGAGCCCTGAGCGTAAATAAACTTCTGAGTAACTGCAGGGCAATGCCCCAGCCAGGAAAGCGCTGCAGCAGGAGTCAGATGGGAACGGAGGGGTAATCCCAGGGATTGGGCTTGGAGCAGCAGGAGCTGCGTTTCTCTGTGAAATCACATCCTTAAGGACAGCCAAACCTCCTTATCAGCGGTTTTATCTCAGGGGAGGCTTTGTCTGACCACCTTGGCGGGGAGGTTTTGCCATTTCCAAGAGATCAGAGCAGCAATTAAAAGCACAAACTTTTCAAGCAGGGCCTTAATTAAACGAGGCTATGTGCTGGCTGAATCAAGGCCCTCGGGTGTTTTCCAGCCATCCTTTTTTCTGCCAAAGGATGAAATCACATGCAAAGCTGCTGCTTTATCACAATGCTGGAGGGTCACCCTCAGCCTGAGATAAAGCCTCACCTCCTGCAATTTGTCACAAGCAACACCAGAGCTACAGTGGCTGAGGAAGCACCAATTGCTGCTGCTGTCTGGGGAGCTGTGCTCTTTAAGTCCATATAAATTGTAAAACCAGATAAAATTTTCAAATCCCCCCAGAGCCAGCGGGGCACTGGGAAGCAGTTCCCAAAACTCTGTCACCTGACCTAAGAAAACAGACCAGAGGGCGGATCCACCCAGCTCCCACGGCTGTTTTCACCCTCCTTTTCCATTTTGCAGGCACAAGTAACATCCAGGGTTTGGAGCATTCTTCTCCCACCATCTGGGGATCTGAGCTCTGCTGGATACAGAGAGCAACAGCTGCTCTTGGCTGAGGGAGGCATTGTCACCATCGATCGGTATCTTGGGGTGACATCCCTAAGGACGTGGAGCTGCAGCTGTGGGGTTTGGGGGGACCTCGAGGAGCTCCCACTCGGTCACAGAACTTGCTGGACCTCAAGGATGACAGGGACCCCGACAGCTTTCAGTTCTGGACAAGCAGAGCTCCTTCCAAGCACCTCCTGAGGCAGCTGAGAGTGGCTAAAATAACAACTGCACTTAACTGATCTCACTGCAAGGAGCCTCCTACTCAGAGCCAGCTCCCGGCTTTGCTTTCAGCACTTCCCCGGCTCAGGAAGGAACAAGCAACTCCCTCAAACCCCACAAGCTGGGAAATTTATCTTTGCATTGTGTCTGCATGCGCTGGTTTTGGCTGGGGCAGGGTTTATTTCCCTCGCAGGAGCTGGTCTGGGGCTGTGTTTGGATTTGTGCTGAGCACAGGGTTGATAACTCGGGGATGTTTTGTTATTGCTGAGGAGTCCTGGAACGGCGTCAAGGCCTTTTCTGCTCCTCACAGCAACACAGAGGGGGCTGGGGGTGCACAGGGAGGTTGGAGGGGACACAGCTGGGAGAGCTGACCCCAGCTTACCCCAGGGATATCCCAGACCACACGGCTCACGCTTCCTGAGGGGAAGAAGGAGGAAAGGGAGGGGCCACTGGGATGCTGGAGTTTGTCTTCCCAAAGTCACGTTAGATGTGATGGAGCCCAGCCTTCCTGGGGATGGCCGAGCGTGGCAAGCAGTGAATTAATTCCTTGTTTTGCTTTGCTTTCCCTATTAAACTTTAACTCAGCCCACGAGTTTTCTCACTTCTACCCTTGCAATTCTCTCTCCCAGAGACAGAGAGTGGGCGAGTGGCCGTGGGGGGCTCGGGGTTAAACCACGGCCCTGCACATCCTGAATTTGGGCAAGACACGGAGATTTACCAGTTTCATTTCTGCAGCCAGTTTCTCCAGGACTTTTTGTTTCTGGCTCCCAGCATGAGCCTCCCAGCACAGATAAATTCACTGACTTAATCTGATTCCAGCTGAGCTCTTTTAAAGTAAGTCTATTGAAAATAGAAAATCCCTTTCTATTACTATTACAGCTAGGAACAGTTAAAAAAAAAAAAACCAAACCACACAAAATAGGAAATACTGGAGAAAACTGAACTATTAAAAACATTAAGAAACTTTCATTCACACAACAGAATTCTAGAAGAGAGAGATTCGATCTGTGCTTTTTGAGGAAGCACCCACAGTGCTGTGAAGGACCAGGAGCCCTGACCTAACACAGCAGCTCTGAGCTCGATGCCACATTTAGATCCCTGGTGTGCTGCTCTCGTGTTTACTGGGCGCTGGGGAAGGGGGGAAGCCCAGGGAAAAGGGGGGAATCCTGACAGATGCTTCCCGTGGCACAGCTCCTGCAAACAATCCTCGAAAGGCCAGGATCACGAGCCGGGGGTCATCCGGCCACAGGGGAGCTGCTCCATCCCTCCACAGCCCTCGCAGGTGCCCCCCTGCCCCCTCTCCGGGCCCTACCTGCCCACTCCCTGTCCCCGATGATGAGCCTGTCGCAGAGCTCACACACGCGCCGGCTCCGCTTGTTCTCCTTCTCGTCCTGCTCCATCCTCAGGGGCTCTGCCGGGGGCTGGCGGCCCTGGAGATCAAATAATTGCCTCAAATCGGTCTCTGCCACGAGAATTTGCCTTTCTGCGCTTGCTTTCACAGATGGGAACTTGCCAGGCGCTGAGGGTGGCAAGGCAGACACCGGAGTTTCACCAAGTGCAGCACTGGGCACTGGGAAAAACGTTCAGCTGAGACAACAAACTTCTACCACTGCAAGGAAATGCCAAGGCCGGGCATGTGAACAGCCAGCCCTGCTCCAGGGACAGAGGGTGTGCCAAGCGAGGGGGCCTGGACACCACAGGGAAGTTGGACACTGGTCCTGTGTTAAACCCAGCTCCCCAGTACCTGGATGAAGCTCTCCACGATCTCCAGGGCAGGTTTCAGCACATCCTCCTCCCACCGCTGCAGATCAGACACCTCCAAGCCATAAACTGGGGGCACGTTGGGCCCAGGACCTACAGAAACACAGCGAGGCAGGTCAGCACCCCCAGCACCCCCTCCCAGCACCCAGGGGGAGCAGAGGGATCTGCTTTTCCCTATCAGCATTCAGAAACCGACAGCACCAGGCTCTCCAGAGCCAAAATCCTCTCCTGCAAGCAGCAGGAACAGCTCAGGACTCAAGGAAGCATCTTCACAGCTGGCTGCCTTCAGGAGAGCGTTCTGGAATCTGAGCATGCCAACAGCCCGTCACAGCAACAACCACCTCACCCCAGCCCTGTCCACAGGAGGCTGAGGGGATGAAAGAGCTGGATCCAGGCACAAAGCCACCACACCAGGCTTACAAGGAGATGCAGGCATGGAGCCTGGCTGAGGGATCTGAGCCCGTGGATTCCCACTCAGAGCTGGAGTGGATTGTGCAGGGGCTGATGCTCCCGGTTCCTGGCAGCGGGACATGGCAGGAGACGCTTTGCTAATGACAAGGGGCAGGTTCACAGCCACCCCTTTGGCCTCCCCTGGCCCAATGCCAGGGCACGGGGCACTGGCTGCAGCCTGGACAGGGTGAAACAGCTGCCACCAGAGAGCACCTGCTCCCCGGGTGACCTGGCTGCTCTCCACGGCTCACCTGCCCTCCGTGGGCACCTGGCTGTCCCTGCCTGGACAAAGCCATCAAAGGCTCCACGTGCCAGTCCCCAGCAGGTGCTGGTTTTATTGCTGTGCCCACAAACAAGCCCCCGACAGGCCCAGCTGAAGCACACCTGCCACCAGAAAGGTGAGCCGAGCCACCCAGCACATGGCTCCGGGAGAGCTTCTGTGCCTCCTTCAAAGTCCATCTTTCTATGACTTGAGTTTCTCCCTGCCTCCTCTTTTTTCCCCCCTTTTTTTATTATTTATTTTATTGTTGTTTTGCCCCTACTGAGCACCTTTCAACAAGTGCCCGGCTCCCAGCTGCTGCTGCTGGCCCTGCTCCAAGGCTGGGGCTGGGACAGGGAAGTCCTGCTGGCTCCCTGCCACCGCAGAGAGCACGGCCCGGGCTCGGAGCAGCCACGGGGCTCCTGCTCCTGATCTGGAGAGCAGCTGTCAAATGTTTCTCCCTGCCAGGAGCATGTGTGGGTGCGTGGGGACCCCCTCCCCGAGCCCCTCAGGAGCATCGGGCAGGATGAGCTGCAGGGATGCCGTGACCATCATCATCTAGCGGTGCCCGCCATGGGGCTGAGCCCCTGCTTGGGATTTTATCCCTCCTGGTGGCACTGCTTCTGGGAGGGGACGGGGTACAGAGGTACAGGGAGCAGGAGCTGGCTCCTGAGTGCCTGGGATGAGAGGCTGTGGGCAGGACACATCTCGGGAGGGGCGGGAGATCCGCTCCGCAACCCAAACCAGTGGGACAGAATCGGGAAGAGCCTCGTGGCAGGATGGGGACACTGGGTGGCTCCTGGAGGGGTCTGGCTGGGAGCAGACTCCCAAACACAGGCTGCCCCAAAGCACCAGTGTCCCCTCTGGAGCTGGAGTGGGGCATGAGGAGAGGTGGGAACAGAGGACTCACGTTTCAGGAAGCGGTTCCGGACCCATTTGTTCTGCCTCCGGGCGTATCTCTTGGTCACCTGCTTGAGGGCCTGGATCCCTTTGGAACAGAGGGATTGAACAAAAGAAAAAGCCCCAAAAGGTCAGTGAGAAGAGGCTGTCGGCTCCAGGGGAGGGAAGTCACACAAAGAAGGGATTTTGTGCTGAGTGGCACGTTCCATGAGAATGGAATTCCATTCATAATTCCATGAGAATTATTTTTCCTGGCAGTCTGGGGGTCCGTGCCTGCACTGAGAAGAGGCTGAGCCCCGACACACAGTGGAGGGGCAGTGGCAGCGTGGGAAGGCTGGACAAGGTACCCCAAATATCCCTGAATAAAGAGTGGCTGGAAAGACCCCAAGCCCTCCACCCTGAAGCTTTCAGCAGGCAGGACAACCTGTCCAAGTGCTGCATTGCTCTCTTAATGCCCAGTTCTCTGCACAGATGGAGCCCAGGACTGCTCACCTCACCCATCAGAGGACGATTTACCACCGTACAACTGCTCAACATTTAGTACCAGGCTTATCAAATCCCTCCTAATCGTCTCCTGAGCAGACACAACAAGCTCCTTCTGTATCAGACTTGTTTTCAGGCCTTTTATCATTTCTGTGGCTTCCACGGTCTCCACCTCCACACTGAACCCTCCTTGGCACAGACGGACTTTGCCTGGGCCCTCCCTGTGCTGAGAGCAGCTCCCCTCCAACATCAGTCCAGGCATCCCGGAATGGAACACACCACCAAAGGCTGCATCCCTGCTGACTGATCCCCACATCCCCTGTCACCACAGTGCTGCTGAAATGCTGAATTCTGCTTCATTGCTCCTTTCCAGCCCTGCTCTCACCCCCCAGCTGGGATCCCATCACCCAGGTGGACCTGCCCCAGATCCCAAGCCACGCTGTGCCCTGTACATCTTGCAAGGAGGCCCGAGGGAAGGGAAGGGCTGTTCTGGGTGTGCTCAGAGAAGCTCTCCAAGCACTGGAAAACGAGTCCCTGCCCCTCTGGGCTGGCAGAAGTGGGAAATGCAGAGAGAAAGGTGCAGCTGGGGCTGTGACCTTGGTTTAGATCATCTCGTGCTGTCACCTGGAGCTGCGTGGGGCACACGGGGTGCTCCTCCCACCTTTCTCCAGCAGCAGGGCACTGGTCTCCGGCGAGCAATTCCCTTCACTGACGAGGTACTCGTGGAATTCCTTGAAGCCAATGGACTGGAAGATGCCGTGCTGGTAATCCTGCCTGGAGAACCAAAGGCAGGGGTCACAGCCATCTCCTGTGGAACAGTGGGAGACCTCCGAGGGAGGAGCAGAGAGGGTGTGGCTGCTCACCCACCGGTTCTCTGCCACCTTCTCCTGGTTGTAGCGGTGGTGGAAGTCCCGCAGCTCCTCCAGCAGCCCCGCAGCCACCATGTCATCCACCCGCTGCTCCAGCCGGGCATCCAGAGCTGCAGGGGGAGAGCAGGACATGCTGAGCCGCGGGGAGCCGTGCCCTCGGGGGGCTGCACAGCCTGCCAGGGCCTGAGTCAGCACTGCCAGGCTGCTGCTCCACCTGAGGAAGGCAGAACCCGGCAGGTCAGGGGAACGAGTTCATCGCTCCCACTGATGCCAGAGGAATTGCTGCCTTCTCCAGGGAGGAGGCTGGGGCCAGAGCAGGGATCAGCCCTTCCTCAGGCAGCCAGGAGCCCGCTCTCACCTGCCTGGTCTGCGTGGAGCCACAAGATGCAGGAATGTGGGTATTTCAGGGGCCCACCTAAGGGCCCCCCGCCTTCCTCCTCCTGCTGCTGCTGCAGGATTTCACTGTGGGGGATCCCAGTCTCCTCAAACACTTGGAGGCTCCTGGAAGCACAGACACACAGAGCTCAGAGGCTGGGTGAGAAGGAGCTTTCCCATTGCCCCAGCAGCCCCGGGGGCTCCAGCACAGGGAACCGCAGACACTCGGCGAGATCCAACCCTCTCACGTGGGAGGAGGGCAGGTCCCAGCCCCCTCCCGTGCCCGGCATCCGCGCACACCCAGCTCCTGGGGGTGCAGGGCTGGCACCCAAGGAGCCCAGAGCACAGCCACCCACTCCTGCCTGGCACCGGGACAAGCCCTGCAGGGGACAGGGATCTGGCTCCAGCCCTGCCCTTTCCAGCCAGGCAGGGCTGCAGGGAAGGGACCAGCGCTGCGATGCTGCCGTGGAGCTTCAGCACCAGCCCAGCCCGGCCCAGCCCAGGCAGGGAGGGAGGTGCAGGAGCTGTGCCCGTGCCCAACCCTCCATCCCCCTGCACCGTGCGAATGGGGTGGGCGGTGTTCTGCTCCCCGGGGCCAGGGCTCGGCTGGGCCGGAGCAGCAAGCCTGGTCTTGCTGCCGTGCTGTTCCCACAGAGCTCAGCTATGTTACTGAGCCAGCAGGGCAGCTCGCTCTTTAAATAGCTCCAGACAAACCCTGCTGCTGCTGCTGCTGGGCCACGGAGCGGGAGCAGCCCCAGAGCACAGCCCAGGACCCCAGAGGCAGCTCAGGCTGGGGCTGCGTGGCCAAAGGGCTCCGATCCCAGGGAGTCCCCAGCGCTCCAAGCACCGGCTAAGAACCCAGGAGCAGCCACCTGGGGTGGGAATGCCCATCCTGCCGTGCTCCCAGGCGCACAGTTCCCTGGGAGAGGGGTGCTGGGCCCTGGCACCTCCTGCCCCTGGCACGCCGAGCTCACCTGGCCACTTTGCGCTTGTCGTGGGGGTGCAGCTTGGCCGCCATCTCCGGGTCCACCTGGCTCAGGCGCCGATGGAGCTCAGCACTGTCCAGCTGCTCCAGCTCCACTTTCCTGTCGCTGGCCAGCCTGGGGGCAGTGCTGGGCTTCTCCTGAGGGGCACAGGACAGCCCTCAAACAAACCCTGCGCCAGGCCAGTGTAAGCAACAAGATCCCCCAGAGCCATGGGGTGAAGGAGGGGCTTTAGGTTCTCCTTGCCCCGCTCCAGCAGGGACAGCACCGTGCCCAGCTGCAGGGAGCCTGCCCTAAACACGGGATTCTCCCTTTCCCAAAGGGATTCACAGCCCCCCGCAGTACCTTGGTGTTGATAAGGACCTTCCAGAGCAGGGACTCGATGTAGTAGTTGGTTCCTCCCACAACAATGGGGATCTTGTCCCGGGCAAAGATATCTTCAATGTGCCAGAGTCAGGGAGCGTAAGCAGAGATGCAGAGCAAGGGGGGAGGGCTGCGGGGAGCAGCAGCCTGGGGCTCACATCCCACTCTCCAGCCCCAGGGAACCAGTGAGGCTGCAGGACAGGGTTAGAGGTGCCCCTCATCTCTCATTATCCTCTGTCACCTCTGCCAGCCACCACCAAAACTCAGGGACACCCCAGGACTGCCAGGGAGGGCAACAGCCAGCACAGATCTTCCCTGGGACTGTCCTGAGGATCAGCTGGGTAAAAGAAGCCCCAGGCCCCTCTCACCAGCAGAATCCTCTGAAAAACCAGAGTTAGTTGGGATGTGGATAGCCCAAACATTGATCCCTCTGGCCAGGGACGGGGGAAGCCCATTCCTACTCTGCCAGCACGAAAGGATATCAGAGGCACGGCTTTGTCCCTGAAATCCACCACGGTGTAGTTGGAGACAAGGGGATCCACAAAGCTGATCATGTGGTGCCTGCAGAGACGCTGCTCCTGCGGGGAAACCTTGTTGGTGATGATGTCCAAGCCCTTGTACACCTGGGGAAGAGAAGAGCCTGTCCTTCACCTCTGCGCACTGACCACTGCTGCTTCCCCCACACACAGCCTGTCCCAGCCAGCCCTGCCAGCCCCTGCTGGTCTCTGGAGCAGGCAGGGGACAGGCAGGGGCACAGCAGGGGCACGTGCCACGTTCAGGCAGGGCAGCGGGAATCCTGCCAAGGCCTGCTCCTGCCAGGGCCGAGCCGCCTCTCTCTGGTGTTTGTTCCTGCCCACAGGAGATGAACCGTTGAGTCCGACCGCCCGTGACTGCTTTCCTGGTTTGATACAACCCTGTAATTAGGGGTGGGAGGGCTGATTGAGTGATCAGAGAGCAGAGTCGGAGCCCGGGCAGTGTCACCAGGCCAGCACAGAGCTCCCAAATGAGGGCCTCCAAGCTGCCACCTCCTCTGCTGCTGCTGCAGCTAAAAGCTCAGGGGTGCTGCTCTCCAAACGTTTCCAGCACAGCACGGAGCCTGGGGTGGGGACAAGGATCACTGCTTCCTGCAGCACACAGAGATCTCTGCCTGCTCTCCCTGAGCCTCATGGATTCAGTGATCCCAGGGGAACGAGGCACTGTCCTGGCCAAGGTACCGAGGTGAGCACAACCAGCAGCATCTCACATGTCTTCGTTCCCAAACTGGGGATGCACAACCTGGGAGGGCACTGCTGAGAGATGCTGGCCCTCAGCTGAGAGCGGAGCAGGGAGAAAAGCCACCCAAACCAACCCCTGGGCAGCATTCCTGGGCAACCTGGATCCCAGCAGAGGCACCACATCCACCCTCCAGGCTGCGTAAAGCACCAGCCACAGCCCAGCCCGCAGACCCAGGCGCTGCAAGGGCTGCAGCTGCCTCAGCTTGGTGTTCCATCAGCAAAGCCCTTCACGATGAGAGCAATTCCAGCCAGGACAAGGGAGGACAGCTCCTCACCCTGCTCCCCACCACAGGCAAACACAATCCTCCTCAGCTGGCAGCTCACAGTGGGGGACATAAAGCCTCTCTGTCCAGCCCAGCTTTGTGGCAAAAGAGGCGCTTTGGAAGGATGTGTTTAGTTCTCAGAGCCTTCCTGCTTAAGAGAAGTCTCCCAGCATGGGATAAACCGGGATGATGGGGAAAAGGACTGGAAATGGCTGCACTCATTTCCTCCTCCATCCCCCCCAAGAAACCACCCCAGCCAGACTTCAAGAAACGAATTTCCCCTTAATCCCCTCTGAGGAGCTGCCAAGCCTCCACCCACTGCTCCCCTGGTCCCAGACAGAAGGACAAGGTGACACGGAGGTGACCCACGGGCACCAGGCACGGAGAGGCAGCCAGGGACGGCGCGAGGTTACTGGAGCAGGGAAGCCCGAGCCCTGCCTGGAGCAGTCATGCGAGCTGCCGGAGCTGCCGGGGCGGCTGAACCAGCTCCGCTCCCGTCTTGCTTCACTCTGGCACTCGGAGCTGGGAGGGCCAGGCCTGGCTCCTGCTCCCATCCCAAAAGGCTGGCCCGGGGGGCAGGAAGCGAGGGGGAGAGGGAGGGCAACCAAAGCCCGCGGAAAGGCAGCTGCCCCAGGGGATGGTGAGCAGGCAGGACAGGCCCACAGGCAGCTCTGCCAAGGTGCCCCGTGGCTGCGGGCAGCCTATCGATCCCCGGGCTCGGCAGCTCCATCCGACACGGGGCTCCAGTCGGCACCGAGAGCCTTCGAATTCAGTGAGCTTTGGCTCCGTGCCTGCTCTCCCCGTTTCCAACCCTCCAGCTCCTCCAGTTCCCACTGCCTGCCTGGAATCACAGCGCACACAGAGGGCTGAGGGGCGGCTCAGAGTCAGCCAGCAGCTCCCAGTGCCGGGCACGGGCACAGCCAGGATACACAGCTCAGGCTGCTATCCCCAGGTTCTCCCGGAGATTAAACACCCAGAGCCTCCCGGAATATCTGGCAACAAGGGCAGGAATGCGGTGTCAGTGTGTGGGCTGGGAGGAAACAAAGGCAGCCTTTTACACACAGGCAGCAAAGCCCGGAGAAGGTTTCCACCAGCTGGCTGTCGGCAGGGCCTCGCACCGAGACGTCCTCCTGACACTCATTTCTATTTTCAGCCAGCGGCTCAGATAAGCCTTTGTTGCTTTCTAAGGCCCCAAAACAGATTAGTGGCAGCCTGGAGCAGCCGGGCTCCGAGACACGGAGCACAAGGCAGCACTAAAGATGCTTAGCCTTGACGGCGTCCTCCCACCTCTGCGCTGAGCCCCCGCGCTGGGCTGGAAGGTCAGCGCTGCCCCTTTGGTGGGGAAACCGAGGCGGGACACACAAACACCCAGGATTCTCAGGATCCGCAGCCCGGGAAGGGCAGGCTTTCCCAAATCTTTGCTCTGCCACCAGTTCCGTGCGTGATCCCAAACTCTGTCACCGTCGGGGAGAAAGCATCGTCCTCGCCCTGAGTGCAGGGAGTGTAGAAGGTGACAGGACAGACTCCAGACACATCCAAGCCATCTGTGGCCGGGAAAACTTCAGGATTTCACAGGGGCCAAGGGATCTCCCAGCTGGAGAGGGACATGGAGGACCCAAACCAAGTGAGGGTGCAAGGAGAGCACGACGGACTCCCTGCCCTGATCCCTGCCATGAGAACGATGTCAGCAAAGGCTCTGGAGATGTCCTGACTCCACACACTGACTGGCAAATGTGTGCTACAGCAACCCCATCACCACTCCCAAGGGAGAAACCCAGAAGGGACAGTGGGACCCAGGAAGGACAGTGGGATCATGAGTGGATGGGCCCCTCATCAAGCTGGCACAGGGATCACGGCATGTTCACTGCCAGGAATGAAGGAACAGGACTGACTTCACCCTGCCTGGCTCTCCAAGGAATCACTTACTCCTCAACAAAACTCATTGGGATAACAAACAGCAACAGAAAGGACAAAAAGAAAGATTAAGAGGCCAGCAGATTAACCAGAGCTCCTGAGCTGCAAGCAGGCAGCAGCTAAGTCTGTAATTTGAGCACAGCGACTCAGAGCCATGACGAAAACACCCTGGAGATGGACAGAGGGGTGCCTGTGTGTGGGAACAGGTGGGCTCGGGGCTCCCCGGCCCCTTCCCCAGCCTGGCTCCCGCTGCAGCAGCTGCCCAAAACACTGCCAGCATTTGTCAGAGCTGCTCAGAGCCCAGCGATGAATGCACAGAGGGGGCTGAGGGCGACACGGTCGCCGGCAGCTGTCAGTCCCGAATGAGCAGCGGGATTTCCAAACCCTCCCGCAAGGACAGCAGGGCCAGCTCTGCGTGGCAGGGGGACACGCCACGGGGAGAACACGGCGCGCCGGGGGGAACAAAGCCGGCGAGAAAGGAGCCCCGGCTGGGGGGCACCGGGGGTCAGCGGAGCGCGGCGGGGGCCGTGCCGGGGGCTGCCGGGCTCCCCCCGCCTCGCCGGCACGCTGCGTTACGGGATAAAGCGGCCGAGCTGCTCGGCCCTGGCTCCACAGTCACGCTAGAATGAGATTAAAAGGAAAGCAGGACAAGAGCCACTCGAGCCCGGATGCCATTGGGCGCCTGCAGCAGGGTCCTCCCCGCGCCCGCATTCCCACAGTGGGGCCTGAGACAAGCGGAGCGCAAAACGCACGCTCCAAAGCGGGAATTCACGGCGTGCCAGGAGGCTCCCAAGGCGCCCGCAGAGCTCGGGGTGCAGCAGGAGCCTCGTGGCCACAGCGTCGTCCAAGCCAGCAGCCGCTTGCCCGGTGTTAAAGACGGGCAAAGCTCCCGCGCTTCACGTTTTGCCCTCTCGGGATTTCAGTTCAGCGCAGACCTCAAACGCTCTTTCCCCAAGGGAAACATTCCATAAAATTACTCTCTGATTGCTTGCCCCACATTCAGGAGACTGAGTTTTTAAATTTAGCTCACTGGGACACAAACAGTGACCAGCAAGAGCAGGAAACAGGGGAGGTGAGCACGGGACAGCGGGAGTTGATCTCTCAGCAGCACAAAGGGAGCTGCTGGCAGAAAACACCTTTTTACATAGAATAATAAATACATTTAACATTAAACTTGATGGAAAGCTCAGATGCTATAGGAAGGGAACAGTGAGTGTGGATCATAAAGCAAATATTTTGCTAAACAACAACAAAATTGTTATTCTTGTGGTGGCTGCAGTGTCCATCCTGTGACAAAGCTCTTGCAGCCAGCTGAACAAAATTAGGACCAAAAAAAGCGTTTTGCCTCCTCAGTGTTGACTTACCCCGACCACACAACTGATATATTCCACACTGCTGCTTGCAGTGAGAGATGAGACCACAGACACTGTCACTGGTAGGTAGAAAATATAATTTTTAATGCTCTTTCCCAAATCTCTCGGTGTCCCTTTGCTGATGTCAGAGGATTCCACCCTTTGGTGCTCACTACCAAATAACTTCAGCTGCTGCTTCCCCTTATTCAACCCTTTACACCTCTGTGTAGCTTCTGGCGGCTTAAAATTAAAACACCTTCGCTCTGGTTTCATTCCAAAAGGTGAATTTATTGGGGATGGGGGGCTTAAACAAACACTCTGAACAAACTCTGCAGTTTTGGTTGTGCCGCCGCGCTCAGAGCCCACAGGGCACCGTCCCCCAAGAGCGGGAGGGGAAACAGAGACGCTGCTCACACAAACCAAACAACTGCCCACTGGGACAGGCACTGGGACTGGGGAACTGGGGAACTGGGGAACTGGGGAACTGGGGACAGGACAAGGGCACCGGGACAGGGACACTGGAGCTGGAACAGGGACACCGCGACAGGGGCACCACGACCAGGGCAGGGACACCGGGAGCGCATTCAGCGGGCACGATCCATCCCGCGGGCTCTCCCCTACAGGGACCGGGACACAGGGCCCGGGGGAACCAGGGGGAGCCGGCCCGGAGCCTCCGGGGCTGAGCTTCTCCAGGCCCCGACCGGGCCCCGCTGCCCCTCCAGGCCCAGCCCGGTACAGCCCAGACCGCGCCGGTGCAGCCCAGCAGGCCCCGGTACAGCTCGGACCTCCCCCGGTACAGGCCGGACCTTCTCCGGTACAGCTCACCCCACTCCCGGTGCAGCCCGGGCCGCCCCCGGTGCAGGCCGAGCCGCCTCCCAACACCCCGGCCCAGGCCCCGGCCCCGGCGGGGCTCCGGGCGCGGCTCCTCCCCGGCCCAGGCCCGGCCGCGGCCTCCCCGGTGCCCGGC
>VZTE01003368.1:248188-262290 GCA_013397775.1 Eulacestoma nigropectus
CGGTGTCGCTCACGCCGATCCCGGTTGCAGGAGAGCCGCGAGCGGCTGTCGGTGTGCAGCAAGTTGTGCTACGCCGTCGGGGGGGCTCCGTACCAGATCACGGGCTGCGCCCTCGGCTTCTTCCTCCAGATCTACCTCCTGGACGTGGCGCAGGTACGGCCGCGTTGGGGCTGGGCTGGGGGGCGGGATTGGCACTGGGGCTGGGGGTCCCGGAGCTGCCGGCGCCGCTTTGCCCGGGGGATGGGGCTGCTCGGGGCTCGGCAGTGCCCCGACCCCCGCCAGACCCCCGGGGGCTGCGGGTTTCCCCCGGGCCGGTCCCACGCGTGGTGTTGCCGTGCGGCCGCTCCGCGCTTGGGATCCCCACGGGACAAAGCGGGGTCGTGGTGGCTGTTTTTGGGGGGGCACGGGACCCGTCCTGGGGACCCGCAGCGTTCCGGGTCGGTGTGAAACACTGGGGAAAAGGAAACCGGGGGGGGAGAGCCCGTGGGCTGCCTTGTGCTGGGTTTGGGGAACTCTGCTCTGAGCTGCGGGAATTCTGTGTCGAAAGAGCGTGGTGGGGCAGCGCTCGGAGGTACTGGGAGCCTCAAATCCCCCTGAACGAGGGGGAGAGACCGAGGGACTGCTCCCAAATGGTGGTGGGGTCACAGTAGGTAGGGTTGGGATGGTCCTGAGGGGCTCAGGAAGGGCAGCTGGGAGCACCGGGGCTTTGCAGGTCCTGACACAAGTTCTTCCTCCCGCAGGTGGACGCTTTCTATGCCTCCATCATCCTGTTTGCGGGGCGAGTCTGGGATGCCATCACGGACCCCATGGTGGGCTTCTTCATCAGCAAAACCTCCTGGACCCGCTTCGGCCGCCTGATGCCCTGGTAAGAGCTGCCGGTAGCACCCTGCATTCCCTGCCTGATGTGTCACAGCTCTTCCAGTCACCTTTGGGTGTCCCCTGGCATGAGGCGTGCAGGGCAGGACGTGCTGATGCCCTGGCTCACCCACATGAGGTGCCAAGAGGTCCGAAAAGCCCCGGGTGCCACCAGCAGCTGGGAGGCCTCAAGTTTGTACCTGTTGCCCTGGCCTGACCCGAGCTGGGCCTGGGTGACCTCAGTGTCACAGCACCTGCAAGCTCCAGCGTCCCTGCCACCGCGCTGGACTTTGTTCCTGTGGTGGCTGCAGAGCCCTGGTGGAGTGGCAGGGCCGTGCTGGCAGCCGGAGCAGATGGCATCAGAGCCACAGGGAGGAGGGACAGGGGGGGTGCGCGTGGTCGATCCGTGGCGGGGGTGGAAGCGATGGCTGACAGTCACCAGGGTGCTCCCCGGCCAGGGAAACGGCTGTCATGGATCTGGGTGTCTGCACGTGGATGCTCCCGCCGCCCTCGGGAGCTGGGTGAAGGAGCAGGCGGGATGGGCTTTGTGAGCCCCCAAATGGCTCATGCCCGCACCCGGGGCAGGCTGAGGACGTCCCTGAACACCTGTTCCTGCACGGGATGGGGAGCACTGCCGGGCGCTAATGCCCGAGTGCGGACAGGGTGGCTAAAATAACCCCGCGCGCCTGTGGGATCGCTGGAATACAGCCGGGGTGGGCATGGGGGGAGTGGAGCTGGAGGGACGCGGCCCTTTCCCCCGCAGATTATACCCTCTGCTTCCCGGCTTTCCTGGAATAGCTCTGGGCAGCAGCAGGCAGTTGTTGAAGGCAGGATCCACACGCGCGTGGCCTGAAATAGCTTCTCCCTGCCTGCAGCAGGGTCTGGGGTCGGAGATTAGCGCGGGGCTGGCCGGGCGTGCGGCAGGGCTGTGTGGGATGGCTCCGCTGGCCCTAATCTCGAGGCAGGGGGTGGGACTGAAGTGGCCGCATTCCTCCGAGCAGCTCCTGCTTCGTTAAAATTAGCCAGAGCTGTCGGCTCGCCCTGGGCCCCTCAGCAGCGCCGGGGCAGCCGGAGCTCGCTGCTGCTGTGCCTGGCTCAAGGGCTGCCCGCTGAGTCCAGTTTGGATGGAGTCGAGCTGATTTTCAACCTCTTAAACCCAGGTTTTTCTGGCTCTGCGGGGCACCGCAGCCCCAGGCTGGTGTTGCTGCTGTGGCTGCAGAGCTGCTGGCGCTGCCTCAGTTTCCCTGAGTGCAAAGCCAGGAGCTGCAGGCACTGGGGTGGTCTCGGAGGCTGCTGCCTGACCCCAACCCTCAACACCTGCGAGGTGACTGGGCCGCGTGTGAGGTTTTAGTGCTCGGCTCTGAAGGGGCTGATCTGTGGGACTGAGCCCAGCTGGCTCCAGCACAAAGCCTGTGGCCGCTCCAGTCCCTTGGAAGGGAGAGGAGACCTTCCCTGAGGGCCATCACCTCTCTCCCTCTCAGTGCTCTCTCTTTGAAACACTTCTTGGCACATTTCCTTCCCCCAGCTCATCCCCTGGCCGCTTCCTCCTCTCCCCCAGCCTCATGGACGTCACTCTGTCCCCAGCTCTGAGCAGGGATCCGCATTTCCTTGACCACCGCGGGCTTCCCTCTGACTAAACTTTTCCTTGAGCTGTCGGTGACGGAGAAACCCCCGGCTTTCACCTTCTCCGGGGGCAGCAGCCGCTTGCAAACAGTTAAAGCCGGCCGGGAAGGGATGTGCGAGCGGCACAAAGGAACACACCATCGAGCGGGGCCAATGAGCGCCGGGGCGCGTCACGGCAGCCGCCTCCGAGCGCGCCTTAATCACCTCGCCCCGGGTCAGGGGTTACTCCCAGTCACTCCTCTGCCTGCCAGGAGCCGTGGTCCGCCCCGGCCGGAGCTCAGCTGCCCGGTGCCGGCGGTCACCCACGGGGAATTGGCACATCTGGCGCTCACGCGATGGCGAGCGTGACGCTGTCGTGCCGCCGCGCCGCTCTGGTGGTTTCATTCAGCGTTTTGGCTCCACGTTTCCCTTGGCTCCGCGTATGTGAGCCGAGATAAGCGGCAGCGAGGAGGGGCTGGAGCTGCTCGGCGCTTTCCTCCCCCCTCCTCTTCCCCGACGGGGTGACGTGGGCGCGGAAAAATGTGCATGTGTTGGGTCCTGTGCAGTGCCTGTCGCTGCTCTCCGTCCATGGGGTTTCTGTTTCTCGCTTCCTCCCCGACTTTAAATTTAAGCTTTGCGTCCTGTGCGTCAGCCCGGGTGGAAAGATCTGGCTGTACCCTGGCAGTGAAGGGCCAGCCCTGGCCGTGAGCGGCTCTGTCCCGTGTCCAGTTCTGCTGGGCTCGCTCCAGGACGCAGCCTCTGTCCCGGGGTCTGTGGAGCGCAGGGTGCTCGCAAATGCCCCAGCAAAATCCATCTCCTAAACAGATGTGGGTTTAACCTCGACACCTGGCTCGCTTCCCTGCTTCCTTCTCCGGTGCTCCCCTGAGTGATGGGGGGCCCTGGGTGCCTGTGGTGTCCCCGGGGTGCTGGTGCAGGGCAGAGCTGTGCCCTGGCAGTCCTGCAGCAGGATGAGGGTTATGAGATCCGCTGGATGAAGAGGGCGGCCGCCCTTGCTGGCAGATCCTGCAGGAATTGCTGCCAAGGCCCAGCACTTGAGCAGTCCCCTCTGATCCTCTGTTGCATTTTGCATCTGCTGTCCCTGCTCCCGCAGCTCTGGAAGGCTGGGCAGAGGTGGAGAGAGGAGGTTTGTCCATTGGTGGTTTGCTCCATTGCTGCCAGCAGAGCAGGGCTGACCCCGGGACCAGGGCTTGGGAGGCCTTGGCAGCAAAGCCAAGCTGGTGAGAGGGTTTTGGCTGCTGGGGAGCAGGGCTGAGCTGCCTGGCTGCTCCCCAGCTTCTCCCTAGCCCTTGCCAGGATGAGGGAGGTGTTAAGATCCTGCTGAACACAACAGTGCTGCCTGGGGGAGAGGTTGGGGCCGGGGGTGGAAGCTTGAGGGCAAGAACAGATCAATCACTTCTGTGGAAGATGTCTCTGTTAGTGCAAGGCAAGCCCTTCCCTGGAACTCTTGAGTCAGCTCTTCCAACCCTGTGAGACCTGAGCTGCTGCCTCCAACCTGGTTTGGGTCACCCCTGGGGCAGCTGAGGAGCCCCCAGATCAGATGCCTGAACCCCACGGGATGCGGGGAGAGCTGGGCCGGTCAGGCTGTGCCCACAGGGCTGACCCTTTGTTCTCTCAAAGGATCATCTTCTCCACCCCTTTCGCCATCATCTCCTACTTCCTCATCTGGTTTGTGCCGGACATCTCCACGGGACAAGTGATGTGGTACCTTGTCTTCTACTGTGCCTTCCAGACCCTCGTGACGGTGAGTCAGGCTCTGCTCACACCGGGCTGGTGGGCGAGGGATGGGGGGTGCCAAGCCCTGCCTGCCCCTTGCTGAGCTGCACAGAGGGACAGATCCCACCCTGCCCCAGGTCCCCTGAGCTGTTCCATCCTCCCTGAGCCAGTTCTCCTCGTTCCCTTGCAGTGCTTCCACGTGCCTTACTCAGCACTGACCATGTTCATCAGCAGGGAGCAGAGCGAGCGGGACTCGGCCACTGCCTACCGTAAGAGCCCCCCCCTTCCCTTTTTCCCCCCCTTCCCTTTTCCCTTTATCCCTTGGGGATTTGGAGGGAGCTGTAGCACAGCTGGGCTGGCTCATTTCTCCCTGGGAAGGGCGGTGAGTGGCATCTGGGGATGCTCTGCTGTGGACAAGGGCTGTGCTCAGTCCCGCTGGCCTCTCCCTCCAGGTATGACCGTGGAAGTGCTGGGCACCGTGCTGGGCACTGCCATCCAGGGCCAGATCGTTGGCAAAGTGGACACTCCCTGCATCGAGAGCCCCTTCTTCTTCGGCTTGACCAACTCCTCGGTGGCCATGGAGGAGCTGAACATGACCCACGACACCGAGTCGCTCACAGACACCGTAAGCTGGGGATCCCCTGCCGTGTTCTCCGCTCAGACCGGGCTTGTTCCCGGGATGAGCCCCGTCCCTGACTGCTGCTCCCTCTCTTGCACAGAGAAATGCCTACATGATCGCCGCGGGGGTCATCGGGGGGCTCTACATCCTCTGCGCCCTCATCCTGCTGCTGGGCGTCAGGGAGAAGAGAGGTGAGGCTGGAGAGGGGATGGAATGCTCTGGCTGCTGTTCCTTCCTCGCCAGGGGCCTGGCTGAGCTCTTGGCCCCTCATCTGTGGGTCAAGCCCCCAAGGAGAGGGGCAGGTGGAGCTGAGCTCTGGGTCTGGGGAGGTGCAGCAGAAGGGCAGGAGGCCAGAGCACCTCTGGGGTCTGTTAGGCACGGCCATGAGGACTTAGCTCTGCTCTGCTCTGCCAGAGATAACCTTTATCTCGCCCATTTTTGGCTGGCCAAGGTTGCCAGTGCCAACCAGGGCATCCCGGGGGGATGTGATATCCAAACTTCTGTCCTTCCCTGTCCCTCCTTATCCTGGGGGAATCAGCCAGGCCGCTCCATGGGGCTGAGGGAGCCTCGGGTGAGGGCAGGGCTTGCCCTGACCCCCTTGGGCTGGGATGCTGAGGGTGGGCAGGGGTTGTGGAGGGCGCTGAGCAGCGGGATGGGGCACCCATGGGTGCTGTTTTGGGGAGGGTCTAACGCTGGGCTGATCTCTGCTCCCCAGAGTCCTCCAAGCTGCGGTCGGACGAGCCTGTCTCCTTCTTCCAGGGGCTGAAGCTGGTGATGAACCACGGGCCCTACATCAAGCTCATCGCCGGCTTCCTCTTCACCTCGCTGGCCTTCATGGTGAGCTGGAAGGGCTGGGGACGGGGAACAGCGCGGGGGTGGCTGTGGGGACGCTCCCAGGCGCTGGGAGCACGTGCTGGGCGCGCCGGAGCTGCCCCGGGCAGAGGGAGGAGGATGTGGCCCCGTGCCCTCGGTGAATGGCCGCTTTCTTCCCCTGCCTGCGCGGGGGGTGCAGCTGTGTGAGCACAGATGTGTCCCCCCCTGAGCCCTGTCTGCCTTCTCCACAGCTGCTGGAGGGCAACTTCGCCCTCTTCTGCACCTACACCCTGGGCTTCCGCAACGAGTTCCAGAACATCCTGCTGGCCATCATGGTGGGTGCGGGCCTGTCCTGGAGCCCTGGGGGGCCGGGGCTGTGGTGGGCTCCAGCGGGTGCTGCCTGGGAGCTGGCGTGGGATGGGGGCTCCACGGGCTGAGGGGAGGGAGGCCGTGATGCTCTGCCACAGCAGGGACAGCGATCAGAGCTCCCCCAGGGATGAGGGGAGGGAGAAGAAGCTGCCAAATGTCCTGCAAGGGCCGGGTGGGTTGGCAGGAACAGCGGGGCTTTTGTTCCTGTGGGAACAAGGCCACGGACAGGGGAGACCAGGAGCCATGGGAGCCTTTTGTCCAAATCCTGCCACTTGTCTCCCTCCCCTCCCCGCTTTGAGAAAAGGATCTCAGTGTTTACTGCCGGGAACACGGAGCAAAACAGCTCCTTGAGAGCTCTTTCCAGCTTGCCCCATTCCTGGAAGCGCTTCCTGCCGTCTCCTCCATGGGGTGAGAAGGTCCAAGGTGCCACGGTGCCCACAGAGCCAGGCTCCTGGCCACTCTGTGTGCAGGCAACAAGGTCAGGTCCCTTCCCAGCACCGAGGATCGAGTCAGATCCTCCCTCTGTCGGGGCAGGTGTGGCCCCAGCACCCTGCACTGGGGGAGGAGGTGGCCCCACACGCCACGTGTGGCTTTGTGCCAGCCCCGGGAGCACGCGGCAATCACAGGAGCTGGAAGCGGGAGGGGAGGAGACTGTGCCAGGAGCTGTTCCTTGCTGGGAAGGGCCAACGTGTGACACCATGACCCTTCTCTTCCCGCAGCTCTCGGCCACCTTGACCATTCCCTTCTGGCAGTGGTTCCTGACCCGTTTTGGGAAGAAGACAGCTGTCTACGTGGGCATCTCGGTGAGTGTCCCCTCAGATGTGGGGCGCACGTGGGGATGGTCTTCACCGCACGGGATGAGCAGAGTTCCCCCAAAAGAGCCCAGAGCTGGGCAGGGGCTGCTGCTAATGACGGTTTGGTGCCTGTCCCTCCTCCTGCTGTTCGTGCTCTCCTGGGTGTGCCCAAGGCCAGCAGCAATGGCGCTGTGGGGCTCGGGGAGGGACGCTGCACCTCTGGTTCCTTGGCTGTCCCCGCAGTTGGAGGGCCGGGATATGCGGGAGGGGGAAAAGCCGGGAAGGCTGGGCCAGGCCCCGCTGATGCCAACCTGGTCTCTGCCCCCTCTCCAGTCTGCCATCCCCTTCCTCATCGCCGTGGTTGTCCTGGACAGTAACCTCTTTGTCACCTACGTCGTGGCCGTCGCCGCCGGGATCAGCGTGGCGGCCGCCTTCCTCCTGCCCTGGTGAGTGTGAGGGGCTGCTGCTCCCAGCACCGCACCCAAGGGCTGGGCAGGGTCCTTCCAGAGCCTGCCAGAGGGGCTAAAAACCCTCAGAAGGCTTTCCTGCAGTGTTTTCAGCCCCAGGTGGGGCTCCTGGGGGAAATGCTCTCAGCAGAGAGGAGGTGCTTTGTTGTGCCAGTCCTGGTGTTCACCGCCCCTCTCTCTGCACAGGTCCATGCTGCCAGATGTCATCGATGACTTCAAGCTGCAGCACCCCAGCTCCCACGGCCACGAGGCCATCTTCTTCTCCTTCTATGTCTTCTTCACCAAGTTCACTGCTGGGGTCTCCCTGGGCATCTCCACGCTCAGCCTGGAGTGAGTTCCTGCGTGGGAGCCGAGGGTGGGCAGGGAGGGAGGCACTTCCCAAGCTCTGGGAGGGAGTGATGGGGTCTAAATCCAGTTGTTGCTCCAAAGCTCTCTCCACAGGGACCAGTTCACCCCCTCCAAACCCCGTTTCCTTTGCCTGAAGGTGCCTTTCTTGCCCACAGCTTTGCAGGGTACCAGACCCGGGGCTGCTCCCAGCCTGGCCAGGTCAACTTAACCCTGAAGATGTTGGTGTCTGCTGTGCCCGTGGGGCTGATCCTGCTGAGCCTGCTGCTGTTCAAGCTGTATCCCATTGACGAGGAGAAGCGGAAGAAGAACAAGAAAGCCCTGCAGGATTTAAGGTGTGTCAGGCAGCAAACACGGCTGTGTGGGGGTGTGTGTGGGGGCACGATCAGGCAGGTTGGGACACACTGTGACTTGTCCAGGAGTCTTCCAGGAGCCATGGGTGGTGGCGTGAGGGAAGGGCTGACTTGTTTTCCCAATCCCAACTTCCAAAGGGATGGTGTGAAGTGTTGGGAGATCAGCGGGAACCAGCCCCAGCTGCCAGCCAAAACTCGTGTGGGGGATGCACGAGGTGCTGGCGTCCCTCTGGAGCCCTTTGGAAGCTCCTGTGCCCCAAGGCAGATATTACTGGGGTGCAGACCTTGCTTCTATGGCTTAATCCATGCCTCATTCCCAACCCTTTCCCCCAGGGACGAGAGCAACAGCAGCTCCGAGTCGGACAACACAGAACTGGCCAGCATCGTGTGACCCCGGCTGGGTCTGTCTGCTCACACTGGGGCTGCCCAAGGACTCGTCCCCTCCGGGCTGGCCCAGCCCGGTGCCACCGGAGGTGCTGGAGGAGCCGTGTGGAGCATCCCCCGCCCCGAAGTCGGGATCTGTGCCCGTGCCATGCCTCGTGCGGGGCGCGCAGAGCGCTGGTAGTGTACATTACACACGCTGGGGAGCCTCGCCAGAGACAAGCGCTCTCCCTGCCGGGCTCTGGAGGGCAGGGAAGCCCGGATGGGGATGGTTTTGCCTGGAACAGCCGTGCCCACTGCCCTGCCTGGGGGTGATTGTTAGTGTACATTACACTGTCAGTGTGCCCGCGCCCAGGACGTGAGCTCACCTCTGCTGTCTCTACAGAGGGCACTAATGTGGGAGCTGCTCTTTTTTTTTTTTTCTTTTTTTTTTTACAGAGCCTAATTAACTTAATGATGTAAATACGGAGCTGTTTCCTGTTTGTATATATCTGTACAGAACCCAAACCCGAGGACCTGTTAATATTAATTTACATAAAAGTGGGGGAAGTCGGCAGCGAGTGTGAAGGATTTTTTTTTTCTCTCGCTCGGCCGGGATTTTTCACGGCTGTCAGCAAGCCCAGGGTCCCTTTACACGCCACGGGGTGCAGGATTGACTTTTCCTGAGCTGTGGTGCAGGAATGCCATAATCCAGGCAGGAGGCTGTGCTCAGCCCCTTGCCCCCGTGCAGCTCCTTGCTCGGTGCTTGTGTCGCAGCCATCCAACAAAGGCTCCATTATTTCCTCCTTTTCAAGGGGGGGACGGGGGGGTGGAGGGAGGAATGAAATCAAAGTGCTGCCAGCGGAGATGGTGAACTCAAGGCTGGAAACAGGAGAGGCAGCTGGGGAGCGGAGAGAAAGGGAATGAGGGCTGTGGGTGACACTCGGCGCTGGCTGCCGGGGCAGAGTGCCGGGGGAGCGCTAATCCCCCTGGATATTTATACCGTCCTCTCGCATTCCCTGCTCCCACGGCAGGAAGGGGGAGAGCCCTGCCCTCCCCGACGGCTCCAGCAGCAAGTGTAACTTGGGAAAAGGGGGCTGGAATCAGCGTGGGGAGGGGGCACCGGCGGTGGAGCAGTGAATTCCCAGCTTGTGCTGGCTCCGCTCTGTCCCCAGGGCCACTGCACCAGGGGCCGGGGCTGCTGCCTTTTGTTGAGCACATTGGTCACACCGAGAAGTTGGTGGGGCCGGGGCTGAGCTGGGAGCCGGGGGTTTGGGGGCAAGGATGGCTCGTCCTTTGTTCCACATTTGGGTACAAAGGACAGGAATGAGGATGGGGTTTAAAGAGAGCCAGAGGGATTAGCTGGGAATGCTCAGCCGGGCCCCACTCTGCCCCCCCATGGCCATGGAAAGAAGGCAGAGGGATGGTGTGGGGAGGCTGGGAGCTGCCTTTGGGCTGAGCAGGGCTACGAGGCAGCACTGGCCGGGGCTGGGGTGCTCCCTGCCTTCCCAGGGATGGAGCCTGGGACCAAGGGACGTGGGCAGGACAACAGGGGGACAAAGCCAGCGCTCTCTGCAGCCCCTGTGGCGGGGCAGGTGGGTGTCAGGAGCACCCTCTGCAAGAGGAGGAGGAGGAGGAAGGCTGCAGCCAACACAGAGCTCAGGATTGTTGGGAATGTTCTGACCCCTGCCCTGCTCCTGGCCGGGGTTGCCGGGAGTTATCCCGGCCGTTGCCACGACCTGGCTGCCTCCGAGGGGTGTGGGCAGCGCTGCTGCCTCCAAGGATTTGAAAGATTGCTGCGAGCCTTTGGTTTTTTTCAGAGAGTTTCAACAGAAAGAAGGGACATTTCATTCTTTGCCTCCTTGTTTTCTTGGCTCTGTGGAGTTCACGAGGAGGAGTCTCCGTTCGGGTTTTTTTGCAGCCAGCCCAAGAGACTAAAACCATACGGAGGAGCCTGGACATTCCTCGCTGAGCACACCTCTTCTGTTTGAGGCTCTTCAGAAAATGAGATGTGTGGGGGGAAGGTGACCGTGGGATGGGAGTTGATAACACTCGAGCCCTGGGCAAAGCTCCAGCCTGGGAGCAGGGATCTGGCTCCGGTTGTGGTTGCAGAGGGTTTCACTCCCAGCATGGAGAAGAAAATGGGTGGTGAGAATCGCACGGGGCGGTGCTGCCTACAGCTGTGCTCTGGCTTAATCCTCACACACCTTGGGCGTGGAGCAAAAGCATCCGAGTGCTGGGAAGAACCTCCCTGCACAGCTGGGGTGGCAGGGCTGCCATGCCCTCCAGGTGAGTGGCAGGGAAGCAGAGCCAGGAGGTGGAAAAGGCGGGGTGCCAGCTGTCTGCTCACACCTGTGGGGCTGCTGCCCCTCAGGGCACACGGGTTGGGGCCGTGCCTCCCAGGAACCGGCTGCCAGGGCTGGGAATCGGCCCCAAATCCCAGCTGAGGGGCTCCAACAGGCTCCTGGGCCAGCCCTGAACTTGGGGAGCCTGTGCAGGAGGGGAGCAGAGGGTTTCTGGTCTGCTCGGGGGGGACCAGATGAGTGCTGAGGGGACAAAAATCAAACAAACATCAGCTGGGAGCTCCAAAAGGCAGCACATGAACCTGCAGAATTCCATCCTCTGGCACCAAGAGGCAGGAATTCTGGCTGAGGCAGACGAAGGCAGGAGGAGTGACTGCAGGGACGGTTCCCGAGGTGAGAGCAGCCACGCTGAGCCTGTTTACCCTGCAGGGAAAAAGTGGAAGTGTGAAGAGTCTCTCCTCGAAGACGGTGAGGAATAACCCCCCCTCCTTATCTGCAGGGAACGGGCAAAAAGCCTCGGCTTTATCTGGCAGCAGGATTTGTGAAACATTCCAGTGGCTGCTGCTGGGGACGGATTTCCCCAGGCTGGAAGGACCCACGAGCAGCAGGAATCGCCCAGGGCTGGTTTCAGACACTTCCAGCCGAACCAAGCACGGGTTCCCACAGAAAGGGGTGTCACCCCAGAGTCCCCAGGGAGGCTGGATCACGGGACAGATCCAGCTGGAAATGAGCTCAGCCTGGGAAGCTCTGGGAAGGAGAAGCAGGAATGCAGGGCTGTGCTCAGGACAAGTGCTGGCCGTGGGGAGCAGATCCATGTCCCTGACTCGCTGGGCTCTGTCACCACCTGGGGACAGCGGAGTTAAGCCAGGCCAGCTGAGCAGGATGGGTGTCACAGCTGTCCCCGGGGGTCACCCTGTCTGTGCTGCCAGGCTGAGGTCACTCGCTCCATCTGCAAACACAGGCCGAAGGCTACTGGCGTGTTTGGGTGGGCTTTGGTTAATGTTTCGCAGAAGCCACTGTTCCCAAGGTTGTTAGCAGCCCCAGGACTGCTGCACTCGGACAGAAACGATGGGGCAGTGACGTGGTTTCCTACTGGGAAAAAAAAAAAATCCATTTTCCCAGGAATGAAGCTGGGCTGCAGCTTGGACAGGAGCCCTCCTTCACCCCACAGCAAGGGACAGGTGCCCTCCTCACCCCACAGCTCGGGACAGGTGCCCTCCTCACCCCACAGCTCGGGACAGGTGCCCTCCTTCACCCCACAGCAAGGGACAGGTGCCCTCCTCACCCCACAGCTCGGGACAGGTGCCCTCCTCACCCCACAGCTCGGGACAGGTGCCCTCCTTCACCCCACAGCAAGGGACAGGTGCCCTCCTTCACCCCACAGCAAGGGACAGGTGCTCTCCTCACCCCACAGCAAGGGACAGGTGCTCTCCTCACCCCACAGCAAGGGACAGGTGCCCTCCTGTGGCTGCAAAAAGCCAAAGGCTGCTGTCTAAGGGACACAGAATCACCAGGTTGGAAGAGACCTTCAAGATCATCCAGTCCAACCCATGCCCCAGCACCTCAACCAGTGAGTGCGGGGAGCTCCGGGGAGCTGCAGCCCGGCTGGGAAGGGTGCGGTGAGGGCAGTGCGGGTCCTCCTGGGCTCTGTGCGCTCTGCCAGGGCCCTGCGGGGATGCTCGGAGGGGAGGGGGATCCCGGAGGAAGGGAGAGAACCGTGAGCTGCGTGTTCCCCCATCAGCCACAGGCAGCTCCCACCCGCCGGCCGCGCAGGGAAACCAAACCCTCGGCGGGTTTCGGGTGCCGGGAGCGGGAGAGCCTCACTGGCTACCGGGAGAGCCTCACTGGGTGTCGGGAGAGCCTCACTCGGTACCGGAGAGCCTCACTGGGTGTCGGGAGAGCCTCACTCGGTACCGGAGAGCCTCACTCGGTACCGGAGAGCCTCACCGGGAGTCGGCAGAGCCTCACTGGGTACCGGCAGAGCCTCACCGGGTGCCGGGAGAGCCTCACTGGGTACCGGCAGAGCCTCACTCGGTGCCGGGAGAGCCTCACCGGGTGCCGGGAGAGCCTCACCGGGAGCGGCAGAGCCTCACTCGGTACCGGCAGAGCCTCACTCGGTACCGGAGAGCCTCACTAGGTGTCGGGAGAGCCTCACTCGGTACCGGAGAGCCTCACTCGGTACCGGAGAGCCTCACCGGGAGTCGGCAGAGCCTCACTGGGTACCGGCAGAGCCTCACCGGGTGCCGGGAGAGCCTCACTGGGTACCGGCAGAGCCTCACTCGGTGCCGGGAGAGCCTCACCGGGTGCCGGGAGAGCCTCACCGGGAGCGGCAGAGCCTCACTCGGTACCGGCAGAGCCTCACTCGGTACCGGAGAGCCTCACTAGGTGTCGGGAGAGCCTCACTCGGTACCGGAGAGCCTCACTCGGTACCGGAGAGCCTCACCGGGAGTCGGCAGAGCCTCACTGGGTACCGGCAGAGCCTCACCGGGTGCCGGGAGAGCCTCACTGGGTACCGGCAGAGCCTCACTCGGTGCCGGGAGAGCCTCACCGGGTGCCGGGAGAGCCTCACCGGGAGCGGCAGAGCCTCACTCGGTACCGGCAGAGCCTCACTCGGTACCGGAGAGCCTCACTAGGTGTCGGGAGAGCCTCACTCGGTACCGGAGAGCCTCACTCGGTACCGGAGAGCCTCACTAGGTGTCAGCAGAGCCGCGCTGCCCGGGGCCGGCTCCCGAGCCGTGACCATCTTTGGTAGCGCAGCCGGGGCAGGAAGCGCCGGCGGAGGTTTCTCCTCCTCCTCCTCATCCTGAAACGTGTCCCAGCCCTGCTCAGCACAGACCCCCCCTCCCCGGGGCTGCTGGAAACACGACGCTCCGCTCCCAGCTGCGGCACCACGGCAGCGAGCTCCTTTTCGGAGCAAATCCTGCCCTGACGGCAAAGGCGGACAGCGGAACCCTCTGCGGGAACGGTCCGTGCCGACTCCAGGCACCTCTTCCTCCATCCACGTTGTTTTTCCTTTGGGCACCCCTAGCGCAGAGCAGCCCGGGCGCGCAGCCCCCCAGCACTCACCCGAAGAAGGGGTGTCGGTGTTTTCGTGTCCCTCGAGGACCTTCCTCCCCTCCTGCCCCCAGCAGGCACGGAGAGGCCTCGACCTCAGCCCCATCCCCCGTCCCGTTGCAGCCAGGTACGATTTGGGGGGGACCCGTCGATCCCTTCCACCTCCTCCCAGCCCCAAGAGAGGCCGCCCCCCTCCTTACCCAAACCCTGTCGCTGCAAGAGGGGGACGAACCCCTCCCTAAGGGGGTCTCATCCCCCCTAACCCCGCCCCGGGAGCCCACAGCGCATCTCCAGCCCCGCCTCTAGACCCCAACCTTCAGCCTTACCCCTCTCCCAGAGGCTCCCCCTTCACCCCAAAGCACCCTTAGCCCCTTTCGGGGGTCCCAAACCTCCTGAGGACCCCACGACCCCAAAGGCCCCTCCTGGGGGGTCTG
>VZTE01003368.1:262824-282641 GCA_013397775.1 Eulacestoma nigropectus
GGGCACCGGGGCACGGCCGGATCTGGGGGTGCGAGTGAGGGGGCACCGGGGCACGGCCGGATCTGGGGGTGCGAGTGAGGGGGCACCGGGGCACGGCCGGATCTGGGGGTGCGAGTGAGCGGGCACCGGGGCACGGCCGGATCTGGGGGTGGGAGTGAGGGGGCACCGGGGCACGGCCGCGCCTCAGGGTGCGAGTGAGCGGGCACCGGGGCACGGCCGGATCTGAGGGTGGGAGTGAGGGGGCACCGGGGCACGGCCGCGCCTCAGGGTGCGAGTGAGGGGGCACCGGGGCACGGCCAGACCCGGCGGTGGGAGTGAGCGGGGACCGGGATCAGGACCGGGCACCGGGCGGGGGACACGG
Organism: Eulacestoma nigropectus; assembly: GCA_013397775.1. Lineage (NCBI taxonomy): Eukaryota > Metazoa > Chordata > Aves > Passeriformes > Eulacestoma > Eulacestoma nigropectus. The sequence goes on from VZTE01003368.1 coordinate 263,186, forward strand.
CCCAGCCCCGGGAGCGGTACCGCGGGACGTGAGCGGGGAGCGGGGACCGAAGGAGCACGGCCGCTCCCCGCCGGGGCCGTGAGCGCTACCCCGGGCCCGGGGAGGGTCCGCACCCGCCCGGGCTGGGGGATCCCGGAGGGGCCGCGGCCCGGTTGCGAGGGTGGATCCCCTAAGGGCGGTGCTTTGGGGTTAATTGGGGCACGGCACGGTGCAGCTCCCCCGCGGGGCTGTTCCCGGGGGGCCCTGCGGGAGCGGCGGGGTTCGGGAACCGGGGCTGCACCGGCTCACCGGGACAGGCAGGGGAGTGCCCAGCTGGCTGATGCGGCTTTTGCCCGGTTTGCCGCAGCCTGGAGCGAGGATTTCTGTGCTCCACGCCCCGGGTACCGTCTGCATCTTCCCGGGGTGGTTCCTGTGCTCAGCCTGTTGCTGGTTCCTCCTCTGCATTTCGCGTTCTGCGGGTGGTTGGGGTGGGATCAATGTGTGATTCCTCTGGATTTCGTGATGGTGAAGTGGAAGAATAATAATGGTAGGGTTGTTTTGCACGTCGGGCTCTGGAATTCCCCCAGACCTGCGCTTCAGACGGCCTGGAAAACAAGGAATCCGTGGCGTCAGGACACTGCTGTGTGTGCCCGTTCCCTTCCAGAGGCGCTCCTTGTGTCCCTGGAATATTGCTGAGCTTTCTGAAAGCCAAAAATACCCCCTATTATTCATGCAGAAAGTTCAGCCAAGCGGCCCGTGCTGGAGCAGGCACTGGAGGGATGCTGAGCAGCTTCCCTGCTCGGAATTCCTGACATGGAGCTCGGTGCTGCATCCGATTTAGCTCAGATCCCAGATCCTCGGTTACTTCCCTGGTGGATTCATCACCCTGACAGGGAGAGGAAGCGAGAGGAGCGTGGCAACAGAGGCTGGCGAGTGCAAACCTCCTAATTCAGATAATTGTGCTGAAAAAGGAGCCTTCGCTCCGGTGCCAAGCTTTAACCACCTCTTAACGTGTGAGTAAAACACCAAATAACATTTTTAATGGCTCCGGGAGGATTTGTTGCATGGGAAAGCTGGAATAGGGGCCAGATGAATTTTTTTTTTTTTTTTTTTAAAAGCACTCTTGGTTTTCTAAATAAAGTGGATCTGAAATAGCAGGAGCAGCCACCACGGGTTCTGGCACGATGTCAGCAAGTATTGTTGGACTGTAAACAGCTGAGATCTCTGTCCTGGCAGCTGCTGGGACCAGCAATAACTGTCTTGTGTTCAGGGCTGCTCCTGACCACTGGCTAAATTCAGGCATTTGACTCCTGCCTTGCTTCAAATAATTCCTGCCTTGATGAGCTGAACTGTTTAAAAAAAAAAAAAAAAAAAAATTTTTGGGGTTTTGGGAGGATTANNNNTTGATGGGCTGAACTGTTTAAAAAAAAAAAAAAAAAAATTCTTTGGGCTTTTGGCAGATATAAATGTTGGAAATCATCTGGTAGCTGATCCCCTGAGATATTCCAGTGTCAGCTCAGAAATAAACTGTGGTATGTTCCTAATTTAGTTGTCCCATCTTTATTTCTTTTGCCTGTAGAAACAGGAAGTAGCTGATGCAAATTCCGTGGTGCTGACAGCAGTTTGTCGGGCTCGGTGTGAGCAGAAGCGTAGGTTTGACTCGCTTTGGCTATAAAACCAACATTTGTGTCTTCCAGAACGTCTAAGAAAGGGCTCAGGTTAATGTGCTGTCTCAGGCAAGCAAATAATTTCATTTATGGTGGTTTTACGAGAATTTGCTCGCTCTGAGGCTGGGACAGGCCGGCTCCTTGATGTTCCCTGAACAGGAAGCTCCTCTTGCTGTGATGTGCAGGGCTGGCTTTGGGGTGACTGATGTTTTTACCAATAAAATCCCTTCCCTTTATTGCTCTGCTCAGCCTGGCTGTGGCACAGCGTGTCCAGAGCCGCGTTCCCAGGCCGGGATGGGAATAAAGGGCAGCTGATAGATGAACAAATGTGCTGTGAAAAGGAATGGCCCCTCTGGCCCTGGGTGAAATGTGCGTTTGCTGCTTCCGCTCCGTTGGTAATCAAAGTTCAATTTGAATTTAAACAAGACCTGGATTTGAAGCCTGTGTTGTGGTGTCGGAAGGGAGAGCTGCGCCTCCGCTCTGGCAGAGAACTCCAGCCCTGCACAGGGAGCTGGAAAAGTCTCCCTCGTCCTCCTGGAGCACAGGGTGATGTGCAGAGCAGAAATGACTCCTGGATTGATCCGTGTGTCTCACCTCCCTCTTCAGAGAAGGGAAATGAGATCTGATTGTTTGCACTGAGACCTGTGAAGTCAGTTTGTCGCTTTCTGTCCAATTATTTGACATTCAAACAGGCCAGAGGACAAGACTCTGTTTAGGTGCAGTCCAGGCAGGTGCACTTTTGTGGTTGTTTTTATTTTCCTTGCTGAACGTGAGCCTCTGGCTTGCAAACTCTGGTTTAGTTACACCTCAGTCTTTTTATTTCCTTCCGTGTGAGTATCCAGGCAGCAGAAATAGCTGCATCCACAGGGCAAAGAGCACAGGGAGGGTGAGTCAAGAGGAGGGACTGAGGTCCAGGACTTCGGGTTGCCTGCACTTAGCTCTCATTTAGCTGCCAATTTACGACCTGACTTATCTTTTAAGTTGCCCTAATGCCACCCATTAAAAGGAAATTAAAATGAGTTCACCGTCTGCCCGACAGCACCAGGCTGGCAGAGCTGGTGTCAAGCGCTGGGAGTGGAGTTCACGGCTCAGGAAAAGCGAGGAAGGACTTGTCCAGTGGCAGGGGGAGCGGAAGGAACGTGAGTCCCAAGGAGCTGTGGTGTGTGTGCTGTGATTTTGGGACATTAATCCCACCCAGAGCTGAGGGGCTGCGCTCCCTGCAGCAGCGTGCATTACTGCTGGGGGTGGGAAGCAGCCTTCCATCTGGGCTTTCTGGTTGGTAATCCTGACCTGAGCCGCAGTTTGCGACTGGGTTAATGGGGCTGATCAGATTAGAGCCTCGCCTGGAATGCGGTGGGGATCAGCGGTGCAGAGCGGCGGCTTTGTGTGCCAGCCCAGCCGGGCGTCCTTCCCTGTGCCACATCCCTCCTGCCCGCTGCTCTGCTGGCACAGCTTCCTTAACAGGTGGCTCTTTTGGGGGAAAAACCCGCACTTTCTGAGCGTGCTGGCAGCGGGGGAGGCAGAGCCCGGCGCTTTCTTGGCCGTGCTCCCACGGGAAGCCGTGGATGCAGCAGGGAACGGAGGATCCTGCGGTCGGGGTTTCTACATCGCGCAGAGTTAAAGAAGCAGAGCTGCTCATTACTCTGATGACAGGGGTGACTGCCGGGGAGTTTCAGCTTCTCTGGACTCTTGGAGGGTTTTTTTTGGTGTGTCTGGAAGCCATCCAGTCGCTGCTGTCCAGTTTTATGCACAGTCTGTCCCCTGGCTCGCTCTTGGACAGAGGAGGAAACCGCTCTCTTCCTCTTAGAAGGGGGGGTGGCCTCTCCCCTGCCCCCACAGCAGAGCTGCCTCTCCTGATGCAAGCAGGCAGGAGAGGGGTGGAAAACGGCCTTGTTTGTCTTGTGACATCAGTGCTGGGCTCATGACTAGTGCTGGATGTGCCCCACATCCTCTGGAAATTAGGTGAAAACGTGGGCTTTGAAGCAGGGCTGAGGGGGCTCGTGAACAAAAGCAAAACTCGAGTGAGGACTTGAGGTTTCCTCTCAGAGGGGATCCGGTGTCAGTTCAGCTGAGTAAACCCTGCCTTCCCCTCTGAGCATTCTAGGGAATGTTTTGGGAAGGATCCCCTCCTCCAGGCAGGGGTTTGAGCTTCTGCAGGCTGCAGCAACCACTTGGGAAGAAAGCTGTGTCCAGGCCGCCATCGTGATTCACGCTGTAAAATCTTTTGATGAGCGGTGATAAGAATGTCGCTGGTGACTCTGCTGCTCCCTCCCTGCATTCCCTGGGCATTACTGTGCTGGGAGCACGACCTGTCTTGTTGCTTGGTGCAAAGCAGTAATTAATGGAAAGTTTATATGACTTTGAAGACTTTTTCCAGATGAGATGCAGCAAATGGCTTGTGTGCCTGAGTGTCTTTCCTGTGCAGTGGCTGCAGAGGAGGTTCTGCAGACACCAGAGCTGCAGAGGAAGAACAGGGGCGCGTTGTTGCAGAAGCAGCTCCGCCGCCTCAGCTCGTGCAGCTGCTCCCCTTGGCGTGTGCCAGGGTGGCTCAGGCTCTGTGCTGGAGTGGTGCTGGGCTTACAGATGCTCCTGGGGGGAATTCAGGGCTCCAGGAGGTCCTTCCACATGCATTTGGAGATTCAAACCCCGCAGTTTTCACCCGGAGCGTGCGATCTCCCAGCAAAGGAGTTGAGCTGTGTGGTCACAGCTGGGACTTTGGCCAGGAGCTGACTGCAGGGAGAACCTGGGCGGACATTTGTGTCACTGAATGGTGTCACTACGGGGTTAGAAGGTGGAAGTTTTGTGTCTTTACACGTGTAAGGAGTCCTTAAAACGGAATAGAAGCTATTAAGGGGAGAGTGTGGCAACAGCAAGAGGCTGTTGTGTAACCCAGCTGTCTTTGCTAATGTGAGGGTGCATTGCTGGCCATCATCAGGGTGCAGAGCTGGGCAGGAATGATTCTCCTGGAACTGGGAGAGCTTGTACCAGACAGCCATAAAGCCTCTCTGGCCTCTGAGGGTGGAGGTAATTGTCTCCTGCCCGTGCAGGTTGTGGACAGCAGCAGACATGGAGCAGCTGGTTGAGCGGTTGGAGAAGGCTGTGGAGCGCCTGGAGACCGTGTGCCAAGGGTCTGGCGGGTGTGGAGAGGCCTCTGGCGAAGGTAAGGCCCAAAGCACCTCCCAGGGCAGTGCCCCCAGCTGTGCAGAGCTGGCACAGGACACGCTCTGGGAGAGCTGGGGAGGGGAGAGGAGGGGAAGCGAGGTTGGCAGCGGCTCCTGCGCAGGCGCCGGGGGCTGCGGTCGCTGCCCTGTGAAGATAAAAACTCTGTGGCTGCAGCGCTTCCTCAGCTCCGGGCTGAGCCTCCTGCAGGTGGGAGGTGCAGCCCCGGGGGTGTGGCAGCCTGTGGGGTGCTCCTGGTGATCCCTGTGCTCCGGTTCCTTCCCCGCAGGAGCGGCTCCGTACGTGCAGGCTTTCGATGCCCTTCTGGCTGGGCCGGTGGCCGAGTACATGCAGATCAGCAAAGAAGTCGGCGGGGATGTGCAGAAGCACGTAAGGACTCGTGTTCTCCCTCTGCTCTGGAGGTGCAGCCTGTCCTTAGGGCTGGAAGGGCCGAGCCGGCTGTCAGAGTCTGCGTTCCTCTAGCACCATATCCCAGGATCTTTAGAATCCCTGAGGATTCAAAGCAGACGCCCAGATAACCTCCAGCAGGTTGCCACCTCCACACACACGATGAATCAAACCTTCTCCTGGAAATCCTTAAGTGCCTGGCCGTGTACAGAGCTTGGTGCAGGCCTTTCGGAGGCCTGAAAACTCCCCAGCCCTGAGCTGTGCCACTCTGCTGAGGTTTCTCTGGGGACGGGTTTCTCCAGGAATGCGCTTTGGGATGGGTGTGGCTGGCTCCTCCGTGGCACCAGGGCATCTCCCTGACGTTTGTGTCTGTCCTCAGGCTGAGATGGTCCATGCAGGCTTGATGATCGAGAGGGCTCTTCTGGTGATGGCATCTCAGCATCGGCAGCCAGCAGAGGTGAGCGTGGGAAATCACTGACCAGAAACCTCTGCCCTCGGGGTCAGGGGTGGCTCTGAGTGTAGGGGGAGCCTGAGCTGTCACAGCTGCGCCAAAAGAGGAACTGGGGGAGGACTGGGGACACTTGCTGAAGGCATGAACTGCTCTGAGTGCTCCCCAGTACTGTGCAGAATCCTGGAGGATTCTGAGGGCTGCAGAACTGGCATTTTCCAGTTGTTACAGCAACAAGTGTCCTGGAGCTGTCAAGAGCAGCCTGGGGGTGTCAGCTGGCAGCCTCTGTCTCGAGTTTCACCTGGCACCAGCTCTGCTCAATCAGTGTTCCCCGAGAACCCACAGACAGGATCTTGTCTGAGCCAGGAGCCACCCTGGGGTTTGTGTAGCTCGTGCTTTTCGTTATGTGATGCTCAGAGACTTTCAGGCATCAAACTCGTGCAGGAGCAGAACAGACGCTTGTCTCTGCTGAATGGCCTCTGAATAATCGCTGGGCTTTTGGGATTGATTTGTCCTTAGCAGGTAATTTAACACTTTACCCTGGGCTGCTGCTTCTCAGCAGGATGTGTGGCTGAGAATCTGATCCTGAATGCATTGGCTTTTCCCTGCTGAGAACTGTTTTTCCTGAGCAACGGGATCCAACCTTGCTTTTCTTTGCAGTTATTATCTCGCTCTGCTCATGGCTTCTACTGTTACATTGTGGGAGCTGGATTTCTGTGCTCCTTTCCTATTCACTGCAAAGTAGATCTGCATCTTTTCCCCCAAAATCAGCGTTGGAGGGTTGTTGTGTTTCACCAGGCCCGCTGGGATGCAGCTCTGTGCAGCCTCCAGCCTGAGAATCTGCTCCTAAATCCCACGGACACGTTATTTAAATAAAGGATTATGAACAAAGAACAGCCTTAATCTAGGGTAGCTCTTTGTGCAGGTTGTCTGGCAGGAGTCTAATTCTGGAGCAGCCAGTTTAAAATGTAAAGTGTGTGAACTCTTAAGTGCTTGTGGTGAAGAATTTCCCCATCCTGTGACTGAAATGTGCTGCTGGGCTGGAACTTCTGAAAGCGTGGCCTGGCCAGCGGTGCTTGGGACCTCTCAGTTTTCATCTAAAGAGAGGAGAGGGCAGCAAAAGGAGAAGCTGAGGCTTTGGAAAGCAAGTTTTGCCCAAATTTGTCCCTCTCTGCTGCCACCAGCAGGAGACTTTCCGGTGCTAAAGGAAGGAAAAGTTGCCTCAGAGGCGTCTCTGGAAACATGGAGCTGGCTCTTTGCTGTGCTCTGACCCCAGAGCACTTCTGGCCCTTCCAGTCAGCATTCCAGGGGAACAGCACACAGGAACAAGTTTTTGCCATCCAAATACTAAAGGATTGACTCGAGAAATAACTGGAATCCTGAAGTCTGGCTTGGTGGGGGTGACCTTTGAACTTGCTGTGGCTCTGATTGTGGGGCAGGCTGTAGGTGCCAGACCTGCCCAGCACCCCTTTCTCCGAGGGTTCATGGAGGAGAGGAAAAATTTAACAAACTGTCTTGGAACAAAAGAACCCAGGAAAGGCAAACGCTATTTCTGTCCTCGTTACTAACAAGCTTTGTCAGTGTCTCCTGGATTGAACGTGAGTCACAGTTCTTGGCGTTCTCCCACAGCACCAATCCGATGGGAGCAATGACTTCAGCCCTGGAGGAGCTGGGCTGTGGGACCAAGCTGGGCTTGGAGAGGGCCAGGCCTGGACAGGAGCTGTAGCAGTCACTTGTGCCAGTTGGAATCGTGTTCTGAGTGACCATCGCCTCAGCTGTGCAGCCATTCCAGAGCCGTGCTAATTCATCTCCTTAATTGTTGCTGTCCCTCTGTGCAGAATGTGTTCTCAGAGCTTCTCAAACCCATCTTGGAGCAGATCCAGGCCGTGCAGAGTTTCAGGGACAAGAACCGTGGCAACAAACTGTTCAATCACCTATCAGCAGTCAGCGAGAGCATCCCAGCCCTGGGCTGGGTGGCCATGGTAAGGGCTCCGGTGGGAAGGGGTTTTCCTTGGGCTGGTGGGGAGAGTCCTGGTGGGCTGTTTGGTGCCAATGTGCTCTTTCTGCTCTAGGCCCCAAAGCCTGCTCCTTACGTGAAGGAAATGATTGATGCTGCCACGTTTTACACCAACCGGATCCTCAAGGACTACAGGAATGTGTGAGTTCACCTTTTATCCTGGAGGTGTTGATCTCAGCGGGCTGGGTGTGCAGGGGCCGCTCCAGCATCTGCCCACAGCCGCTTTCCTCGGCCTTTAACTCCTCCTCCTTTGATCTCCTTGTGTCCTCAGAGATAAAAAGCAAGCGGACTGGGTGAAAGCTTATCTGAACATCTGGACAGAGCTGCAGGCCTACATCAAAGAGTACCACACCATAGGGCTGACCTGGAGCAAAACAGTGAGTGCTGGCTCCAGCAGGGAGCTGCGGGGTGAGCCTGGCGGGGCCGCTGCGGCACAGACGGAGCTCGTGCGAGCGCCTTTCCTCTTCCCTGCTCTTCCAGGGTCCTGTAGCCACAGGAGGGGCTAAAGCACCACCTGCCCCCCCGGCTGGGCTTGCACCCCCACCTCCAGGGCCTCCCCCTCCTCCTGCCCCCGTGAGCTCCAGCACAGACGACTCGGCCTCGCGCTCTGCGCTCTTCGCCCAGATCAACCGGGGAGAAGGGATCACCTCGGGTACGTGGAGGGGCACAGGGAGGGAGGGAACTGCTGTGCTGTTGCTCCTTGTTTTCCTGCTGTCCCTCAATGCACCTGTTTAAAAAGTCCATAAAAACCCATCTGATCCCAGTCTGGGTCTGGCAGCCAGGGGCAGCGCTTCCCAGGACAAAGTGAGCACGTTTAGGGGAGAATTCCGACCCTCTTCTGGCAATTGTACCACGCCATGAACCTCTGGCTGGAATGGAGGCTGAGCCCTTTGGTTGCCTGCGTGTCTCTGGTACAAAAAGTGCGATTTTGCAGCTGTTGTTTGCACAAAACTTTTCCCTTTTTTGTGTTACCTGGTGAGCACATCAGGAGAGGAGGTGCTGGGCTCAGGGCTGTTTCCAGCTGCAGAATGGAAGAGCTCTGCTTCTGTGGTTCACGTTGTGTTCTTGTCAGTATTGCACCAGCATTTCCTGCTTCCTCCTTGCCTTGCTGTTACTCCCACTTGGGCTCAGCTTATAAACAGGAGTTTATTTGTGTTTTGATAAATGTTACCGTGATGGGTGTAACCACTGATGTCTGGTGTTTGTGGAGCTGCACTCCTGGAGGGGAGCTGGGTCTCAGGTTTGCCCTCTCTTGCAGGCTTAAGGCACGTCTCAGATGACATGAAAACCCACAAGAATCCAGCCCTGAAGAGCCAAGGGGGCCCCGTGAGAAGCGGCCCCAAACCTTTCAGTGCTCCCAAACCAGCCTGTAATGCTGATCCCTCCCCGAAGGCACCTCCATTGCTAGAATTAGAAGGCAAAAAGTGGAGAGTGGTGAGTGCCTGGTGCTGGCAGGGGTGGGTTGGAGGGGTGGGAGCTTGGGAGCAGGGAAGGAGGCTCTTCGGAAGACCTTTCTGCTAAGAGGCACCAGCCTGAAGGCTCCTGTTTGCTTTTAAAGGGATTTTAACGGATTGATTGCTCTGCATTCAGAAAATGAATTGTGTTTCCCTTGCCTTTTCAGGAAAACCAGGAGAATGCCACTAACCTGGTCATCAGTGACACAGAGTTGAAGCAGGTAGCATATGTTTTCAAGTGCACAAACAGTACCCTCCAAATCAAAGGCAAGATCAACTCCATCACCCTCGGTGAGTGGGGAAAACCCTGCAAGCTGCTTCTGCCCGCTGGTGTGTGTGCAGGAGCTGAAGCCTCCCAAATCTTGGTGCCCTGATCTGCTTTTCTTCGCAGATAACTGCAAGAAGCTGGGTCTGGTGTTTGATGACGTGGTGGGCATTGTAGAGATCATCAACAGCAGGGATGTTAAAGTTCAGGTGAGTGACCTGTTCTCACTGCTGGGTCTGGAGCAGTTGTATTTCCAGACCAGGGATGTGCAGCTGTGGAGAATATCCATGAAACACCATCTGTCCTTTGGGAAAGGGCTGAAATTTGTCTCTTTGAGCTGTTTCAGGGCTTGGGGTAAGAGCTGAGGCTCTGTGAGGTAGAAAGCACGTTTGGCTGCCAAAGCAGGAGGCCAGCAGTAGGATTTATTCCAGTTCAGTTTCATCTGGTTTGGGATAATCAGTTTGCCCAGTGTTGGCTCAGGTTTTGTTGTAAAGAGATCAGAACAAGAAATAAACTTTGGGTTTTTACTGAAGGTGGGAATATTGAATCTCCTGCGTCTGCCAGGGGGAGGGCTTGGAGTCAAACCTCTTGCCTTGAAAGAAAACGCACCAAAAAATGCTGTGGTTGTCCAGTTTTAGCTAATTCTGCTCTGGCCCTGCCAGGTCATGGGTAAAGTGCCAACGATTTCCATCAACAAGACAGATGGGTGCCACGTGTACCTGAGCAAGAGCTCCCTCAACTGCGAGATCGTCAGTGCCAAGTCCTCGGAGATGAACGTCCTCATCCCCACCGAGGCGGGGGACTTTGTGAGTGCTGCTTTGGGATCCTCCTGCAGCTCTGCTTGGGGCTGGGGGGGGGATGCAGGAGCTGGGTTTTGATAAAGCCCTGCAGGGAGTGTTGGTTACAGGGAGGAGCGGAGGGATAATTTATAGAGTTTGGAGGTTGTGATTAAAAAAACCAGCACAAAAGGTTGTCTGTAAATAAGATTATTGCTGGTTTGGGAGAGCTGCTCCTTGCTGGGTTCTCTTGGGGGCAGAACAGGCACCAGTGGTGGTACAGGAGGTAACAGAGCACAAAGCTAAGAAAAGAAATGCCTGAAGCAGTGGGAGTGGTTACTAATCTCAGTCATAAACTGATTTTTGACAACAGATTTCTGCTTTTACCCTCCAGACTGAATTCCCTGTCCCAGAACAGTTCAAGACAGTGTGGAACGGTCAGAAGTTGGTTACCACTGTGACAGAAATCGCTGGCTAAGCCGAAAAGCTCCAAGGCTCACGCCCTCCCCTGGCCCTGCTGTGGGACAAATCTGCTTTCAGATGATTCTCTTAGATTTCTTGTACCTTTCTGCTCTCAAACTGCTTCTCTTCTACCCGAGAGACACAGCTGCCTGCCGTCACTGAGATTCCTCTGCCTGGGGCTTGGGGTAGGTGGCGGGTCAGTGATTGTCCACCTCTATCAGCAGGAAGGTGTATTTTTCTCTCCCCTTGTCCCATCTTAACTGCACCAATCGATCAGAGTCTCGGTGAGCCTCACAGCCAGTCCTGGCAGTTGGCTTTCAGAGTGTTGTTTTTGTATTGCCTTTAAGCAAAACTGTTCATGTGAGAGGAATTTTGTCCCCTTTTTAACGAGTAACGGTGTCTGTCGGAGTCCACAGTCCCCAGCTGCCATGGCAGATGTCCTGGGAAGGTCCTGGAAGCTGCTCCTTCCAGCTCTCTGGAGCAGTTGGTGGCATCGCAGGACATGGGAACGGTTTTGTCGGACCAAAGGCCGAGGACCTGGGCCAATTTCACCCCGATTTCTCTTCCATCATTCCCACTAGCTCAGTGCATTCCTGACTGTGCCATGACAGGAGGCTTTCATTACCCAGTGCCACAGGAAGGCTGCGGCGGTGTCCCCACGGTCACCCGGCAGCCTGGCTGGTAGCTTGGAGCTGAGCACCTCTTATTCCATGAGCCCTTCACCTTCACAAGGGAACCTTTGCCCCAGGGCTTCCTTCTTGGAGCAGCTGAACTCAGGTTCAGTCTTCCAGGAGGGTTCTTCTGAAGCTGTCCCCTTCCCCAGAGGAAGGGCTCCTCCATTCCAGGTCAGTAGTGCAGAGTCGTAAATACCCGAGTTGGATCAGGTCGGTTCATCGCTCTCTTCCTCATCTGCAATCAGCCCCCACGAAATGAACCCTCCCCTTTTTCCCCCTCCTCCCCGTTGCTTGGCTCTTTATTTTGGTGGAAGCTCGCAGCCTCTGTTCCAGGGCCCTGGAGCAGAGTGATGGATCACACAGTACTGTACTGACCCATAAAGGGAGCTGCACGTGCTTTGACCTTCATTTTTCCAACGCCTCGGGTGGCATAAGCATATCTTAAATGCATTTCTTCTGTAAAGTGTCAATGTTCTTTTTTCTCTAGTACAAAACTTACAAAAAAAAAAAAAAATTATGCAATTTTTTTTTTTTTTTAAATTTTGAAACTGTCCTGTGACTTGTACTTGTCTTCTCCTGAGGCTTGTGGAAAAAACCTTTCTTATGTACTTAAGATTATACAGAAGATAGAATAAAGTTAATGCCAACTTGCTCATTACTGTGGCTCTTGTCTCTTTTTTGGGGGGCATGTGGGAGATCAGGCAGGACAAGATGCCCCTCTCTGCCTGACCCTGCCTTGATCCCTTTGAAGAGTTTCCCAGACTTTCCTCAGCTCCCCTCCCATCACAGTCAGCAGTCGTCCAATCTTTTTTTTTTGTTAGTTGGTTAGATGGAAAGTTCTTTATTGATTTCAGTTGTACAAAAGAACATAAACCAAGCCATTAGTTGAAAAGTGTTCAAGCTGTTAATACTGCTGAATCCCAAGCCCTCTTTTTTTCCCCAGAAACCCCTCAATTTGGCCTTTTTCCCCCATCTTGAAGGAGAGGCTGTGACATAATTCCCCTGCCATGAGAGTCTTGCTGATCCCTGCACTAGTGAGTTGGGTTAATAGTGCCAGTGTGGCCTGCAGGAACAGGGGATGGAGAACAAACCTCTGGCACAGCTGATCCTTCTGCCATCGCCCAGGGGCCAGCTCAGCCACAGCTCTGAGAACTGATGTGGATTTGCCAGGCCCTGTGCAGGCTGGAGTGTGTCAGAGTCAGTGCAAGGCTCAGCCCAGATTGGGGGTGGGATTACATCCTGGCAAATCCTGCTGAGCTAAACCCCCCCATCCCGTTTCCCTTCCCCAGATCCCTGCAGGCTTGGATGCACCAAGTGCTGTTGCACAGTAGCTGGTGTTAGTTACAGTGAAAAACCCTCCCCAGTGCTCCCAGAGGAGCTTCACTGGAGGAACGGGAGGATGGTGCTGTCAAACCACTCTTCAGAGAAGTGCAGGTGATCCCCTTTCACCCCCAGGAACACCAACTTCCCTGCTTTGTCCATCTCCTGCAGCCCCAGGCGATCCTGTGGAGAGAAGGGGGGAGATTCCACCTCTGGAGGGGGAAAAGGGCTTTCGGGGGGCTCCTGCAGCAAGGCTTTGCACGGGAGCAGAGCTCACAAAACACACACTGAGGGGGATCCTGAGCCAGGCAGGAACCACCACTGTCGATCCCTGGATTTCACCAGTGCCAGGAATGCCTTCCCAAACAAACAGCTACTGCCAGGGGGAGGCAATGCCCCAGGAGTGACAAGAGCAGAGCTGTGGGGCCCCAGGGACAGTAAAGAGGGGACACAGCAGAAGCCCCCAGAACTCACCTCTTTGTACAGCGAGGTCTCCTGCAGCGGGATGGTCTCCTTGGCTTGGCCGCTTTTGTAAAACCCAAACCACTGCCAGGACAAAAGACAAGGGAACAGCTGCTGAGGGCTCCCAGGAGCCCAGCAGGCTTCCAGCAGCTCCTGCTGGAGCCAGTGCAGTGTCAGGCCTGTGTTCGCTGTCCCTCAGCCATCTCCAGTCCCGCCACCAAAGGACAAACCAGAAACAAGGAAGCCCCAAAACCTGCCCTGCCTTCCTCACCTCAGAGATTGGAGGGTCCACCATGGTATCGTTGAGGAATTTCACCATCACAAACTTTTTCAGAGCCATCAGGTTTTTCTTGTAGGTCTCGTTGATGCCCTGGGTGGAAGCAGAACAGGTCCAAGCCACTGGAGAGCCCAGAGACAGGGAAGCTGCCTGCTCTTCAACTCGAACCTTCACAGGCTTCTGCTCTCCTGCTCACAGTCAGCACTGTCCTTACCCTCTCCTGGTTGATGTCAGCCAAAAAGATGCTGTTTTTCCTGTAGTCCTCCTCCTTCAGCGGGTCGTGCCAGTACTCTGCTTGGACCAAGCTGGAGAGGGGAGAAACCAAGGATCAGCCCGGAATGCCAGAGCTGCTCCCGTGGCCCGGCCTGGGGGATGTACTCACTGCTCCTGGACAGCCTTGGTGTAGGCTCCCAGATCCAGGGTTTTCCGGATCCAGTCGCAGATGTGGGAGCTCTCCCCGGGACAGCGTGGGAAGCCGTACACCCCTGGGGCAGGGAGACAGCTCGGTGAGCCAAGCTGGAACCCCTTCATCCCTCCTGCTGCCCAGGAACCACCTCTTACAGAGCAGGAGCAGGAGTTACCCAGGCAGTCAGGCAGCTTTTAGCCCTGCAAGCTCGTTAGCCAGCCCTCCTGGCCCCGAGCTGTGGCAGGGACAGTGGATGGGGAGTGCTGGATGCTGTCCAGCTCACCTGCTGTGCTCCCAGGAGCGTGGCTCCCTGCAAGCCTTCCCACTCCACTACAAGGGAACACACTCAAGGAGCCGTGGAACTTCTCAGGGGAGAGTATTTGCAATTCATTGCCAGCCACTCTTAATTACACAACTCCTTGATTCCCTTTCATACCTCCCTTTCCTTGGGGCCTTCCAGATTGTAAAATACCCCCGTGACCCGGAAGGTGCAGTTCCACAAATCTGTAGAAATTTCTCACAAAATAACTCGTCCCAAGTGCTCCCAAGGCGTGTAAGAATCCTACCCAGCCAGTGGAGCCATCTCCTTACAGAGCTCCCTTTCCACTGCCAGCTAAGCAAGATGAAGATAATGAAATCAGCAAACACTAACTGGGCCAGGCAGATCACCAGATCCAGACGAGAACAAAGGGACCATTTAATTCGTAAAAAAAACCGATCAGAGTTTAGGAAAGAGCCCCAAAAGGTGCCCAGGAGGCGTGACAGCTGCAGGGGGCACTACCTTGGTGCTGTCCCCCGACGGAGATCAGGTTGAGCATGGGAGGAGAAGGGCACCTCTGGGCCACGGCCCTCCTGTGGGGGAAGAGGAAGGAGCTCAGCAAAGCATGCCCAGGCCACGGGTGCAGGCCCTGCGTGGGCTTGGGCACTTGTGTAACGTTTGCCAAGGGATTTAACCCCGCCTGGAGCAGCAGGGCTGCAGACAAACACAACCTGCCCCGCTCTGGAGCACTCCTGCCTTCAGGAATTCAGCAGTTTGTGTCCGCTGAGCACTTACAAAGGGTCTTAAACCAGGACCTGAACCCAAGAGGAGTCCCTGGAGCCGGAGCAGGAGTGCAGACTTACAGGAATTGGCCTCCCTGGGAGAAGCCCATGGCGTTGTAGCCTCCCTTGAGGCGAGGGTCCGTGGCGAGCTGGCTGCACACCTCGCTCACCTGATCGTTCGCGTTCATGAAGAAGCTGTTCTCCATATCCTGAGGGACCAGACGAGCACGGATCATTTGTGCCTCTGCCACGGCTGGTGTTATTTTAAGCTCTGCAAACAGGTCACTGACATTCGTGGTTTTGAAAAGAGGATCTGAGCTTTCACGGGGACGGAAGGGAGATTTCGGTTTTGAGACTTCCCTTTACCACGCCCTGCTCTGGTTGGCAAAACTGTCTCATGTGGGACGGTGACATTTCCCCAAACTTCTTCACAACCTGAATCTCTCTCCGGATTTTGTTCATATATACCAAAAATTAAAAATCAAACTTCTCCAGAATCCAGAAAACTACCTACTCTGCACATTATCCTGGGATTATTTATAGAAACTCCACAGGAACTCCAAAAAACGGTCAAAACCCATGAAGCGTGTGGTTTATTACACCGAAGCAAATAAATGGTTGCAAATCAAGAAGCAAGGCCAGGGATAAAGCTCTGCCTCAGCACAGCACCTGTCCCACCTGCAGTCCTACCTGCAGTGCTTAAGAGTGTGCTAATCAGAGGATTTGCATATTAATCCAATTTAGGTCAGGGATTTGTTTTCCCCCAGCGCTTTTCTGCAGGTATTAGCTGGGCTTTATCGGGTTCTACCCGTCAAAGCTGTTCACCTCAAGCGAGAAGAAAAAAATTAGCAGGGAAAGCACAGCAGGAATCCCTGTGGAATCCTGTTAATGCCAGGACCTGCAGCAACTCCAGGCCCACCCCCCGCACGCAGACACCCGAGTGACGCCCCACTTACCTGGACCAGGTTGCTCCCAATCTTGAGGGACAGGACGTAAATCCCTGGAATTTTTTGCTCCACCAGTTTTTGGATGTAGCCCATGCTCACCGGATTGCAGCAGCTGTCTCCTGCGAGAGGGAAGAGCGGGATGCACCACCACGCCGCGGCCCCGGCCCTCACCTCACCTCCACGAACACACCACGAGGCCCCGCTGCCACGCGACCGGGAGCTGCCGACGGAGGAGGGTCAGCACCTCCCGGCCTCCGCGGAGACCGGCGGGCCGGGGGAGGGGGACACCGGAGCGAGCGGCCTGCTCGGCCCCCAGCCAAGCCCCGCCGGCCCCGGGCCCGTTGGCGGAGGGTCCCGGCTCACCCATGCCGTGCCAGATCACCAGGGGCGTGGCGGCGGCCGCGGGGCCCAGGCACAGCCCCAGCAGCGCCAGCACCGGCCCCGCCGCCCCGAGCGCCGCCATCTTGGCCGCTCACATGACCCGCCGGCGGCAAGGAGAGGGGCGGGGCCTGACGGGGCGGGACCAATCAGGGGCGCGGTCCGCATGTGGGGCGGGGCCTGCGGGAGGGGCGCGGCCCCGGGACTCTCTGGGCCGCGGGTTCGAGCCCCGCCGCTCCCGATCCCGCCCAGAAATCCCAAATCCGGCGTCCCGCTCCCCGCCCCGGCACACGGAGCCAGGAAATCCACCAGGCCCCTGCCTGCGTGTTGGCCACGTGGCACCGCATCCTCTCTGCCCTGCCGTGCGTTGGGAAGGGGCTGGGGCACATCCTGGCTGGGCTGCCGGCTGGTTTCCTCCTGCGGAGGCGGGTGCTTGGCACAGCCACCCGTCAGGAAGTTCTTCTCGGCACTGGGAAAGGACAAGCCTTCATCTGCCACCCGGCCTTTCCAACACACTTTGCGTGGCCTGTTCCAAAGCGCTTCCCGTTTCCTGCTGTGCCTTACCTTGGCTGCAGTTCCACGGTCGCCGTGGTCCTTCTCATGCTGGCCTTGGCAATAATCAGCATGACAGGGGCAGGCATTAATATCAACCACCTGGAGATTGCACCCAGGTGAGTGGTGTGGCATCCGTGCCCTCCCTGGCTCTGCAGCCTTCCCGTTCCCAGTCCCACAAGGCCTCTGCAACTCCTACTCTTCCTTTTTCTCCTGTAGCTGCTGGCATTGGAAGTTAAGGGGTGAAATGAAGGTTTCAAATCCCCCCCCACTCTTGCAGGGACGATCCTAACGTTGCTCAGCGCTCCAGGCAGTATTCCTGCAGCGAGGGAAGGGATGGGAAGCACCCACTCCTCTCCCTCCTGGTGACGGTTTCCTCCCTGCCTCGCTCAGGAAATCTTTGCTCTCTCTCTCTCTCCCCAGATATGCAGGGTTCCTGCTGGGAATCACAAATACCTTTGGCACAGTGGCAGGGATTATTGTTCCCACTGCAGCTGGACTTCTCATCAGCCAGGTAACTTGGGGCCACGAAACAACAGCACATCCCTGGAAAAAAAACCCCAAAGCTTGCTCTCAGCGATGGGTTCCTTTCTCTGCACTGAATCAAAAATGACACCAAGCCCACCCACTCTCCCAAACAAAATGTGTTGTAGCACCTGGCAAAACAGAGCTCTGGACTATTTTGGGGACATAGGGATGACTCAGAGAGCAGGAAGAGCTCCACAAGGGACCCATCTGGATGTATTTGGAGATGGGGAGAGGGTCGAAGGAATGGGGTGAGTGGGAAGCTCTGTGCCAGGCAGAAAACTTCCTGAATTCAGCACAGAAATGCCAAGGTAGGAAAGGTTTCTCCAACAAGATGGGGAGGGTGGTGAGGCCCTGGCACAGGGTGCCCAGAGCAGCTGTGGCTGCCCCTGGATCCCTGGCAGTGCCCAAGGCCAGGCTGGACGGGGCTTGGAGCAGCCTGGGACAGTGGGAGGTGTCCCTGCCCATGGCAGGGGTGGCACTGGGTGGGCTTTAAGGTCCAACCCAAACCATTCCATGATTCTCTGATTCTCTGTGTCTGGAGCTGAGCAAAGCTCTTCTGCTGCTGGCAGAAGTCACGAGGATGGGATGAGTTAATGCCATGAAGTGGCAGCTGTGGGGTGGTCACTACACGGAGTAAAGGGAGGGGTGACACCACTGAGCTCTGTTCTTGTCCCCCAGGATCCCCAGAGCGGCTGGAGCAATTCCTTCTTCCTCTGTGCAGTCCTCAACCTCTTTGGCCTGATCTTCCACACAGCTTTTAGCAGCGGGGCCATCCAGGACTGGGCGAGGGAAGACCCTGCTGTGGAGCGAGAGCCACGGGCCTGGGAAGGGGCACAGGGGGACAGGCAGCAGCTTCACCCACCTCCGTCCAGCTCCTGATCCCACTCTGCTCCCCCTGGCCCCGTGCTGGCTGCAGTGCCCTCAGCCTCTGCCATGGGAAGGAGCCCTGCAGCATGGACAGATCCCAAACGGGATCCATGGATTGCTGGAAGCCAGCCCAGCCTGCAGCTATTTCCAGCAAAGCTGTTCTTAGATGAGGCAAAGCCATAATGAAGCAGCAACGTTACTTTTTAACCAGGGGCTTTTCACACCCTCCGCACAGAGACTCCTGACACTTTTTTTCTCTCCTTAATGAGACAAGCTGATTATTCATTTATCCTTCATCCCCGCTTAGAAGCAACTGGGGCAAAAAATAATTGATGGCATTACAGAGCTCGGGCTGGCAGCCCTGAGCACAGCTCTGGGGAGGCAGGGAAAGGGGATAAACAGGGAAAGCCTTGAGCTGGTGCCATCCTTACTGAGTGTGAGCCTCATTGAAAGCGTTTTCTGCTCAGGATGTGGCCACTGAAGAACAGTTTGGACTCTAAAGTGGCGTGAGTTTGGCCTGCCCCCTTCCCAGAGAAGCTGGGAAGCTCCGCTCCCCCCTGACTGCAGCAGGGGATGGGCTGCAAGGCTCCCAAATGGTACAAAAAGAGGATCCAGATTCCAGACAGAGCTCTTGAAACCCACCAAGGCTTTCCTGAAAGAGTGAAGTGAAACTGGACTGTGTTCCCAGGTCTGGTTCAAGGAATTTGGGGCAGTGAGAGGCTCTGATAACTACACTCGCTGAGAGCAGCTCCGACACGTGCTGCAGCATCTCCCACCAAAGCTGCTGCTGGGGATTTGAGTTTGGGTGAGAACGGCCAGTGAATTAAACTGTATTAAACCACAAGTGCTCTGGGGATCTGCGCCTGACTTCCCTTGATTCTCGCTCCAAGGAAGAATGAACTTTGGTTTGGGTTTTTGCCAAGTCATGCCCATCCTAAGTCAAGAATTCTTTTATTTCTTCTTTTTCTATGTTTTGGTCTCAAGCTCTGCCAGTGAGGGGGTTCGCCAAAGAAACTGGGAGGGACTGTAGCCGGGAGATCTGACCTGAACCGGCCAAAGGGATATCCCACACATGGAAAGCCATTCCCAGTATAGAAACTGGGGCCGATCTGGGTTTGGGAAGGGGGGTCTGGCATTAGCCAGAAGGCGGTGAGCAACTGCACTGTGCATCACTTGTTTGGGCTGGTTTTTTCCCCTCTCAGTGAATTGCGATTACTATTATTATTCGGCGTTGTTGTTGTGTTTGGCTTTGTTTTCAATGACGGGCGTTAATTGATCGTGGGGGGAGCCATGACAGGCCCGCGGTTGCCGTGGCAACCCCGCCCTCCGCCCGCCAGGGGGCGCCGCCGCGCCGCGCCCTCCCATAACC